>QXTE01000059.1:6230211-6675211 GCA_003942145.1 Platysternon megacephalum | reverse complement strand
CATTAAAAGTAGAATAAAGGCTTTACAATGCCTCTACAGTATTACTCCAGATTACCATCATACAATTAAAATATAGTAAAAACATATTTCTGATAACATTGCAATAATCAAGATATAGTTCCCCTACATCTGCATGATCAGTATTAAATAATAGGGCACAGCAGGGTAACCTGGAATGAAGATGCAAGGATTTGAAAGAGCCTGTGGTCCTGACTCTGATCCCAGTCTGAATCAAGAGTAACTTCATTGAAGTCAATGGAGATATAACAATATAAAAACTGGTGTGAAATCAGAATCAGGCACTCTGTAGCCATATGTGGTGCAGGACAATTGTTGACAAGACTCTAGGATGAAATCCTGAAGTGTGATGACTAGTCAGACTACATCTCAAAACCCTTTAATTACAGTAGTTTCATACCAACATCATGGTTGGTGTCTAAGAAGGAGCAGTCCAAAACTACTACTATTCTGTGCCAAGTTCTGATAAAAAGTATCCAGTTCATACCTAGTGAAGAAGAAATCAAAACAACAAACTTGAAGGGAAAAAAAAAAACTTTACCCATTTTTAAAACCCCGCCCACCCCCAATATCTTTAGCCCCAAAAATATATATGGAATTCTCCTACGCTCTGATTCATCAGCACATCTCTGTTCAGCAAAGCATTTAAACATGTGCTTAAATACTTTGCTGGATTGGGGCCAAAAGTGCATAGATTTTCAGATGTGCTTGGGATATACATATATTCATTTATCTAAGGCCCCAGTCCTGTAGTCAAACTCAAGGAGACACACTTTTGTACAGGAGCCCCTTTGAAGCCTGAGCAGCTCTACACAGATGCAAGGGTCTACCTACACAGTTCCTTTCTAACTGCAGGATAGACTTTACTGTAATATTTAAGATGAATGGATTGTAGCACTATAGCAGGTGCATGCACTAATAGTTTAATAAAATGTTTTTGTTTTGAACCTGTTATCTATTTTGTCTCCTCATAGATGTCTTGCATCTTTATTCATGGGAGTTTTAATAAAAATGCAAAGTGAAGAGCATTGTAAAGTACAGGAAATCTCTTCCCCGGGGGGAGGGGGGATAATCAAGAGACTTCTTGCAGCTCTTACAGACTTTCCAGAGCTTATGGTGCCTCCTGGAATTTGGATGGCATATTCTATGTTTAAAGTTCCATTTAGATATGTATTTAGTCGTCTTCTTGTGTAGCCTAGACCAGTTACTACTGGATCCCTGAATTATGTGAAATACCTAGACAAAATATCTAGACAAATTAGAGGATTGGGCCAAAAGAAATCTGATGAGGTTCAACAAGGACAAGTGTAGAGTCCTGCACTTAGGAAGGAATAATCCCATGCACTGCTACAGACTAGGGACCGAGTTGCTAGGCAGCAGTTCTGCAGAAAAAGACCTAAGGATTACAGTGGATGAGAAGCTGGATATGAGTCAACAGTGTGCCCTTGTTGCCAAGAAGGCTAATGGCCTTTTGGGCTGTATAAGTAGGAGCATTGCCAGCAGATTGAGGAACGTGATCATTCCCCTCTATTCGGCATTGGTGAGGCCTCATCTGGAGTACTGTGTCCAGTTTTGGGCCCCACACTACAAGGAGGATGTGGAAAAATTGGAAAGAGTCCAGCGTAGAGCAACAAAAATGATGGCTGAGGCACATGACTTATGAGGAGAGGCTGAGGGAACTGGGATTGTTTAGTCTGCAGAAGAGAAGAATGAGGGAGGATTTGATAGCTGCTTTCAACTACCTGAAAGGGGGTTCCAAAGAGGATGGATCTAGCCTGTTCTCAGTGGTACCAGATGACAGAACAAGGAGTAATGGTCTCAAGTTGCAGTGGGGGAGGTTTAGGTTGGATATTAGGAACATCTTTTTCACTAAGAGGGTGGTAAAGCACTGGAATGGGTTACCTAGTGGTGAAATCTCCTTCCTTAGAGGTTTTTAAGGTCATGCTTGACAAAGCCCTGGCTGGGATGATTTAGTTGGGGATTAGGTCCTGCTTTGAGCAGGGGGTTGGACTAGAGACCTCCTGAGGTCCCTTCCAACCCTGATATTCTATGATTCTATGAAAAGCCATGTGCCAGACATGACAGAGGTGCAACTTCCGTCATAAGTGACTGACCCTTGTATACAGTCAGAGGAATCCAAATTTTGCAACACCATTGATCACATCTTGATAAGAATTTGTGGACTGCACTTAATTTACACACATGCACACATTTTTTTTTGCAAAATATAATTCTAAACAACTATACCATGTATCTTCCTTGTTATACATGTATCTTCCTTGTTAGATGACTAGGCATTGCTTATTGTTGCATTTACTGGTAATAAAACACCCTGCAGCTTTACCCTCACCCCATATTTCCAGGGCAATGGTGGACACAGGCCTTGGTAGAACAGTTACGAGAAATATTTGGCTAGGCGATTGCATGTGTCACTTATAGACACACTATCCAGCTGTTCTAAAGAGAAGCCAAATTCTACCCTTGGACAAACAAGCACTACTCATTTAATTCAGCATGACTTGCACATGTGTTTCCAAGGGCAGAATTTGATCAGTGGAGGCAACTGAAAACTTGGTCTTGTAATCAGAAGTGTTGGACAACCTTAGAATAGGTGATGCTACCAGCTCTGCCTATATATAGATATGGTGACAATAGAGATTTTGAAAACAAAAAGAAAACAATTTTTAAATATAAAAGTTAAGTTCAAACTATGAGATTTTAAAAATGGTAGAATTATATAAAAGTGAAAAAGAAAAAACTATTAAGACTAGGATTTTTGGATGTCTAAGCGAGTTAGGCACCCATCTGCGCTAGGTTACTGTGAAAACCCCATCCTGAATTAAGATTTTAAACTGTTCTAGTGTCAAATGGAGGAACATTTTAAAGTACAGTAAGAGAGCTGGGGATCAACCACCACAGAGAGGCTAATCTTAATTGTGGACTATCCAGCACCAATAACCACCTCATATTAAAATAATGTTTTATAAATAAAAGCATAAGTAAGAAATGCTGAATATTGTCCAGGAGAAATATAGGGAAATTCTTGCATCACGCTGAAAGCCATCTAACATGTCTGATCAGCTTGTGTGCCAATTAAAAGATAATGTAGAATCTAAATCAACACCCGGGTTTGAGGGAAAGACCCATGCAGATCTAATGCAAGAGTTTTAAAACATTATCCTGTTCTTTGGATTATATAAATGGTTTGGAGTTTGGTAGATAACTGGTCTTTTTCAATCTGTAAACAAATACAGTCACACATTGGAAACTATTAAAGGACTGGATTAGTTCCTAAAAAGAGATAATGTTTCCAAAACACATCACACAATGCACTCATTCAGCTGAGAGTCAAATGTCACTGTGGATACAGTTGCAAAGACGGTGTTGCTCTTTATTTACAGTAAAATATGTCAAATGGGGAACATAAAAGCATCATCACAATAAACATGGGACTAGACCACACAAAGGCAGGTGGCATTCACAGTACATCAGAAGACCTGAATAATAGCACTTACAACAATACAAGTTCGGTTTCTATGGTGTTTTCACTTGATGCCTCAATGTTTTACATAAATAAATAACTGGCATCCCACATTTCTGTCTTAACAGAGGAGTGTGACACCGCATGAATTTCAGGGTACTGAGAAAGACAGACCCAGGAAGAGGGCCGGCTCTAGGCACCAGCGTCCCAAGTATGTGCTTGGGGCGGCACTTTTCAAGGGGTGGCACTACGTCCCCTTTTTTTTTTTGCTTCGGCAGCAGCACTCCGCCTTTTTTTTTTTTTTTTGCTTGGGGCGGCAAAAAACCTGGAGCCGGCCCTGCCCAGGAAACAGGCATTTCAGTGGTAGGACACATACTGGAAGAAAATGCTTCATTTGAGGATCTGTTGTTACAGGTCTGTCTCATCTTACGCTGGGGTTACGTTCCGCGGTCAGCGCGTAAAGCGAAAACCGTGTATAGTCAAAATTACATTGAGTGTAATGGCGGGCAGAATCGCCGCACTACAGAAACAGTATTTAAATTGTTATTTTTCTCTTCTTTTTTTTTGTTTTTTTCTTGTTTTTGCCAACCGCGTAAAGCTGAAATCGCACATGTTAAATGCGCCTAAAATGCTTCAGACCTGTATACCTACCATGTGTGATCTCAGTTTATTTAGCATGTGCATAGTCGTCTAGCCAAGCGATGGCATCTTCAGTGGCATGTTGCAGTTCTTCTAGGCCACTGCTGAACCTAGTCAGCAGGCATTCATTGACAATGTGTGTCATCGTCTGTGTCGCGCCGCAGCTGCACAAAGGGCTGTCACGAAGGCCGCGGTGATACTGGTTGGCTGCACAGAGACCTTGCCTGGTCCGGAACCTGTTCAACAGGGACCACTGGCGACGGGGCAGGTCAAAACCAGGCGGGCAAATTGTGGAGTCGGCGACGAGGGACTGGTTGGGGATTATAACAGATATCCATTCCTCTCGCCAGAGTGTTTCCGCCCTAACATCCTGGCGTGGCAGATGAGACCATAATGAGCAACGTGACAGCAAATGTGCAGCTGGTGGTTTAAAAAAGGTCATTGTGCAGCAGCAGGCTTGTGTTGGCGCGTACTTTCTCCAGTAACTTGCCAGTGGCAACCTCTCGTCTGATCTGAGGAGGAGCGATATTGCTCAGAACTGGAAGCCATGGGAGTGGAGTCGGATGGTGACATTTAACTGCGTATCCACCAGTTTGGTGTGTGACGAACAGCTCCATACTGGTGCGCAGTACTCCTCCACCGAATACGAGGTGGCAAGAGCTGACATCCACAAAGTTGGAGCACGAGCACCCCATGACGAACTGCCAGTTTGCTAAGAAGATTATTGCGTGTCTTAACTTTAGCTGCTGTCTTCTTCAGGTGGGAATGGTAACTCAGTTTGCAGTCTAAGGTCACACCTAGATAGACTGATTCTACTTCATGCTTCACCTTCTGACCATTCAGATAAACATTCAATTCTCGGGTTGTGCTGGTGTAATGAAGATGGAACAAACTGGAGACTATTTTTATGACGCTTGGCTGAAGGCACCAAGTCTTACAGTAGTCAGCTTACTTTGTCATGTCCCGGTTTAAGGTGGCATCAAGCTTGTGAAATGTCCGGGCCTGGATACCACAACAGAGGTCGTCTCCGTAAATGAACTTTTGTGACTCTGTTGTTGGCAGGTCATTGATGTAAAGGTTGAACAAGGTTGGCGAAAGCACAGAGCCCTGGGGTAACCCATTGCTCTGTCATCTCCAAGTACTTGTCTTCCCCCCCATATGGACTCTGAACTGCCTATCACGGAGGAACAGTTCACCAATGCCTGTGACCCAGGGTAGCAGGACCCGTGATACCTTCACGAGCAGGCCAGTGTGCCATACCGTATCGTACGCCGCTGTTAGATTGATGAAAACAGTGCCTGTTTTCAAGTTTCTCTGGAAGTCATTTTCAACAAATGTGGTCATCGTGAGTACTTGGTCACATGTGCTACAGCCTCGGCGAAAGCCAGCTTGGTCAGGGTTCAAAATTCTCTCCACGTCGGGTAATATGCGCTGTAGGACCAAGCTCTCCAGTGCCTTGAAGCACACCGACAATAATGATATGGGACGATAGCTTGATGCTTGACTTGGGTCCTTTCCAGGCTTTAGGAAGCCAATGACTTTTGCGGTGCGCCATATCTTTGGTAGCCTCCCTTCACTGATGACCCTGGCGAAGAATTTCACAAGCCAAAGCCGAGCATGGGGGCCAAGGTTTTTCAGGGATTCTGGAGATACGGCATCTTAACCTCAGCTGTTCCACACTTGATGCTACCCAGTGTCTGTTCCAGCTCTGTTACAGTGAATGGTTCTGGGCAGCTTCTGATCTGGTGTACATGTTTAAACATACGCCATTCGTTCCTCACTTGTCTTCACACCTGTTTTGCCAAAGGTGCTCTGGCCACTTTAAGTAGGGGTCCGGCTACCTGGTTGGGTGTCACTGAGGGTCGGCAGAGTGCAGGTGGCTGCTGCGCTGCTCCAAGTCATCAGCGCAGACTCCAGCACTTGTGGCTGGAGCGGGTAAAGCTCATCCTGTCGGTCGTCTCCTCCCATCTGGCTCGGCGAGCAGTGTCCACTGATTCGGTCAGATGGTCAGCGATATCTGGGTCACCAGATGCTTCATGCTGCTCGAGCAAGGCAGCGCTCTCCTCTTCGAGACAGGGGATGTAGACCGGGCAGCAACTGCGTGGGATGGCTCTGCAGGCTGCTTTGTAGATAGCACCACAGAAGCGACGGTAGGTCTCATTTACCAAGATATGCCGGGCTGGTATTGTCACCACGCTCTTCTCCAGCACTTCCCTGTATTTTTCCCAGTCAGCCTTTTGGAAGTTCAACTGCTTCTTTTTGGAACTCTTGACAACTAGGAGCTGTAGCCCGATATGGGTCAGCGATGGTCTGTGTTGGCTGCATGGAAAGTTATCCAAGACTTGGCATGTTGCTGGCTGAGGATGGCCATGAATTGAACTGACCCAGCACAAGTCAGGAGAGTAGTCATGATCCCATCTAGAAGAATGGAACATGCCTCACTGCTTAGCATCATGGACTCATGGACTCATAGACTTTAAGGTCAGAAGGGACCATTATGATCATCTAGTCTGACCTCCCGCATGATGCAGGCCACAAAAGCTGACCCACCCACTCCTGGAATAATTCTCTCCCTTGACTCAGCTGTTGAAGTCCCCAAATCATGATTTAAAGACTTCAAGTTGCAGAGAATCCTCCAGCAAGCGACCCCTGCCCCATGCTGCAGAGGAAGGCGAAAAACCTCCAGGGCCTCTGCCAATCTACCCTGGAGGAAAATTCCTTCCCGACCCCAAATATGGCGATCAGCTGAACCCCAAGCATGCGGGCAAGACTCTCCAGCCAGACACTTAGGAAAATGAATATTAATATCCCATCATTGACCCATGGTACTAATTACCAGTGATGGCAAGTTATTGACCTATTGACTAAAATAGGATAAGGGCAAGGTTGTTTCGAGATGCCCAGTCTGCAAGTTGTTCACTGTCGGTCTCAACCTCCTTATATCCCCAGTCTGTGTGATGGCTGTTGAAGTCTCTGACGTAGACAGCGGGGTGTGGCAGGCTTGGTAGAACCTGTTGGTTCCAGCTGACGCTTGGAGGCTTGTAACATTTGCCAGCCAGAAACCGCCAACCTGGATGGTGTCACAGAATTCAGTAGACATCAGCTGAATGGCATCTGCAATATCGGCCCGAACGTATGTGGCTCGGCCATGCTTCAGGTGTGCCACATGGCACAATGAGAGTGTATGAGGCTTATAGTTTGGGAAGGTACAGTAAGGATGAATCATGCCATTACCCAGCAGCATCAGAAAACTGAGGGAGAGTTACCTTTGTTTCAAAAGTATTTTATTATATGCAGAATTAACACATTACAATTGCATGACAGCATACATTTTTTATACATTGATTAGCATTTATAAAGTCCTAATAAATGCAGTCATTTTAAATTGCTTTTCACTGGTGTGTTAACTGGACTTGTGCCAATAATTGTTACTCTAATTCAGAGAAAGACATAATGGGCTATATTCAGCACTTGTGTAAGTGGTGCAGCTATTGACTTTGGAGGAGTAACTCTGGCATACACCAACACTGAATTTGACCCAATAACTATGACACATCCAACTGACAATCCGCACAGGAGTCACATAGCTGTTTGCCCAGGTACAGGCAAGCAATTGTGGAGGCATGGGGTACCCTACAAGCACTGAAAGAGGCCTTGCCCCCTCCACAAGATATTGAGAGTCACTCTCATTTTAGACTCATTTCCAAGTAGGTGTTCCAGGAAATGGTGTGGGAGGGAAGTCAGCAGCCACAGGATATGCACTTTTTGACAGAATTTCCTTCAGGAGCTCAGCTTTTCCAGCGCCATATATTTGTCTTTTGAATATTCATGTAAGAGTGACTTATAGTGCTTCATGTTTTTTTGTACTTTGAGAGAGCTTCCCCTCTTCCCCCGTCCCCCTCAGGTTTTATACTGCTGCCCATCACTGTAGCATCTGCAGCCCAGATCCTTAAAAGTATTTAGGCACCTAAATATCTTTGAGGATCTGAGCCAGAGTGCCTTCCACATCAAATCAATAGCAAAGTCCCTAAGTGGACTTCATGGCATCTCTGGCACTTCTCAAAGGCCTTGTCTACATGAAGCAAAAAACAGAATTGTGTTCTTAACTAGAGTTAACTAACATGAGGTAAAATCCTAATGAAGACAAGGCAGTTTGTGGTTTTGACACGAATTAGCTGGTCAAGGTAAACACAAGGCTCCTCCATAGTCTTTCACTCGACCTGCTAACATGTCAAAACTACAAACTGCTTTTTGTTCACTAAGATTTTAACTCATGTTAGTTAACTCCAGTTAAGAACACATCTTTTTTCCTAGTAAAAATGCACCCCCATGACTCCATGGAATGGCTCACCATATCCACAGAGCCTTCCCAGTAATGTAGGGAGTGAAGTCCACTTCTACTTTTTTTGGGGGGGGAGGAGAAAGTAAATACAAGGCAGCCTCTTTTTTGTTTAAATTTTATCTTGGTTTCTGCACAAACAATAAATGTTGCAAACAGACCCCAAGTTCATGGGATTTGCAATTTATTTGTTTACAATTTTTCCAGCATTCCATCCCCTGATGAACTCTGAGACAAGGACATGTACTTAAAATTGAAAACCAGTGTAAAAACATAATTGGCAGTCAGTGAAGGGATTTTTCAGTGCAGCGTATGGAAAATAATGAGGGAATTCATACAAGCCTCTGTAAAGCATATTGCATGGCTTTGTATGATGGATGCCATGTTCAAATATAACTGTATGATAAGGAACAATTGTAGCCTAACATGAGCAGCAGTGTTGCGGATGAAAGTGGAGATAATATGGTCTCCTGCAACTTTTACTGCAGGTTATTCTCAATTACTATATGGTGGCTTAAAATAATTCTTTGATTGAACCCCTAGCTCCTTTAACATAACTAATGGAGAATAAACTTCTCCCCTATACCAGACTGATCTAAAATTAGCTCTTATCCATAGACTAAGAGTAGTTATTTTAGCTAATTTATGGACCCACCCCAAGTGTTAAGTGTTACCCCTGTTCATCACATGTGCATGAGAGTCTTTGGGTTTGTTTTATTATGTATAGTTTGCATGTCTAGTTAGTATTCATGAGATGGCTTCGAATTAAAACTCCAGAGATGGAGGTCCCCTGTTTATCCACAGAAGTGGTTCAGCACAGACAGTAGCAGTGCAAGCTTTCCCACACTTGCCTGTCAAGAAGTCTCAGCACTGACACAGAAGTACCACTTCTAGGAGTACAAGATAGTTCTGTTTCAGCCTATGCTGAAACTGCTAACAAGATTGTTATTTAGTGTCATTGTGGTGGGAGGCTCTCTGATGAAGACACTTGTCCACTGGGACCTGGACTGGGGTGCTTTGATACCACATCTTAGAAAAGCCACAGACAGACACCACCAAACAGCAATCTGACGGTAACAACTTTAATACAATCCTAACCTGGGCTATATTCAAAGCAGCAGCCTAAACCATGAAAAGACTCTATAGCCAGAATCTGTTTTTTAAAGCATTCTGAAGTGGGAAACCAAAGCTAGAATGAAAACAAATAATATATTTTTCAAAGCTTCCCACTGTATTAGGAAACTTCCTGTAAACAGAAGAAAGGAAGCACCTGGAAATACTGGGAACAGGAATGAGGAGAGCTTGGTTCCATTCCCTGCTGTGCCATGGATTTGATGTAGATTTGATGGGCAACTCACGTCACCGTGCCTCCATTTCCTCAGGCAAAATGGGGATAACAACAATTATCCACCTCTGTAAAGTGCTTTGAAATCCTTGGGGAAAGTGCTAAAAGTAGCATTATTATAATAATAAAGAAAGAGGGTACCTAACAGGGGCTGTGTTCATACTAACCGTTTTCCCCCTAAAATTTCCCACCGTTGCTAACATTAGCTCAGCTCCTCCAATAGGAGCAATAGTGAAAGTGCTAGGCAACTGCAAGGGTTTTAACCACTGTGTCATCTAAACCTGCTCAGAGCTGCTCTTATTTTCACCTGCTGGTAACAGCTTCTAAGGAGCCCTCCACCTGCTGGGGATAGCTGGAGAACAATGTGCTCGGGCCACACCTTCTACTTGCCCTGACATGCCAGCCCCATCAGGGGGTTCATGGGGAGCAGCACAGAAACTAGCTATGTCAGCTTCATATCCGCTAGGAACTCCATGTATTGGGAGAGTCCCTAAAGGGGGAGAATCAGCCAATGTCTGCTGTATTTAGGGTGACCAGATGTCCCGATTTTATAGGGACAGTCCCGATTTTTGGGTCTTTTTCTTATATAGGCTCCTATTACCCCCCACCCCCTGTCCTGATTTTTCACACTTGCTGTCTGGTCACCCTAGCTGTATTTGCATTGCCAGAGTGGCTCAAAGTGAGCAAAGCAGGGTCCAACAAAATAAGACACTTGGTTTAACATGAAGCCTCTGTTTGGATGTTAGGGGTGACTGGTGCCTCTGGGTTACACTGGAAGCTTAGACTAGGCTGCTGCTGCCACATCCTCCTCCATCTGCTTCCCTTTGTGCTGAAGAAGAGGAAACTGAATCAAATGCTGTACTACAGAATTAACAGTTTCCACTCACACTTCTTTCCCATCTTCCCTTTCACTATATAATTAAGCAATAAGGCAAGACGTACTGTGTGGTGAGGCTGATTAATATCCCCTCAGGTGCAAAGTGAGGCACCAGGCAATTGTAAAATGGACATTTTATAAGGAAGTTACTTTTTTAATATTAAGATATTTACGGTTCTCCCTCTGAGTTGGTGCAGTAACTTGAATGAACTTTGAAGCAAGTGGCAATTTGAGAACATTTGGCCTTTATTCTTGGGCTATACTCACCCAGTAGAAAAGTTCTATAGAAATTAACAGAAAATTATATCCTTGCTATTGAATTCTGTGGATGATTCCAAAAACCTAGGGAAGGATCTCATTCCTATTAAATCCCACAGGGTTTTAGAGTAGTTTCTATAGAATCTCTTTACGTTTACAGAACCCCATTGGTTTCATCCCTGCAAATTCTGTACAGGTTTTCTAGAAGGATAGCATTTATTTTCCTCTTATGAGGCCCAATGTTGTCCAGTTTAAGATCATCTGACTGATGATAGTATATGTGCTATGCTCATTAGGCTTCCTCTTTACCTTCCACATAATCAGGCCTGTAGTCAGCCAATCAAAACAGAAAAGGCTGAAGGAAATTTTGGGGAGGCTTTTTTTTTTTTTTAAATGAGGGTTTTCACTGTATTTTTTTTTTTAAGATGGGGCAGTTTCCCAGAGAAGATTTAGAAGATTAAGACTTATTTAAAAACATAAACAAAATATTTATCTGTATTTTAAGAACTTGCCACTGTGCCAAATTTTGTTCCTTTAAAACGCTAACAGGCAGCAAAACCGCAAGCCCAAAACTCTAATGTATTTTCCAGGAGCACAAACATCTTAAAGAGATATAGCCAGGATCACTGTTAAGCATACACACACTCCCATACGCTATATAACCAAGACATCGTTCACCTAGGCAGCACAGAGCGCTTTCTTGGGGGCCAGTCTGAAATTATGGACCCAACTCCCATAGGAACTAGGGACCATCGCAAACCCACCCCCTTCCCTCCAAGTACAAAGTGCACTTAGACCTTGTCTTCTCTAGTATAAACACATAGCAGCGTGTATATTTTAAAACAAAAAACAAAGACAGAACCCTACCATAACAAAACACAAGTCACTTAAGGCTCCCAATTTACACAATCATGTTACATAAAAATAACAAAGCATATATATGTTATGTAACCAAACCATCTATAAAAGAATAAAATAAAAATCCAACTAAAGGAAGGATGAGTGAATGCGTATGCGCTACTTGTGATTAGAGATAAAATATTTCTCTATTTTGTTTCCAGTTTGTTTACTTTGTTCAGTTGACAGCACTTTGTGTAGAGTTGTTTCCCCCAAATGGTGAGGTTTCCCCCCAGTTGCCTTTGTCTCTCTCTTATTGCTTTGTGAAATATCTGTTTTAAGGTTGCAAATATTGGCTGAGATGTTCAGAAGAAAGTGTTGTACCTGAAAGTAATTCTAACTAATTTTTTTTTTTTAATGATTAGCTTTCAAATTCAGGGTGTCTTTTAAAGAAACCAGTGAAATTTGACAATTTGTTAGTTTTTTACTTAAAAAAACCCCTAACATATTAGTTGAAATGTATAATTGAAAACAGAGTGGTGCTGTTTTTGTATTTAAAGCAATAGTTATCCTTGCTCTTTACCACTTGGATGGGGCAGCTTTTAAATTAGTTTATTGGGAGTACAAGAGAAGACAAGAAAGAGGCAGCGTTTCAGACCTGCAGGCCCAGCAAGGAACTCAGAGCTGAAGAGGGCTGGAGGAGGGGCATAGCAACAGGAGTCAAAGAGAAGAAGATCAAGCAGCAGGAACCGTGAGAAGGTAGGAATGTGTCGGAATGGGAGCAAGACTGGAGGCTCAGAGTAGCAGGAATAGTAAGGACATCCAGAGCAACAGAAGTGAGGAGAGGTCCAAAGCAATAGGAGGCGAGATCAGAGAAGAGGTGACCAGGAAGAGGAGGAAAAGATGTGGGAGAGCAGGAGGGGAGCTGGAAGTTGAGAGCATCAGGGATGAAAGGACGTCAGGAACATCAGGAGGAGTTCAGAGGTCTGGTGAGGATCAGAGCAGCAGGAGGGGACACAGAGGTATAGAACTATGAAGACTTACACCAGTGCAAAATACAGAAAAGGGGGAGGATGGGAGGTGTTGAAGGTCCAGAAACAACAAGGCACAAGTGGAGAGACTAGGAGGAATTGGACAAGATCACTTCCCTTAGTTTTACACCATTGCAACTATATTGATTTCAAATGAATTAGTTGCTCTTGATTAGGCCAATTTAAGTGAGATTAGACTCAGACCCCCAAAGCATAAAACTTTTTATCTTAACTATAAAACACATTCTGAAACTGTGTTAAAAAAGAAAGAGTGCATGTGTTTTTGGCATTTTAAAAATGTTATTACTGCTACATATTTAAAAATCTCATGTAACTAGGTGAGGTCCAAATCACATGATAGCCACGACATTTCCATGTTCTGTGAGTCCAACCAAAAGGCATTAATTCCAAACTCCGGTTTATTAGTTGCACTAACTTTTTAAATGGTGGATGACGACCCTTATAATCTTGGTATAATGTCAAAAGGGGCTTCATATGGGAGAGGACCGTACAACTCATTAAACAATGTGTGTCTCAGGCACTGCCTTGTACTCTGTCACAGGATAAACTTACTTTAAAAATCACTTAACATTGGTTGTCATGTGATGGGAGCCCAAGAGCTGGCTTTCTGCTCTCCCAACAAAGTCCCAGGGCTTCTTGCCTTAGACCAAGGTTCATTATGTTTCCCCTTTCTAGGCTACCAAACTTCTACAACACTGGTTTAATGACTAGGGATTTCTAATAGCATTGCTTTCTCCGAATCATAGGGAGAAAATTCACAGGTGATGCAGTGTCTGGTTCCTGCAAACATAGGGCCTAATTCTGATGTCAGTTAAATGAGTGTGAATCAGGAGTAACTCCGTTAAGTCAATTGTTTTGAGCAAGACTAGAATCAGGCCTAGAGTCACTAAGACTAGTTTGTTAATTTAAATGATTGCACCACTAGACTTCATGTTAAATAAGATGTCTTACTGCATGCAAGTGTCATTCCTCTCTGTGAAGAAAATGTTAATCAGATAGCAGAGAAGCACTAGATGCAGTATCTAAATAGACATATTAAATATCCAGCTAGTTACTTTGTGATAAATAATTAATAAGATTAACCTATTCATCCATGCTATGCACAAGAGATATTATGAACAATCAATACTAGCAAGGCGTAGCATTTATATACTGCTTTACATTCTCAGAGTACAGTGTAAACAGTAATTTACCAACAGCCAAGTATTGCTGGTATGGCACAAACCCAGTGCAAACTTCTAAGTTAAGAAAGTTTTGATTACATCTAGAATTCTATTTTTCATTCATGAAGACTTATTGAAATGCAACAGAAGTTTTAGGCTGTGACTAAGGAAGTCAAGTTCCCAATTCTGATTGACTTTGAATGGGAAGTGGAGGCTTATCTACATTAGGCTCTTTTGAAAAACCCAGCCTGATTCTTTGGAGGGTTGCAGCATTTTTTAGTGCCAATTTTACAATATTTTTGTACTTGCTGCTCAACAAGTTGAAGGGGGTCTTATCATAAAAAAAGAAATAGCAGATCAAAGAGACAGCGACTTTGGAAATGCAGAAGTATTGTTTAACTGTAAATCTTTTACAGTCTTTAGCCTCTGTTCCAACAATTTATGGGATTAATAGGACTGATGGTTGTTAGATTTCTGCTCCTGTATCAGCTCTTAATCCAAATTTATCACAGTGCTATGATAGAATTTGAAGTGTAACAATAATGGTTTTCTTTGTTTCTACTCAACGTCTGAAAAATATAGATAAAAAGCTAAATAAATTAATTAGGATGGTGCTGATACAGTTTATTTACTACTCTGTCAGTATCAGAGGGAAAAATTGTCTGTCCTACCATACGTAGGATTCCTAGCTTTTCATAAAGAGTAATAGAGTTGATGGTCTTTGGGGCCCTCCAATACCCAAATTAGGATCCTACAAGCTTCCAGGTTCATCTCAGCTTTCCCCTAAAGCAAAACTACAAAGCAAGTAACCATCACTTACCTTTCAGAGATCACCTCAACAATGCAAGCATTGAAATCATGACACTGCCCTCAGGATCATGGGTTATTCATGGTTCCCATGCACAACTGTCCTTGTGAAAATCATGGCCACTGGTTCCCCATCCCCTTATCCCCATATATTTTTTCAGCTGTGTAGGGCATGTGGGGCACACTGCCACCCAGGATGCCTCAAGCTCCCTCTCAGCTGGCTGTCTACAGCTTAGTTAGCTCTTCTTCTGAGCAGCCAGCATGAGCCAGGATAGCAAAACATTATTTTGCAGGCCTTCGCAAAATACTCTGACAAAAGGAGAGAGTTATTTGACTATTTATTATGTGGCTGAGGTTGTATTACCTCCACACGCGCATCCAGGAGACAAGACAACAGTAAATGAGTCCATGAGAGGTGCTGTCTAGCTTTCATACCCCACGTAGTGAATGGTAAAGCACTTGTTTCACTTTCTCGAAGCAGGCGAAAGCCCTGGGAATTAGCAATGGGGTACAAAGATTTTCAGGTGGGAGGACTTAGGCGCACAAGACCTCTTGAATTTCACTTTTGGGTTGCTGGTTTAAATCTATTTGTATTGACCAAAATTTGTTACCATTTGATGGCTCTTTTATGGTCTGTCTGAAATGAGTCTAATTCATGTTGAACGGGAGCTCTCATCACAATGTCACTACCACTCTTGGCACTAATTAGCAGCCGCAGCAGAGAGATCGAGACATGAGAATGACCTTTTCTATCACTAGCAGAAGCAGTTCCTTCAGTATGGGATGTTTGCACTTCTGCTGCCCATGCTGCATTTCCCCAATGATTGCAGTCTACCAGAATGTAAAGTAGTGCGCAGGAAAAGATCTGGTCTAAAATTTACTTCAGAATAAATACAGGAGCTTACATTTGTAGGCATTGATATTAGTTCATGAAGCAGCTAACCATGGAGTAATGGCATTTGTCATTTAGCTCTGCTGTTGGGGAGGAGCCAGGCTGTCTTGTGCCAGCTCAGGACTGGCGGAATCAGCCACTGGCCAGTACACAGACCCACGCTCCTATCTCTTAAGACATCTTGGAAGTAACATAATATTGCCTTTCCTTCCCTTCCCCTGACCCCAGTGCAAGACAGTAATCTTGCAAGCCTAAGTCATTGTGCTTATGTGCTTCCTGGCTCATTTTTAGACAATTCAGCTTCAACTGTTTTATCTGCTTTTCCACAACTTCCATTACCAGAAGAAAAGACAAGAAATATTATTATCCTGTTTAAGTTTTATTTTCCTTTTATACTGCACAGCCAAGCCACTGAGCCACAGCGAGCTTAAATCGCTTGCCCAACATCACACAAGACGTCGATGGCAGAGCTAGGAACTGTACACGTCTTTCATAGCCCAGTCCATTGTCTTAACTACAAGCCCATCCTTCCTCTCTGGAACTAGCCCTTGTATTTTACATATCCAAAAAGACATTTCCCTCCCTTTATCTGTGTTTGCAATTCATATTCATGTCCATATCTAACTGGATCTCATCTCCATTTGTGACTTTTTTCTCCTATATTGTGGATCTCCACGATGCTGGATGCTGAATACTGAATCCACATGACTGAACTAAAGAACTTCAGGAGAAAGTACACAAGAGCTTTGCAAAATATATATTACATCGGAGTCCTTTGTATATAGAAAATATTCCATTGTGCTAGGAGAAAAAAATTCTGTGGGCATTTCAGACAAACCTACTTTACAAACTGCTAGATTCAACATGTGAGCAAAGCCTAAAAACAAAAGAGGAAAAATAAATACATCTATAGTAAGCCTTCTGCAGTCCCCTAGAGGTCACATAACCTTGGATCAGTTGATTGGAGTTAGAGCTGGGCAAGGAATAATAATAATAAAGGTTTCCTCCAATATTTGTTTGAAATTTTAAATGAAGTCACTTCAGCCCTATTTGTGGCCGTTTTGTATTTGATGTCCACTAGAATTCAAGTGCTTTGAGTTTTGCTGGCCAAAATCTTAATTAAATGGCAAGCAAATTTTAGTTATATTCATAGAAACTGATATTTAAATTTGCATGTATGAGTGTTCACACTTGAAATACTTCTGAACTCACTCAGCCAGGGAACAGAAACTATACCATGTGATTTATGTGACCAATCACATACACAACTCATACAAAATATGGCTCTAATATAAAATATTAAATCTATACATAGAATAAGATTTTCTAAAAGATGTTCAAATTGATTTCAGAACAAATAATTTGAAGATTGTCTCAACAAAAGAGGCACTTTTTATCACATTATTTATTCACTGTGAATTATTTGCTCAGCTCTAATCAGAGGATTAGGAATACAAATGTTTGATAAATGATGCTGATGAAGAATTCCAACGTTAGTGGGTCAAAGTAAAACAAGAACACACACAAAAAAACCTTTAACACCTATAAATCAGCAATAAATGCAACAAAATGAGTCTTCAACAACAGAATAGATCTGTCAGAATATAACTCCAATGGGCAAGTATTACTGAAATGGTCTATTTAAAAAAAAAAAAGAAAGTCCTTATTTTATTATTTTCAGCTATACATCAGTGCAAAGATTTTGGCATGATACAAAGTACCAGACTGGTGCCAGGAGTGGAGACTCATAGAAGATAGAGAGAGCTATGTTATTGATTTGCTTTATAACCTTGGGCTAGTGAGATAGGGCTCAATTTTCATATCCACACACAATTACTGTAATTGCATGTGCAAATCGTTTATTTGTGCACAATTCCATGGTAACTGTGCATGTGAAAATACACTCACAGATACGAAAATAAGGCCCTCAGACCTCTCAGGGGTTCAGTTTCACAATCTATAAAATGGAAATGATAATAACTATGTAATTCACAGGGATGTTGTGAGCCTTAATTAGAATTTGTACTGTCGAACTCTTAGAGATCCTTGAATGGAAAGCACTAAATTAGTGCAAAGTATTTATAATAGATATTTGTAGACATTTATGTTCCATTTATTTGTTGCTAAGCCAAACTATAAGCATTTAGCTCTTTTAATCTTTTCTTTTCAACCAATCTCAACTCCAGCCCTTTAAATATTTTTCAGAATGCATCTGATGAAGTGGGTTTTAGCCCACGAAAGCTTATGCCCAAATAAATTTGTTAGTCTCCAAGGTGCCACAAGTACTCCTGTTCTTTTTTTAAAAATATTTTTGCAGTTCTTCCCTGGACTCCCTCGAACACTCTATCTTTTTTTAAATGGTGAAATGCCTAGATACGAGCTGCATTATTTCAATTACAGTCTCATCAGGGTGTATAACAAAAGGACTCAACTTCTGTATTACCACACTAGCCTTGTTTTCTGCCACACCACATTGCTGATTCATTAATCCTCCTTTCAGCATTCCTGCTTTTTTAGTTTCTCTTTACCATCTCAAGAGTGAAACTTCAAATACAGAAAAATGTGAAAGGGGCTTGAACTAAGAAAAGGGACAAGAGACGAAGTCAAGGCATGGAAATAGTCCTGCGATATTCCTGAAAACTTTAAGGTCAAACTTAAATTTACATTTTACAAGGTTCTAGGTCATTATTTTTTGCCAAAATTACACGAGAATCTCCTGATTTTACATGAAAGCCACATGTATAACAAAACATGAGCAGGTCAAAGAAAAAAACCCATAAACAATGGAGATATGTACTGTAGGAATGCAGGACATGTGCAGGAGCCTATGATCTGCATTATTTCTTTGCTTAAGGCCACCTAGCAACAGCGCGTAGGTTAATCCTCCATAGACTGAACAGACAGCATCAGCCAACAGAAAAACAAAACATCTCTGGCAGAAAAAAAAATCAGAACAAGAATTACCCATTTGTGAAGCGGTTGTAGGGAAAGGGGACAGCAAATAAGAAAACGCATGCATAAATCTGCTTTAGAAAAGGAGATTTCCCTTTAAATAAACTATTTCAGCCTTTTCTTTCAGACTTACATGAAAACCAAGGTTGTGGAGTTTGGGTTTTTTTTAATCTGCTGTACTCTGATCATGCAAAACCACTGTTGGGGTTATAAGATCCCGCTCCAAAGGGAATTTGGACAGTCTGAGCTAGGCTGTGGTCAAGGCTGGGTTGCCATTTAAGAAATACCTGTATTCTTTTTATTTTCCCTTAAACTACAAATCTTTGGAAACACCTTTTGCCAGGTATTATCAGTACCATGCCCACCTGAAGAAGACAGCAGCTAAGGTTAAGACGCGCAATAATCTTCTTAGCAAACTGGCAGTTCGTCATGGGGTGCTCGTGCTCCAACTCTGTGGACGTCAGCTCTTGCCACCTCGTATTCGGTGGAGGAGTACTGCGCACCAGTATGGAGCTGATCGTCACACACCAAACTGGTGGATCCGCAGTTACATGCCGCCATGTGTATCATCTCTTGCACCCTGCATCCGACTCCACTCCCATGGCTCCCAGTTCTGAGCAATATTTCTCCTCCTCAGATCAGATGAGAGGTTGCCACTGGCAAGTTACTGGAGAAAGTACGCGCCAACACAAGCCTGCCGCTGCAGAATGACCTTTTTAAACCACCAGCTGCACGTTTGCTGTCATGTCACCCATTATGGTCTCATCCACCACGCCAGGATGTTAGGGCGGAAACACTCTGGCGAGAGGAATGGATATCTGTTATAATCCCCAACCAGTCCCTTGTCGCCGACCCCACAATTTGCCCGCCTGGTTTTGACCTGCCCCGTCGCCAATGGTCCCTGTTGAACAGGTTCTGGACCGGGCAGGGTCTCTGTGCAGCCAACCAACCAGTATTGCTGGGGCCTTCGTGACAGCCCTTTGTGCAGCTGCGGTGCGACACAGACGATGACGCACATTGTCAATGAATGCCTGCTGACTAGGTTCAGCAGTGGCCTAGAAGAACTGCATCACGCCACTGAAGATGCCATCGCTTGGCTAGACGACTATGCACATGCTAAATAAATCAGTACCAACAAGGGCCAGTTCAAAATATCCAGGGGTTCCTCTTAAAATAAAATAATCTAAAATACTTCCTTTTTCACAAGCACTGAGTCTGTGTATGAATCACAGACAAATTTTATTAGGGGAAGTGAACACAGAATCAAATTGGGAAAACACAGCAACAATGGATAATGAGTAAAACACCCAACACCCTGTGGAAGGGACCTGCTGGGTCATCAAGTCCAATCCCCTGCTACCACAGGTCACCCCATCATATAATCCTATTCCTGAATTTATCAAGATCCATTTAAAACTAATTAGGTAGTTTGCTGCCATACCCGGTCTATTCCTATTGGAAGGCCACTCAAGAACCTCACTCCTCTCATGATTAGACTCCTTCTAACCCCGGACTAAATCTATTCATGGCCAGTTTTTACCCATTTGTTTGTGTGACAACACTGTCCTGTAGCTTAAAATAGCTCTTCTCACTCCTTGGTGTTTACCCCCTCCCCAAATGTATTTGTAGAGAACAATCATATCATCTCTTAGCACAGGGGTGGGCAAACATTTTGGCCCGAGGGCCACATCTGGGTGGGGAAATTGCATGGGGGGCCATGAATGTGGGGCTGGGGCGGGGGGTTGGCATGCGGGGGGGAGGGCGGTGTGCAGGAAGGGGCTCAGGGCAAGGGGGTGGGGTGGAGGAGGGGGGGCGGGGGGGGGGGCGCGGGGGAGGGGGGTGGGGGAGGGGGGGGGGGGCGGGGTGGAGGGGGGGGCCGGGGGAGGGGGGTGGGGGAGGGGGCTGGGGGCAGGGGGTTGGGAGGCGGGAGGGAGGGGGGGGGGCAGGAAGGGGCTCAGGGCAGGGGGCGGGGGGGAAGGAGGGGGTGCGGAGTGCAGGTCAGGGCTGAGGGCAGGGGGGTGGGGTGAGGGAGGGGGTGCGGAGTGCAGGTCAGGGCTGAGGGCAGGGGGGTGGGGTGCGGGGGGCAGGGGGGGGTTGGGGGGCGGGGTGCAGGGGGGGTTTGGGGTGCGGGCGCCGGCCTGGCCCCACTTGCCGGGAGGGGCACGCACCAGGGCCAGGGTCGGGTTCCTGCCTGGCCTGGCCCCACGCCGCTCCCGGAAGTGGCCGGCACCACGTCTCTGCGGCCCCTGGGGGGGGGGGGGAAGAAGGGGAGGGGGGGGGGGGTGGGGGTGCGGGAGGGGGTGCGGTGTGCAGGAAGGGGCTCAGGGCAGGGGGGGGGGGCGCGGGGGAGGGGGGTGGGGGAGGGGGGGGGGGGTGGGGCGGGAAGCGGAGGGGGGGGGGTGGGGGTGGGGGGTGCGGGAGGGGGTGCGG
Source organism: Platysternon megacephalum (assembly GCA_003942145.1). Lineage (NCBI taxonomy): Eukaryota > Metazoa > Chordata > Testudines > Platysternidae > Platysternon > Platysternon megacephalum. The sequence continues at coordinate 6,654,121 of QXTE01000059.1, read as the reverse complement.
TGTGCAGGAAGGGGCTCAGGGCAGGGGGGGGGGGCAGGGGGTACGAGGGGGGTCAGGGCAGGGGGCTGGGGCAGGGGGTTGGCAGGCGGGGGGGAGTGGGGTGTGCAGGAAGGGGCTCAGGGCAGGGGGCTGGGGTGAGGGAGGGGGTGGGGAGAGCAGGGCAGGGCGCAGGGGTGCAGGGAGGAGTGCGGGGGGCAGCGGGGGCGCTGGGGGGGGGGGCGGGCAGGGTGCGGCGGGCGGCTGAGGGCAGGGGGTTGGGGCAGAGGAGGGGTGCAGGGTGTACGAGGGGGCTCAGGGCAGGGGGTTGGGGTGAAGGAGGGGGTGCGGAGTGCAGGACAGGGCTCAGGGGTGCAGGGAGGAGTGCGGGGTGCATCGGGGGCTCTGGGCAGGGGTGCAGGCAGGGTGCGGCAGGCAGCTGAAGGCAGGGGGTTGGGGTGCGGGGTGCAGGAGGGGTTTGGGGTGCGGGCTCCGGCCTGGCGCCACTTACCTGGAGCGGCACGCACCAGGGCCAGGGTAGGTTTCCTGCCTGCCCTGGCCCCACGCCGCTCCCGGAAGTGGCCGGCACCACGTCTCTGCGGCCCCTGGGGGAGGGAGGGCAGAAGACTCCGTCCACTACCCTCGCCTGTGGGTACCTCCCCCAAAGTTTCCATTGGCCACGGTTCCCCATTCCCGGCCAATGGGAGCTGCAGGGGGTGGTGTCTGCAGGCAATGACAGCATGCGGAGCCCTCTGCCCCTCCTCCCCCAGGGGCCACAGGGACATGGTGCCGGCCACTTGCGGGAGTGTCAGGGGCCCGCGGGACCACGGGGGTGGCAATCCCGCGGGCCAGATCCAAAGCCCTGAGGGGGCCGGATTCGGCCCGTGGGCTGTAATTTGCCCACCATGTCTTAGCATTTGATTTGCTAACCTAAACAAGCCAAGATCTTTTAGTCTTCTCTCCTAAAATAGGCTCCCCATTTCCCTGATCATCCTAGTAGCCCTTTTCTGCACCTGTTCCAATTTGAATTCATCTGTCTTCAACATGGGGGACCAGAACTGTACACAGTATCTCAGATGAGGTCTTACCTATGCCCCCATCAATGGTATTAACATTTCCCTATCGCTATTGGAAATACTGTGCCTGATATACCCTAGGATCTCATTTGTCTTTTTCATAGCCCTCTCATATAGGATAACTATGGACTGCTGCCAGTGATTGACTAACATGCCAGATCTTTCTCCTCCTCTGTCATTTCCAACTGATGAACCCCCAGTTTATAGCAAAAATTCTTGTTACTCATCCTTAAGTGCATGATCTTGTAGTTTACATTATTACATATCACCCCATTTCTGTTACTCCCATCATCAAGGTCATCCAGTGCTTCCTGTATAATATTCTGATCCTCTATGTATTGACAGTGTCTCCCAACTTTGTATCATTGTCAAGACTGATTCCCCACTCTGGCACTTGGAGTGCAGAAGGTGGGGGCCCACAAGGATTCTAAAAACGTCATACTGGCCACTCCAGGCTTGTATTAAACTCCCAAGGTTACATCTTTTCTCTGACCTTGGATGGGTAGATGCTAACACCACCCAAGTGCAAAAACCCCTTTGAAAATCCAGGAAGGCACACTTGGGAATCTTCCCCCCGGGGAAGAGCTGAGAAAGAAAACAAAGGAAATCAGCTGTTGCCACCAGCTAATTAAACAACCTGTGCACAAACCTCTTAGGGACACAAAAATCCAATCCTGTTCTTAAAAAAGGTAAATTTTATTAAAAACAAAAAGAAAGAAAATACATCTGGAACTTTGTTTTTTTTTAAACCTAGCAAAAAGCCTATTACAAGAATTAAGCATCAAGATAGCTTCTTGAGGTCCAGTTTAAAGATTACAAGCAAAACAAAAGCACCTGGGGTTAGCACAGAGGAGTCCACAAGCCATAAAGAAATAAAAAATAAATAAACCTAACCACATCTTGCTAGACATTTCCTGATCTACTTACATATCTGGGGTTTTAAATGAGTAGTTTCTGGGTATGATCTGATTATTTTCCATACCTGGCCCAAATCTTTTTACAGCATTGCTGCTCTGTGCTCCTCTTCCCGGCAGAACAACAACAGACAGACAAAGGGGAAGTTTTCCCCCCCATTTAAAAAGTTCTAGCCTTCCCATTGGCTCTTTTGGTCAGGTGCCCACTCCCTTCCTTTTACCGATGGACTTTTTAACCCTTTGCAGGTAAAGCAAGTAGAGAACAGCTAATAACAGGGATTTTATAGCTAACTGGCTGTCTGGGTGTCCATAAAAGAGAGCTACCTGCCTCCCCCATCACAATCAACAACATATTTAATTAGCACACTGGGGCGCAAGGAAGGGTGTGGGCCCCAGCCCTCCCCCGCCTTGGCCATGGATGCTACAGCTCACTAACACAATCACAGTTTGGGGCAGAGGCTGAGACAGGTCCACCTAAACCCTGTCTGTGGCTGTCCAGGGCCTGAACCCTTCAGAGCCACAGTCTGCAGAGACACCCCTCACCCTGAGAGACTCCTGGTCCCTTCTTTGGCTGGGCGGTTCTGTGGCTCAGGCACTGTGTGTGGGATTATGAGCTCTGGGCCCCACCTGTGGTTTGCTCTGGTCCAGCATGGAGCGACTGAATGAGATTGGGCTACTGAGCTTCCTCCACACCTTTGAGTGCAGCTGATTCCACAACACAGAGCTGCTGGAGTGATACAGGCCGCTGATCCAGCATGGGGGCTGGGGGAGGTAGGAGTATGGGGCTGAAGGGAGTTTGAGGAGATTATGGTCCCTAGAAGGGGAAGGCCCCATACCCCTCTGCACTGGGGGGGAGCTTCCATCTGTGCCCCTGCAGATGGGGATGCCTCCATGGGTCTTTGAGCACCCCCATGCCCAGCACAGGGTGGACCCTGGTACTGCCCCAGAGACACAGGGCACAAAATCCATCTCTGAATGAGAATTCTAGTGGAACCCTGGGGAGACTCACGCACTCTGCCCCCCAATCATATGCTCGTCCCCAGGGAGACCCCCTCCCCAAATCAGCACTCCCTGGGCCCCCTCCTTAGGAAAATACTGGTTGTGCCCCTGTTAGCATACGCCTACTTTCTGTACCAAAGCCATTAATAAAATATTACATACCATCAGTCCCAAGAATAACCGTTGAAGAACTCCACTAGTAACCTCCCTCCAGCTCAGGAGAACTCTGAGCACAACCCATTGTCATCTCCCATTTAGCCAGTTCCTTACCCACCGTACTATTCTGGTACTAATCACCATCTTCTCCAACACAAGTTATAATTTCCCTTGTGTTACCATAGCAAATGCTTTACTAAAGTCCAGATAGATTAGACCTACCACATTCCCTTATCTACAAAATCAGTCATCTTACTTACCATCTTAAAGAAGGTCTGCCACAATTTATCTTTGGTAAACCCACTGATAAACTCCATTCCTTACCTGCTGGTGTGCCCTTTTTCCCTCCCCTATATCCCACTAATGGTTTGGTATCAGTCCCAGAGGCCATAAGTACCCTTGGGCAGGCCTGTCTCCAACCCCAAGGGTAAGAGCTGCCTGATCTAGTCCTGAAGCCCCATCACCTAATCCAGCTATAGTTTCAGCTATGTGGGTGGCTGGATAGGGGGATCCTCAACGGTGTTCACTCAGTCCTGCTACTGTCCTCTATAGCTTCAACAAAATGCTACCTCAGCATCATCTCTCATCCCAAAGCCATTTGTGCATCATTTCTGAAAGTTCAATGGCATATAGGACCCTTGAACAGAATCCTTACTGCTAGGGATGAACTCTTTACCCTAAGGTAAGAATTTCTTTCTCCACCCTCTTTTTCAGCTCAGCCCACTACCCCACCAATTCAGAGTTCATGTACAGTTCTGGTGAGTCTCTAAAGTCTCAACAGAGGATTTCTGGGTAGAAAGCTTGAGCAAATTAAGCTCTCGCTGCAGCCATACTTTCCCCTGTTCACCAATAGACAGTGACAGACTATCTGTCTATCTGGAGTTCTGGGTAAACCGCTTAACAAGCAGCTCTTAGCTGCTCATTCTCCTGTTCACCAACAGACGATAGTAGCACGCCCCCTCCCCTCTATAGCTTCAGGCCACAGGGCTTGCAGGAAGCCAGACTCAAGCATGCTGGTTTTTCAGCCAATACCTACTGCAGCCTCTCACATCATTCATGAAACTAACATGCACTGGCAAGCCATTGAAATTGTACAAACCATGCAGGGCTGACTCATGATGCTGTTTTACCACCAAGTGAGACCTCCACTTTGGTGAACAAAAATTGGGAAGGACTAATGTTTGCAATAGTCAGTGACGGCGCGATGTGACTCAATCATGGGCTTACCTTAATAAGAAAGAGCATTTCAGTGGCATGCCTGGTGCTGTCTGGAACCCTGTAATAGAAGTCAGAGGGGTGACTCTGTTTTCACTAACATAGTTCTTCTGCCTTGAAACCCTTTGTTTACTGCATGCTGCTCCCCTGAGGCCGCTGCACAAGTCAAACTTGCCTTCAATGTTTCAATATTTTGTACCATGTTGATTTTTAAAGCAAGTCATGAGGTAAAACCAAATATCTTCAGCATAATGTATGCTCAGTATGAGCCTCTGGCAATGGCTTTCAGGAGGGTGTGCAAATCAGGAAGTCTCTGTTAAATCAGTGCTTATAGAGTATTTCAGGAATGACACATGGTAAAATGTACCAACGTGTGTAATTTTCAGTGATGGGCCTGCACCAAAGTCCTGGATCTGAACTTGGCAGCTTTCTCCTATCTTCATTAATGCACAGAACCAACTCTGCAGATCCCCACCCCAGGCAAAATTGGGAAAATTTAGGTTCAAACTGTGCAGCTGGGGCCCAGCTCTTCTTTAAATTAACCATTCTCAAACAGTAGAGTTGTGAGTGGGGAAGTGTCCCTTTTGGGAAAATTCTTTGCCACCTCAAAGGATAAAGTCCTAGAAACACCACTGAGGAGTGCTTGCTTCAGGGCTTTAGCTCTAGGCACTGTCTGTTGGCAGGGGAGTGGCAGAATCCAGAGAGGGGACATTCTCTCTTACAGTATTTGGAGATGGGGCTGGGTTGAGACTATTGGCAAGAGCAAGATCAAACCCATCCAGTTTCATTCTTGCTGAGAACCCCCATCCTTCATCAGCCTGCATTCTTACTGGGCCCGTTCTCTCCTTGCTGTTGGTCCCCAATAGATTTCACAGGCTGAGAATCAGCCTGGGAGAAGTGATGCTTTTCAGAGCTGGGATCAGAAGGTAGAATTGGCATTGGAGACCACAGTGGCTTTGTGCACAGAGGGAGAGCTGGAAGCCCCATAAAACAGCTGTGGAGCATCTGCCAACTAGAAGTGAGGGGCTCACAAGGGGGTAGAGGGGAGTTCCAAGGAGTTTAACTGGTAGTGAAGTCAGGTGCATGGAAACATTTTGCCCTCAGTTACTCTGCTGGTATTTAGCCCATAGCATGGGATGAAAGTCCCAAATTGTTCCAATGAAATGCAACATGCAAATCAAAAATGTGGTTATAAAGATTCTCTGCTTACAGGGAAAAAACCTACAACTTACTCGGTGACCTTACTCAGGCAAAACTCCTGCTGGGCTGAATTTTGATGCACCCAATTAGTCTATGGTCAAACCACCACTGAAGCCAGTTGGCATTTTGCCTAAGTAAGGACTGAGTAAGAGCTAATTAAAAACCTAAGGATTTGGCCTATAGTGAAAGTGTTCTTTAGGGGAAAAAAATAAGTTTGCTTTAGGGGTTTCCCCTAATCCTATAAAGTGCTGTGAGATTTGCAAGAGGTGCTATATAATCAATAACACTATTAACAAAAAGGTGACCAAACGACAACTGCCACTGATGAAAATAAAGCCCCTGGTACATTGCAGAAAATAACAATGCAACCATTTCTCTGGTATCAGAAACAGGTCTTTCCTAGTGCCATATAACTCATGTTAAAATCACAGCAAAAAGGCAGGCTTCCTCGAAGCTGTTCAGAAGTCTTTGGAGGCTGCTGTTATGCTTCACCTTTTTAATGCTTTATGTATTACAGCTTTATTTTCACCTAAGGCTGTGATCCTAAGCTTCCTCACAGCCTTATCTACAACTCGTATTTCAAAGCCTAATTTTCTTGCCCCCAAATGTAGAATAAAATAGCTTGCAAAAATGGCTGCAAGGAAGCTGCAAGTTCTATGTTTTTACAGCCTTTCTTCATAGGTTCTATATAGGTACAATTCCTCAAGGGCCTAAAGACTTCCTAGAGAAGTAGTGTAGCTAGAAGATATTTCTTGACCTAGCATAACACTCTGTCCACCAAGGCTGGTGGAGAGATTATGAAATTTTAATTGGTCTGAGAGCAAGATATCACTATAATTGGAGCCCAAGTGTCTGAATAAGCCTGAGAGCCAGGGACTTGTTGGAATTCTGTAACACTGTAGTAATTCTAGTGCCTGAACCTACCTATGCCATCACAATAAGCACAAGAGTCCGTCGCTCCCATTCACATTTCAGTCATTGACGTCTGTTCAGACTAGAATGTTGGACTGAGAGAAGGATATTAGTCTTTACTGTGTTCAGGCCCATGCTCTTTTCTATTCCTTACCCTATTATGCAGTGAATCGTAGCACTAGGAAATAACAAGGTTTTAAGAATGTTCAAGTCAAACACAATCAGGGCTGAAGTCTGCCATTTGATACACAAGTTTTTCGCCGTGCAATTAATCTGTGTTTGAGAGCTATCAATGACCTCGTCAGCAAAACAGTTGTTCCCCTGGGGCACTATCATTCTCCCAAAACCATGCTAGGCCAGACAGCTATACCTACTGCAGCTGTGACAACACATCAGTGGGCACAGGTTGCCTGAAAGTGTCAAGTTTCAGGCCCATGTACTGTCTATTTGTATACTACCCTCTGGTGGAAAACAAGAAACATGAACAGCCTCTGCCTCTGCGCAGCACATAGAGTCCTTTGAATGGAAAGAGCTGCATACTATATAAATGCAAAATGTTTAATTATTTATTATTACTGTACATATTTAGTCAATACAGTGTCGCCTGGCTACATGCAATCTTACAAATCACTTTGCTGACTCAGAGATCTAAATGTAGACTCCAGAGGGTGGGGATTTGTTACGCACTCAGAAGGTCTTTATGTCCAGAAACTAATGCGTGGATTACACTCACATGAGTATCTTCTAAATCTTTGCCAGGCATGACCAAGGCATTGTACAGGTAAACTGTAGTCTTGATTTCATCATGAAATGTATCTTAAACAGTTTTCAGCAAAAACTGATTGTCTGGCAGAGACTGTCTTTATCTAAAGGTCAAAGCAAATTTCCTTTGCAAAACAGGCTCTTTTTTTTTTTCCAGATAAGTATAGATTCTAGCTCTGAGTTAGCCAAGTGTTTTCACTTCCTAATAGCTGTCTGCTACTACAATTGTACGCATCTCTTTTAGCTCTAGACATCCCTGCTGCTAAGGAGTTATCACATTTCTGCTACAGTGGGAAATCTTGACTCCTGACATCAGATCTATAAAAAAAGGCTGTTGATGAAGCACTGTCATTTTTAAAATGCAGCACAGCAAAAGTTTTGGCTTCTTTTCTACTGCCAGGCATAGGTTTGCAGCAACTCCATATAAAGTTAGCTCAATAGAAATAGCACCCCTGTACTGAAGGAAAGAATTGGGCTCTCTGATTAATTTAATTGGAGTTATTCATGATTTACACTGGTGTGAGTGAGAGGAGACTCAGACCCTCTGTGACTGCTCTGCATTTTGTTCAACATTAGTGACTGCCCATTGTCACTTCTGGAACTGGTGGTGTTAACACCAATGCTGGCAATGGGAATGCGGACACTGATAGCAGGTGTCTCCAAAGTACTGAGTAGTTTGTCCAGGTCATTAATTGTGCTGAAGAGGTGAATATTTGTTGCTGACAAAACAAGCAGCCGAAAAGGTAGAAGGATATTTTAAAGAGGTTGCATAAGACAGGAGTTTGCCTAGTGGGGTTGTCTGCTAGTGCAGCTTGCGTTGTAGTTACTGTTTCCAAACATGATGGGTGAATTGCTGGCCCTATTTAAATCAATGGCCAATTCCCATTGACTTCAGAGGGGTCAGGATTTCACCTCCCTCATATGAGAGCAAAACAAAATGAAAATTGTTCTGACAATAACAAAAGAAGAGGTTGTAGCATTTTGTGGCATGTAGCATGCCTCCCAGTAAAGAGATGAAAGCATGTCACAGACAGCTCTTTGACTGTAACTTGTCACTGCCTCAGACAGAAAACTGCTCTACAAAAAGTAAGAGGGAGCCATTCTGATGCAGTTGCAGATTGTGCAACACTTTGAATGAGGAACAGCATTTTTAAATGGCATGAAAGTCAGTCTAGCTTATAGGGTTCAAGAATGTAATTATATTTGGATTGTGGGCCTGGTCTTCTTCAGTGTCATGACAGTTAAAGTGAAAATTAAAAAAAAAAAAAAGGAGCTTGGACTACAAAGTGCTTTTCCCTGCCAGGGTGAAGGCCTGCAATAGAGGCCAGACATATGTCTTTCTTGATCCCATAAATGTTTTGTGATAGGAAGCAGGCAGACTTTGAAGAAATTCCTTTTGTGATTCTGACTAGCAGAGATCTGTTCCCTCATGGAAACTGTGATTAGTTTTGTGTTTTCCCCCCTAAAAGTTACCTCCACTGAATTGTTTTAACAGGATTTACATGATGTTGAAAGTGTCCTTATTTACTGTAATAACATGTTTCTTCTCTATGAGGAATCCTAGTTTCTGAGGAAAGTAGCATGTGTGCCCCTCTGTAGGATGGTTTCTTCCTAAGGCCAGGTGTGTAAGTCATAGAGCTCCCTACGCATATGTGCTGCCCCGGTGTGAAGAAACATACAGCTCCAATGTTTCTGTTACAGAACTGACCCTTATCGGAATGAGAAGTACCTTTGCACAAGGTGTGGAACCGGGTCTCTCACCAACCTGTGTATATGATCATATTTCCACCACAGATGGGTTCACTTTTTAAGAGTGACACATAAAGGATAGATGTTGAGTTTGTGCCCTCTTGGCTTTTTTATGGTCTGTAGAGGACCTGGCTAATTTTTATTTTGTTAATCTGGGGGGAGGCTGGGGAAGTATGTGCAGATCTGCTTAGTGATTGTTAAGAAATTCAGGTCTTGCTTACTCTGAAAGACTGTATGGGTGACTGGAGAACTAGAAGTTTATGACATCAGATATCAAGGAAGTCAAACCTGATTAACTGAAAAAGGGAGTGATTTTTATTCAAATGGTTTAAAACTCTTGAACAGATTTTTAACTAAAACCCCCTGGGCAGAAAGCTCTGTTTAAGGCCCCAGTACCCCTGCATCCCTTTCACAGTTAAGGACTGAGAAAGTTCCCAATACTCAGCTGAGTCAGCCAATTGGTCCTCCAACAACAATCAACCCTTCTCCTTGGTGCACATAGGGTTGCCAACCCTCCAGGATTGTCCTGGAGTCTCCAGGAATTAAAGATTAATCTTTAATTAAAGATAATGTCATGTGATGAAACATCCAGGAATTCATCCAGCCAAAGTGGACAACCCTAGCTGCACACAACATGACACTTCCTGGTATTTTTAAGGGAGGTGGGCAGAAGCAGCAGGGAAAAATAATTAAGGCATTTTAGTTCATTATAAAGGACACCCCCATTTCTCCCCTACTCCCATTCTATTCACCTTGGTGTGTGCTGTACATTGGTCCACAGGCCTACTTTGGATGGAGAGCCCTGAAGGTGCCTTTTGCCTGTACACAGCAAACTATTACTTCTTATGTCTCTAACACCAAGGCCAGCGTTTGCGCTGCTCGAGGGAAATTAAGCACTCTGGCTCTCATAAAATGACTTATGAAAGATGGTGCAGTAGTCATACCACATGATGCTTTCACAAGCTAACGTTCCTGAAGGAATTCTTGTCTTGCCCACATCTTGTATCTTTGTCCCACATCCTCTTCAGATATATAAACATCTCTTAAAAAGTATTATTCTGGAAATGAGTCAGTGACAGACACATTGCTGATATATTCATTGCTAAATCCAAAGTATTTGTAGCAGCCTGTCACAGGGCAAGTGCACCCCATCCCCCTTTGGGGGTGCGGCAAGGGCATCGTAGCCCCATGGTTAAGTCTACCTAACTACCCTTACCTTCAGGTCAGTGAGGGCGAATGGCCAAAGTCTATATGGTTGCCCTTCCTCACAGGGCTAGGTGACCTAGTGGCCACCGTCACTATGTCTGCCCTCTCCTTCAGGGTGGAATGGCCTAACGCCCAGAGCCTATGAGGCCACCCTTCTCCGCAGGGCTGTGCAGCCTAGTGGCCAGTCAGAGAAGTGGACTCCCACCTAGGGGTGGGTGGCAGCCATGGTAGGGGCCTGGGCCCTCCCTACTCCACCAAGTCTCAGCCCAGGGCTCTGGCAGTGGCGAGTGTGCTTGCACCAAGTCAGCAGGGATCCGACTGAAACACGCTAATGTCACTTGGCACAAGGGCTAGTCTCCCTGGGCTATTTCCTACCCTGTCCCCGATGCTGTGGTCTGGGCGTCTCCAGGGTCTCTGGGTTCCTCGGTCTGTGCATAGGGTTACCAGGTGTCCGGTTTTCGACCACAACACCCGTCAAAAAGGGACACTGGCGGCTCTGGTCAGCACCACTGACAGGGCCATTGGCGCAGTGCTGACAGGCTCCCTACCTGGCTCTGCGTGGCTTCTGGAAACGGCGACATGTCCCTTGGCTCCTAGGCTGAGGGATGGCCATGGGGACTCTGTGCACTGCCCCCGCCAAGCCACGAGTGCCGGCTCTGCAGCTCTCATTGGCCAGGAACTGCAGCCAATGGGAGCTGCGGGGGTAGCGCCTGCAGGCAGAGACAGCATGCATAGCCTTCTGGCCACGCCTTTGCCTAGGAGCTGAGGGACATGTTGCCACTTGCGGGGAGCCACCTGAGGTGAGCGCCACCAGAGCCCATACCCCAAAATTCCTCCCATACCACAACCCCCTGTCCCAGCCCTGAGCCCCCTCCCGCACTTTGAACCCCTCGGCCAACCTGAAACACCCTCTTTCACCCCAAGCCCCTCTTCCCCAGCCCCACCCCAGAGCCCGCACCCCCAACCGAAGCCCTCACCACCACCCAGTACCCCAACCCCCTGCCCCAGCCCATATCTCCCTCCCGTACTCTGAACCCCTCCTTTCTGGCCCCACCCCAGAACCCACACCCCTAGCCCAGAGCCCGTATACCCTCCCACACCCCAACCCTCTGCCCCAGCCCAGAGTCCCTTCCTGCACCCCAAACCCCTCGTCCCCAGTCCCACCCAAGAGCCCACACTCCAAAGCAACATAGTGCACTATACTATGGTAGAGAAGCTGGAGTGGAATGTCTACTAAGCCTCCAGGAAATTATAGCAAGCCATTGCTCATACTATCTATGGTACTTCTATGGACCCCATAGCTATCCCCAGAACACTCGTATGAGCTAGGGAAGTACTCTTATTTACCTTTTCTTCAGAGTGGGAAAACTATGGCAGAGACACTTGCCAAAGTCACACAGGAAGTCTATGGTAAAGCACGGAATTGAATCCTGGCTTTCTATGCCCTAACCACTACCCCCATCATTCCTCTTCTCCAATGCCATGACTACTTTAAGCTATTACTCATGCCCTTCTTTACTATATCTCCCTCTCACAACCTGCTCCCACTTGTCTGTTTATCTTGCTATTTCTTCTTGTCAGAATCCAAGATGTGAGCTCTCAGGGCATGGTCTGTCTTTATTTTACTGCAGTGAACACTGCCTAGCACAACAGGATCTTGATCCTTCACCGAGGCCTCTAGTCAATACTGCTGTATAAGTAAATAATACTGACCGGAAAGGGAGGAAAATAATAAATAAATCATAAAAATAATTTAGCATTTCTATAGCGCCTTCCATCTGAGCAAAGCATTTTGCAAATCTTATTGAATTCAGCCTTAATCAATGAAGCCTTCATTTCTTAATTAACAAATTTAAAAAAACACAGTACTATATATCTTACAAGTGAAGTAATGGTGTAATAGGATATGCTGAATGCATTAAATCTATTTTTTATTTCTGTATGAGAAAAATTAATAAAAAAGGAAAATAAAAACTAGTTCTATATTGAGTGGGAAGAGAAGGAAACTCAGTTCCCTTTGTTGTAATAAATTATGTATATCTGTACATAAAAATCTTCCAGTCATTCCATTCAGCAAAGTACTGCAAAGATTTCCATTAATTTAAGTATGGACCTTGCTATTGCCGTTAGGAAACTAATGATTGTGCATGGGCTTCAGAGCTGACTAGTTAAGAGGTTTTCTACTGGTGTAACCTTCGTGCTCTAAGCCAGTTTGTCGTTGTGGGTGGTACGGATTTGTCTAAGCAATATGATGAAGCAGTCAAAACAGTAGGCGCACACCACTTAGCATAGATAATTGGTTTTTCAGCCTAACTGCCCAAACGGTTAGTTTAGAAAACTAAAGGTTGAAGGTTCATTACTAGGGCAGGGAGAGTATGAATTTTTCCAAAAGACTTCATCGACTGGAATCATCTCTTGATCTAAAAGATAAACTCTTACAAGAGCGGATAAGAAGAACTAGATTCCTGCTGGAGTTCATTGCCATTAGGTTTCATTATAGCTGACTTTTTCCACATTATTTCACTCTTTAAGAAACAGGCTTTATTTTTTTAATAAAGAGCTGTTAAATGTATTTTGTATCAACCAGGGTCTGGCTAAAGCAATTCTAATAACAAAGCAAAATAGAATTGCAGATGTAAATGCTATTAATACATCCTTTCTAATTAAATTCCATCAGAAATCATAAAGGGTATTTCTGGCCCCATCCTCATTCTAGTCCTATCATTTTTTGATTAACTATCCTCATGCACTAGGAATTAAGGTGTGTCCACTAACTTTTTTGTGAACGATGTGCTGTTTTTAATATTAACAGCACCATCTTTTCATTGTTCCCTGAGCAGGGTTAGGAGGAGAAATATGATTACACACAATCTGTGTATAATTCATACATTCAAAGTAACATTAAAATGATAGGTAGCAAAATATAACAATAGAGCAGCTTGCCTGTCATTCTTTTATGGGTTACTGGCACCCTCCAACACCATTACAAACAACTCTCTTGAGTGAATATGTCGTGAAGACATGAGATAGATTAAAGCCACCGGGCATCCTTTGGGAACTCAATACATAGGGGATCCTTCTGCATGAGGTTGCAAGATATCTAATTTAAGATTATGCTGAAACAGTACTTAGGCACACTCTGTCTATGGGGCCAAGCTGCTGGAGTCCACAGTGTGCTAGAAACAATGTGGGAAAGTGGGCACCTGTGACATATTTTCGGATCTTGCCCCTGTATTCAATCCTTCTGTAAAGGTGTAACAGACCAAATATTGCAAATTTCTCAACTCTGTAATCTCAATGCTTCTATTAGGAGATAACATTATGCAGTTTGATGCATCTGGGGAATCAAAGGCCCAGTACATAGCTGACTTTTTGCATCCAGAAAAGTAATTCTGTTGCCCTCAATATATCCTCTTTCACCAGAAAGACGGAATTAAGTTACCTCTGGTCACCAGGAAAGCTGAACACTCTCTTAAGTATGGAAGCATTTAAAAAATTAGGATTCTTTATGCACAACTGACTTATAATTAGTCTCAGATCTATTCTGATCAGGAGACAGTTAGTGATCCAGTGGTTACAGCAATAGACTGGGAATCAGCAGGATGCTTAAATTCTGTTACCAATGTTGCCACTGACTCATTAGGTGGCCCCCGGTAAAATGAGTTCCCCACAGAAGCACAACCTATCCTGCTGGCATTGAAAGTTGAATGGGATTGCACAGGATGTAAATCAGTGCAGAATTTGGCTAAGGTGCATATCCTGAGTCCTGTCCATTGAATCTAGTCACACAAATAAATGTTTAGTGCTTTTTATTCCTGTTAGTCCCATGGAGCCAACACAGCTAGCTATAGGATTCCATTCTGTCTTGCGTATCATTAGCCAAATTGTTAACAAAATTCCAGTTGCAGAACCTTTATTACTGGTTATGATGCATGAACTAAAACGAACCCCAGCATAACAGTCAGATGCAATCTATTTACTTGTCAACCACACAAATCTGATATGAAGTTACTGAGAACTAACAAACAAGATTCTCTTTTACCTAGTCAGTTTTCAGAGTTCAAAGGTTTATAACTTGGGGCAATGGTGTAATTGAAAACATAAATTGTTCACCTTTGCCTGTGTGGAGAAAAATTTTAGTGATGGGCCCCTTTCTGAAATCTTGTTCAGGCTTATTAATGGTTGGGAATTTTTAAAAATTATTCACATACTGCTTCATACCGGTGCATTTAAGCACAATATTTAATTCACAGATCTCATTCACTTCTTCCAGATTCTGCCCAGAGTAAGACTTATCTAAGATTTTCATAAACCTATTACATCAAGTTTTCTAGCTCTCATAACTTAGTGCATAATATTTGAGATTTCAGAGTAACTCAAAATCTCGGAGCACAAGAAACATGACATACCAAAGTCTGAGGATAACAATACTATTACATTTTTTCCTTGTTTGGTCAAATTTTCTTTAAGTATAATTTCACTTTCCATTCTCCATCTCCCCATGTGTATGTGTTATGTGGACCTGAGTAAAAGAACGTGTGTGTAAGTGGATATATTTTCCAACTTTCAGTAGGCAGACATTCATGTATCTGTGCACCATGGCACCTGGAGTTCTTATTGCAATATTTTTGCATCAGCTATATTTGTTTTGACCAAAATGGAAATATCAGAGGACCTTAAAATTCTGTCACACACACTTAGGGCTTGATTCTTTGTTCCATAAAGCAGTCCTCAACCCAGAGGATCCAGCCACTGAAAGCTTCTCCCTGTGTTGGGGGATCCTTCAGGGGTGTACAGAAGCTGGGATAGGAGACATGGCAGGAGGAAAGGTTGTGGCTGGGGCAACCCTGCACTCCACAATCTTAAACTGCCTTAATAGCCTGTTGAGCTCACATGAATTAGAGCAGTTTTAAGATTACTCTAGGTTATGTCAGAGACCACCCTGGCATCTGGACAGCCCCAGCACAGGGGCAGTACAAAGCCAGCTTAATCCACTTTTGTACTTCTTTCTGTCTCCTGAGCTGCATTGAGTGATTCTCAGCCATAGTCCAGGACTGGGCCCTAGAGTTTTGGAATAACGACTTTTCAGTGTTGAGAGACTAATTTAACCCAATTTTATTAACAGAATATTTTAGTTTGTCTTTTTAATACTCTCTGCATTGTATAAATGTAACACATTTAATGACATCAGATGTAAGAATTTGATATGTTAATTACAATAGTTCCAGTGTTTTTACGGAGCTATATGGAATAGTGCAGATTGTAATAACCCCTGTGGAAAATAGATCACTGGAAATGAAAATGCACTTTTTCAAATTGCAGCACTGAAAGCAATCAGAAAGAAATGGGTTTTCTTGAAGTCTAAAATTAACTGAAAACTTAATAATTGCCATGATGTCCATCCCAAGTAAAAGCAACAGACTTTATATGACAGAAATTTAAATAGCTCTTAGATTTAATTTGTAATTTGCAGATAAATTAGATTCATCACACCTATGCTGTGGCTCGGCCTAACAAAAACCACAAAACCTATGTGACTTCTTCAGTATCTAAGACACTGATCCTGCAAATGGACACTTATGCTCATGTGGGGTCTTGCTTTCGTTATCGGCTCCTGGAGATAAATAATACAAGAACAGGCACCTACATAGCACTTATCTTCAAAGTGCTGTACAAACATTAACTAAGCCTCATAAAAACCCTTTGTGATAGTCAGACGGTGCTAATAATATCTGGCTGAAGGGGAAACTGAATCACAGATGGGTTAAATGATTTGCCTGAGGTTACCCAGAAAATCAGTGGAAGAGTTGGGAGCAGAACTGCTGATACCTGGTATAGTGCTCATTCTTTTAGACCATGCCAGCATTCCAGAAGGTCAGGGCCAAGAGTTTTAGAAGTAGAAACCTCAAGTTAGGTTCCTAATTCTATAGTTAGCACCGTATCAGCATTCTGACAAAAAAAGGATTAAGAAAGACTTTCATGACAATTTTTCCTTCAGTCCTATTCCACTTATCTGTGTATATAAAAATACTGTGTGCCCCTAAAAAGAGAAGCACGTAAAACACGCTCCAGGGTAGGAATTACAGTCTGTGAGACTTATTTTATCTCTATGCAGACCCAAGTGAAATGCATTTAGCAAAACAATGGGTGAATTTCATGCCTCTGTATTTCATTGCTTTGTACATCACCAAAAATTTCCTGTCAGATGGTAAATTGTGATTATTCAGACTGAACTATCCCCATTAAAAGTACATTTGTGACTTTGTTCCAAACAGCACAACTACATATATTCTAGTTTCTAACACATGGCACTGCAATAAATGGACTTCACGTTAATTACTGATGGTCCATTAAAAAAGGTAAATGTGAGGTCAAAGAATAATTGACTCTTGGAAAAATGGAGTGCTATTGGAATGTGAATACAGGTTAGATTTTGTGATTTATAGCAAGACATAGTTTCATCTGGTATTTGGGTTACATTTCATTTTCTTTGGACTATTTGTTGCTAACAGTTGATTAATTGTTAGTATGCCAAGAAGGTTAGATTAGAGAAAAGTTGGCTGTGCTTTTGAACTTCTATAGGAATAGCATCAGTTCTGTATTTTTAAATAAGAAAATTGTAAAATATTTTCTGAGTACAAGTTTACCTCAAAGTATCTGTAGTTCTCTCCCTCTCCCTCTCCTGAACCCCCACATACACACACTTACGGTTTCCAAAAACTTATTTAGTTTTCTTGTGCTACTTGAAGAAAGGACTATTTAACAGCATCAAGGCAAAGGGCATGAAACCCTCTCCATTCTACCGGTTTGATGGTAATGTGACTCCACTGACTTTAACTGAAGTACATTGGCAGAAAACGGGTGTAGCAAACTGGAGATCCCAAAGATCCCAGCATAACAGCTGGAACAAGGTCCCTGGCAGTAAAGAATGAATATCTATCTGTGTAGGCAATGATCTCAAAATCATCACTGTGGCATCTAGCAGTATCAGGCAGCTGACAAGTCTGAAATGCAATAATATCCATCAACTGCTTTTTTTACTAGACAAAATTACTATGATTTTTTTTTTAAAGTATTTGGGGACCAAATCCTGAGGTTCTGTGCTCAGTCTCCATCTGGGGAAAAAAATCTGGTGTTCTTATTAGCGCAAGAACTGAAGATGGATCTCAAGGTTTATCCCAGTGGAAGTTTTAGGGGTAGATCCTCAGCTGGTGTAAGTTGTCATAACTTCATTGACTTCAATGTATACCACCTGAGGGTCTGCCCTTTTGTCTGAATAGGAACTCAGGGTTTGGCCTGTAAAAGTTGGAATAAAGTCTGTGATTTCCATATAAGAGGCTGCTCCCTTTAAACGATCTGAAATTAAAATAATTGATTTATACCTGCTCAGGACATAGCTCTAAAGTTGCCTTTAAAACTTAATTTATTAAACAGCTTCCCTGTATTTATTTTCTTAGCATAACTTAGTATCTTTAACTGCTCTAGATATGCTTCAGAGAGCCAAACTGTATGTGTGCATTCCAGGAAATAACAAAAGTTAGGCATAAAAACATAATGGGCCATATTTTCAGTGGCCTCAACCCAACTTCTGCATTTGCACGCACAAGGTTTGAGAGGACGAAGGGGAATTTGCCGGGATGACAGCTACCAGACTTTTCCCCACACAGCTGCCATTTGCACCCAGCATCAGAGTTCTTGGGCATCCACAATTGCTTATCCAGGTACTTCTGTGTGCTGTTCATGGAGGTTGCTTTTGAAAACTGGTCCAATAGGGTTGAAATGTAATATCCTGGCTAGGGCTGTACAAAGCTATTGCATGCTACTGACAAGTACAATTGTTAGGTTAAATATCTTACAAATACAATTTAAATACATAAGGGTTTATGTGAAAGAATATAGTACTGTAGTACAAAGAATGAAAAGACTGAGGTGGATCCAGCCTGCTGGCTTTGTAGTAGCACAATGCTCTCACTCTCCAAGGAGGGGAAAGGATTTGCTTCACTTCTGAGCATCTCCTAGAGGCTGATTCTGATGGCATTATGTCAGACTTTGAGATGGTTTGGTTCTCTCATTTTCAGGCTCCAGGGAAGTTCAAATCAGCATCTGCCCAGGGAAGAGGAAGGTTGAAATTCCAGCCCAAATCCTGATTTAAATTGTTCACGTTTACTTCAGTGGGAGCAAGATTGGGCCTTTTAAAAGGAAATTGAACATGGTGAATGAAATCCTGGTCCCCCTTAAGTCAATGGCAAAACTCCCATGGACTTCAATGTGGCCAGGGTTTCAACGGTTAGGGTGGAAAATAAAGCCCCACTTGAATTCTCACTGCCTTCAGGTGGCGTTTTTGATCAGCAAAGTGGCAAAGAAGAGCTAATGCTCAAGCCCCTGAAAAAGAGCATAAAGAGAGCTTTCCACTGACTAAAATGTAAATTGGATTGGACACACCCTCAGCTCCAGGAGCTCTTCCATTTGAATCTTAAGATGTACGTTGTACGCCTGTCTAGCCTGATTCTTCACCCCCTTGCTCCTTGTGGAGTCACCCAGATCTGCACAAAGTGAATGTAAAACAATGGCAAATCTGAATGGCAGCACTTTAGCCCCACTTTACTCAGTGGCAAACCTTTATCCTTCAACATTTCTACACCTATCTTAGCCACTACTGGGTGTGTGGCTTACTAATCCGTTATTTTAACATGCACTTCCAGTAAATTAAAAAAAAAAAAAAAAAAAAAAGACTCCTGGGCCAAAAGGAGGTTATCGGCACAGTGCAACTGCTTAATAGTGCAAATTCCTTTGTATTTAGGTACTTGTATTTAGGAATCACCTCTCTCCATGTTTTGCCAGTTTATTCTTCTCATTCTCTTCTTTAGAGTAGAGGAGTTTATTTTTGTTAGAGTTGCTGAGTAGCCTGATGAACAGGAGAACAGTCGTGTGCTAGCAGGTGGTTTTATCAATAGGTTTTACATACAGAAGTGGGATTAACACAGCTCAGGAAATACTCACTACAGGTTCAAGATTGGTTTTGCGTACGTACTTTGTCCTGTAAATCCCCAATACATTTCTGTCTATTTAGTTGTACTGTAATAATCATAAAAGTATTTTGCTGGGATTGAATGACTCAGGGGGTTAGGAATGGGCTATGCTGCAGAACCTTTCACTTTTGGATTGCGGGTTTAAATCCAGCCAAGGTCAGTGATGACCCAACAGTGACACCATCTGATGGCTCTTTGGTGAGCTTTGAGAAATGTGTTGGATATCCTGAATTCAGTTCCCAGCTAACAAGGGGCCACATCACAAAATGCACCACCACAATTGACAATTTAGAGCCACCGTATTGGTAGTTCTAGCAGAGAGGCTGAAGATTTAATTGGCGTAGAGCATGGTGATCAGGTCTGAGACACAGCAGAGCCGTATGGAGATTCTCACTGTCTACAGAAACCCTTCTAGCTATGGATGCCAAGAGAGTCTTCTACCCACAGCTGGCAGGAAGACTTTCCTATTGGCCCATGAGCCCAGTGCTCTGCTTGTTGCATAGGCTCCATATGGAGCTCAGAATCAAATTCCAAGTTTTGTTCCTGAGACTGGCACAGGTTACCTGAAGAACCTACTACCCACAACAGCTACCTTCCATTGGAACAACAAAATCTAAATCTGGGTTCTTGGCAAGGACGCATACCACATAAGAACTCAATATGGTGTGAACACCACTTTGCTCACAGATACGTATTTGGCCACAATACGTCTCATGGACAGACATTCATAGTAGGATGACTTTAGGAAGGAGGTTCAAGGGATGCACAGAGATACTGAGACAAAGTGAGTGGGCTGGGATTGTTAAACACCCTCAAAGACAAGTAGCCAGACAAACCAGTTCAGAAAGAGAGGATAATATTTTGGTATAATCCGCTTCTATATAAATCCACCAGTTTTTCCACTCTTTCTAATTGAAGGCTACTATACATTGGCTTTCACTTACACTAGCCTTTAAGGTCTTCTATAAAGGATCCTGTATTTTGAGGAGAGATATCAGATTTTGTGAGCCCAATTTTCAGAGATGATGAGCACCTGTAACTGTCCTTGAAGTCAATGGGAACTGCAGGTGCTCAGCAGTCAGCACCTCTAAAAATCAGGCCATGGGCATGTCAGATTTGGCTTCATTTCTCATAAGAAAGAGTGTAAGAGGGAGGGGGAGAAACCATGTCCAAATCTTATGGTCATATGGTCTTAAAGCCCAATAACACACTTGTGACCTGATGGGAAAACAGTAAACCCATTGGATCCACTAATACTTCTAGGTCTTTGATTCCCACAGACAAAATATGATGAACATATCAGAACCAAGAAATCTTGTATCTTGACAGCAATAGAGTGCTGCCTACAATTTCTCATGAGAAGTTACACTTTGTTTTTCAGAACGTGTTCCAGAGAATGGTATATCAAGTTGACCATATATGTGCCCAGATGTCCCCCACAGTTTCTATTAGCCACAGTAAGTATGTTGTTGCAACATATTTTCATTTACAGAACTACTTGGTGGCAACAAATAATCATGTTTTGTGACCTCATTTACCCTGGTATTGGGAGCCAGTGATTTCTTTTATTGGTGTTCATCCACATCTTTGTCTCCATAAGAAGCTATATATTAAGGGAAGAGACTATGCAGCTTCTTAGTGATACGTGATCACTATTATCTTGTGCCAATTTGTGTTTTCATCTTCTTCTTTCTTGAGCTAGACCAGGGGTAGGCAACCTATGGCACGTGTGCCGAAGGCGGCACGCGAGCTGATTTTCAGTGGCACTCACACTGCCCGGGTCCTGGCCACCGGTCCGGGGGACTCTGCATTTTAATTTAATTTAATTTTAAATGAAGCTTCTTAAACATTTTAAAAACCTTATTTACTTTACATACAACAATCGTTTAGTTATATATTATAGACTTGTAGAAAGAGACCTTCTAAAAACGTTAAAATGTATGACTGGCACGCGAAACCTTAAATCAGAGTGAATACATGAAGACTCGGCACACCACTTCGAAAAGGTTGCCGACCCCTGAGCTAGACTTTACTTCAAGAAAAGTGATGCTCAGGTCTTGGGTATGCATTATGATGTAATATTTATGAAAGCTGATACTGACTTACCTCTTCTATGAAATCTCTTCTTGTCACTTTCTAATCCTCCCAAACTCAGTGACACAAAGCTCCAGGGTGCACTTTTGAGATACTGTTTTGACAATACCCTTTAGATGTCTTTACAGAATTGGCAAAGCCACAAGAAAGTTGCTAGGAAAAGTTTGTACAATATTCTCCACCTGATAGTTATGAGATAGTGTATATAATGGGAGCCCAAGGAGAAACCCACTGCAGACAGCCAAGCAGCTAACATTTGGGTTGGACTATCCCAGAGATCCTAATTGCGTCATACGTCCACATGCACAATGCAAGGAAAATAAAAACAAAGCACTTTAGTCAAGAAAATTGTTTTCTAAGTTAAGAAATTGATTCAAAACAAAGAGCAAGGGAAGAAAAAGTGGCAAGACACATGATGATTTTAACAAAATCAGTTTACAGCACTTGTGCGTGGAGACTCTTGGTGGGTACTTTTCCCCTTCTCTTCTCCACAGGCCTTTGGGAAAAAGCAATTGCGATAAAGGAGATACAGAATGCTGAGCAAACAGAAAAGTGGAGACTTGTCATCTTTCTTCTGTGGACAGTCTGATTTAGTTAGGTTTCGGAATGCCTTGTAACTTTCATTCCATCTCCTCTGGGACATGAGCGACTGCACTGGGGTGGGGTTGTTGGGCTTACCAACTTGGTGGTTGCCTGGATAGTCACCTGACTATTCTATTTAGTGTCCTGCTTATTGACAGTCTGCATTTATGAGTCTATATTATGGAAATCATGGACCGCAATAATAGGCAGCATCCTTGCCTCAGTGGCAGGAAAAGTTTTGCCAGTTTGTTCCCCTCTCATCTCTGTCTGCAGTTACCCTTCCTTGCTCTAGAATAAGGTCAGCCAGACCCACATAATTAGAGGAGATTGTATAAGGTTGACCTTGTACCCTGTCAAATCCTTTCATGTGTGGGCAGTCTTTATCAGTAGCAGCGTAGAAAACAGAGTGAGAGATGTGCTTATAGGTGTGAGAATGAGATTGTTAAGAATTTTTTTCCTCACTCTCCGCAAACTAAGATAGTACCTCTGCCACTTGGGTGAACTTAGGTTATTCCCACTCATATCTAGCAGCCCATGGTTTCTTCCTTTATCTTGACTTCTGCTATTTTCGTTCTGTGATGTCTCTACTTTTGCACTATTGGGAGTGGATTGTGTGTGGATCACTAACTTTTGGACAGGTCAGCTATCTCAGCCTGAGCACCACGAGAAGGATACTAATAAGAGGAAACTAATACATCAAAAAACAATTCTCCCTTTTTCACTCCATACCCCTCTCCCAGGCACACTGCTTTCTTCTGCTCTTGTTGTTGCTGCCCTTTCTCACTCTGCATTTATACTCTGGTTTCTGTAGATGGTACTGTACCAAGAAGAGATGAAGATTGACTTTTTAGGTCTGCTGGTCCTGCCTGAACAAGTCAGAGTGGAGCCTGCAATTCAAAAGGGGCAATGCAGAAAAAGATCATGGACATTACAAAATGTGCAAAACTGTTTCCATTTTTTTTTAAAACACAGTAGTTGTTGGAAGAAAAGTGAAGACGCTGTAGGGAATGTACCTATGGGATTTGAAAATGGCTCTCTGAATGTTAAATCTGATCCCTGGGGTGTTCTGGGGCCCCCAGTGCAATTAAGAAGCAGTCACTGACCACTGGCTGTTGCTGAAGTTTGGCTTGGGAAGACAAGGAAGACCTAGGATATATAAAGTGTATCTGTTGATTCCTTGACTGAAGCTGAGGTGCAGAAACCTTGTAATAACTGAGCGTGTGGAGGTAGCAGCTTCATTTTGCACGGCAGGATCACATGGAGTGCTGAGAACAGAAATTTGGGGGTGGGGTAGGGTGACCTGACGTCCTGATTTTACAGGGACGGTCCCGATATTCGGGGATTTTTCTTATATAGGCGCCTATTATGCCTCCCACCTCCTCCCTCTGTGCTGATTTTTCATACTTGCTATCTGGTTACCCTAGGGTGGGGGTTGCTTCAGTATTTTTTCATATGGCTGGGAAATGTCTAAGACCATGTCAATATACCTACCACACACACTTCTATCAACCTGCAAGGAGTTCTTGTAAACACTTCACATTTGCTTCAGTTTATAGAAAAAGGACTGTGCAATGCAACCCAAGTCCTGTTTTTCATTAAATCTGTAGGGA
Organism: Platysternon megacephalum; assembly: GCA_003942145.1. NCBI lineage: Eukaryota > Metazoa > Chordata > Testudines > Platysternidae > Platysternon > Platysternon megacephalum. The sequence goes on along the minus strand of QXTE01000059.1, from coordinate 6,630,641 downwards.
AAAATATCTACAACTAAATAACGTGAGTTTCACATAAAATGATAGGTATGTGGAGGCCATTAGGACAGGTTTGCCTGGGAGCTAAGTAATGAACCAAGCTTCTGTCTCCAGAGACCTCCAATATCCCTGGAAAACTGGAACTGCAACCTGTATTGAAAAAAAATGAGACTTTCATTCTACTTTCACCATAGAGGGAATTTCACGCTATCCAGGTTCACTATAAACTGCCAATTCCATACCCCTAAAATAGGCAAGACTACCAGTGAAGTCAGTGGAATTTCAATGGGAATTTTGTCTGCCTGGGGATATTGGACTGGTGTCTTTGTGAATTCCCCTTTATTGTATAGATGGTGGAATCTGATACACCCATTGCTCATAAAATCCTTTGCTTATCGCATATTATCCATGCTGGTTGCATTTGTTATTAATTTATCACCATAAATATGGGTTGGCCACATCACTCACAAGTGGAGAGCAGCACATGGCTTAGGTGTGTTGGCACAAGAGTCTCTGGGGACCGAAGTTGGCCTGCAGAATCTTTATTACCAATGATGATCCATGAAAAGGAAACAGCCCATTTGGACTCTCAGAGCCCAGGCTGTGTTTACAGGGCTGGCAGTTAAAAAAAACTATCCTTTTACTTGTATAAAATGAGCAAATCGATTTGGAATCAGTCAGCTACAGTCAACATGGAACCCCACAATCATATTTCTACAGTCATTGTACTTTAGGGACCTGCTAGGGCAAGAAGCAAGTGTTGTGTCCATTGGAAACCTGAGAATCTCCTCTTTCCACTGGACTAAAGCTCCCACTTTTAGACCTGATAGATTACAAGTTACCAGACCTTAAAGCTATCACTGGTCCAGCAACCAATATTGTCCATTCTGTAGCCCAGATCACTGAGATTTTGCAGAAATTAGTAAAAATTTATCTGGCAGAATGTTGTGAACAAATTAAAAAAAAAGAGTGGCAGTTTGAAGCTGCTCAGATGTTTGAAGTAGTCTTAGTGGAAATAGGTTAGTACAGAAGTTCTCAAAGTGCAGCCAAGGACCACTAGTTGTTTGCATAACATTTGCTGGTGGTCCACAGAGAGCAAGCTGCTAACATGATACTGGATCTATGTAGACACTTTTGACTGCATCAACTTTTCCAAATAAGCAATTGCTGTAGTAGCCACAGGAATGTTAAGAAATTGCAAATGAGAGGAGAGGTGGTTGTGACTGGAAGGGGAGGTGGATAATAAGAATCTTTCCACACTAAGATCTACACTGTGGAGAAGTTTCCAGACTCTTGGTTAGTGGGGAGGAAGAAAGGGAAGGAGACAAATATGCATGATAAAGTAATAGCTTTGTAGTTTGTCATGTGGATAACACCACTATATAAATGGTGTGGATTTATGTTGGAAAGATTAAACAAATACTGAGATCTTGTGAATACAAAACATGCAGGTAACATTTTTGGAAGCCAGATTTGAAAATTAAGTCTAGAATTTTATTTTTTTATAAAGTCCAAGTCTTCATCAATTATTCATTTAAAAGGGATTCACTTTATTATGGAATATATTTTTTGTTTGGTTCACAGAACGTGTATTCTCTTAATAGGTTTGTTTCTTTAAGTGGAATTAATATAAATGAGTCCAGTTCTACAAAGGTTTCATTTAGATATGTTGTATTTCTTATTCCTCTTTATATGTAAAGTACTTGTTTGAAATTGTTTTAATGTAAATGCTATACACCATCACCCTCTATGTGATAAAGTATGGGCTAGTCATTCCATGAATGAAACTTTTATATGGCATCTCAATTGTCTTTTCTTTTTATGAAATAATAACTATATTCTCCATTAAGTTCTAGGGCCAGCTGTTAGTTGCAGCTCTGGTTATTAATGAGTTAACAGGAATCACTGCCCATTTATTCTTAGAGGACCTGTTCCAAAGCCTATTGAAGTCAAAGGAAAAACTCATGTATTTTGGATCCAATCTATACTTACATTGTTAATGTTTCAAGTAATCAGAAATGAAACAAGAAGTTGAGGCAGCTGGGGTTGTTGTATGTACAGACAGTGTGGCCTAGTGGCTAGACCATTAAACCAGGACTCAGGAAACCTGGGTTCTATTCTCAGCTCTGCTGGCTAGGTGATCTTCAGCAAGTCCCTCGACCTCTGTCAACTTCAGTTTCCCTATCTGTAAAATGGGGATAATCATGCTTACCTCCTTTGTAAAGTGCTTTGAGATCTATGAATGAAAGGCACTATGTAAGAGCTAGATATCATTATGGCTGTTTGGAGCCAGAGTGCAGGGAATTGTTATACTGTACTCTTCATTGAAACCAGGATCTTGATAGGCTATGTCTACACTAGAAGCAACTTGCCAGTATAGCTATACTGGTGTGCTATACCTGCAAAGGGCTTGGAGTGTGGACACAGCTTACAGCAGCAAAACTGAACTTTTGTGAGCAGAGTTTATTCCAGCCCCAAACTCCTTACCCCAAGTGGGGGGGTACGACAAAAAGCCCACAACCCCTCCCCCCCCCACACACACACACAGAGTTTTGCTAGTAGAGCTGCATCTACGCTCGGGACTTCTGCCAAGATAGCTCTGTTGGTCAAGGATCACACCTCTTCACGCTCCTGACTGACAGAGCTATATTGGCAGAGGTTTGTAGTACTCAATCACAGTGGTGTTACCATAGTGTTGTGAGTCAGTCATTGGACTCTGTTCTGGTTTGTTGAGATCATTCCACTTCATTATGACTACATAAGTGGCACTTGCAAGTACATTCTTCACTTTGTGTTACGGACTCATATTTTTGTTTTCAAACAGCACTGTTTCCATGCAGTATTTCACTAGTCACCTCTGACACGGTTTCTTTTTAAAACCATGCACATTTTTATGTAGGGTGACATTTTTATGTAGGGTTATGTTATTCCCCAGTGGCTGTACTGGCAAAGTGCAGTATGTTTAAATTTCTCAGCATAGACTGTGGAAGGATCCTCCTGAATATTTTCTGTAAGGCTGCCTGGAAAAGTGGGGGGAGGACCTCTGAAAATTACTTTTAATTTTTCATCAAAATTTCAAAATCTTAGAAATTTGCTGACCAGCTGTAATTTTCTGCATTCTAGGGCATTTTCAGCCTGCTGAGGGGTAACTGGCATGTTTTTCTAGCACACCCGTGTTCAGTAGCAAAGCAGCTACCGTGTCACCATGACGAAACATTGCCGTAGGAATGAATTGTGAACATTGGGATATTATGCACTAGTAAGATGTTTAACTGTGTCAGGGAACAGATAAGCCTGGTGGAAACATTTTGAATTTCAATTTTTTTCTATGAAAAACAAAACATTTTCTGATAAATTAACCTCATTTTCTAACCAGCTCTAGTGACAGATGATATCAAAGGGGGTGGGGGGGAAAGGGCTCTCCAGCTGAATCTCCTGTGCTATGAATGGGAAAGAGCATCTACCAGGCGGTTATTTATAAGAAACCCTTGACTCTGGAATTCACTTCTCGCCATCCCTTGATCTGCCAGAACCCAGATTTTTTTTAACCATCTTATCTTGCTACACTGTCCTTTTCTCCCCTTTGAGATTTCAGAGGGACGGGTTGCTCTGAGCATTGGTGAGCATAGCTACTCAGCCCCATCCTGCTAGTGGTTCCAAGAGTCCGAGCAGACTCCTGTGCCCACAGAGAGCCTCACTGACTTCCAAGGGGCTCTGCACTGGCCCACGCAGATCTGAGCTATCCATTATTTGTTAACACCAGCTAGTCAGTGTAATGACTTACAGTGAGAGAGCGTCTTTCCTCCCCTATCATTCCAAAGGGCGCTACAAACTCATTGACAAGATCTGAGTCTAGGAATTGCTTCACTCACCACTGAAATGCAGCTCCCTCTGGGGTGAAATGCTGCAGCTGTTTAACAGATCATAGCTATTCAACTGGACAGTTTAGGACAGGAAGTGAAGAAGGTCATGTCCATTTACACTGCTGTATGGGATGAGTGGGGTGGAATACCACTAATGGCCCAGGGGACTGAAATCTCTATTGTTATGCATTGGTTCTGCTGCTGGTACTTCAATAAGGCAATTCATTTAAGCAGCCTTGGTGGTAGGCAGGCTGGAGTCCCTGAGATGCCAAGTAAAACAACTTTTTCCTGCAAGGCTGATACATGGATGGAACAGTCTAGTGAGGGGGGTGGGAAAGTCCATTTATGGACCTTTTGGCCTGTTGAATGGTTCTATTTGTAACTTTTTGTACCAAACCTGAAGCACAGGACCGATGATTCATAGATGCAGTTGAATGAATACATACAAATATTGGTCCAGATCATACTGCTGTGCAGCAATACTCACATGGCAGCAGGAAGCACTGCCAGATTATTCTTGAATCCTCACACGGTTTCCTCTGCATTTCTCCATTGCAGGGGCAAAGGGGTATGGGGTTCGCTTACAGGAAGAGCAAGGGATCAGATCCACAAATACTGTGGATCTCCCAAGCTCCATGTGGGCTGCATGGACTACAAGGGGACACAGAAGCCCGGTTCCTCTGCAGCAGCTCTGGTAGCCTCTGCCCCAGGCAACCTGAGTCCACTGTCAGTAACTCTCTTGATCATGCCTTCCCTCAGAAGCATCTTTCAGGGGAGTACCAGCGTAGAGGGGCTCCCAGAGAGTGTTAACATATCTGTGAGTCCCCTGCTCATTCCTGGAGTACCCTCTTCCCAAACATGGATCCCCAGGCCTGGAAAACCCTCCTCTCAGGGGCATAGCAAGGCTCCAGAAGGCCCTGGTGCAATAATATGATAAGGGACCCCTTCCCAGTTCCAAAATCTAAAATTTTGCTTTCCTTTACTACCTTGGAAAATCAGAAAAAAGCCATCTTACCCATAAATACATAAACACAAACCAAAAGGTTCTACGTACACCTTTATAAAAAATGCTCCCTGGCAGCGATGTAGTGCTACATCTTATAGTGCAGAAGTCCTGTAGAACTGATCTCTAGCTAGCAGTTCTGTCACATGTGAGATAGTCACCAAAATCTATCGTATGTGAAGTCATCAAAAGATAAAGCATCTGTACTCAAAACTTAACTTTTTACAAGTACATTTTATCTAACACACATCATATCACCATAAAACCCAAGTAACTCAGCTTTTATATGCCAACTTTCAACTAAGTTGCAAGGCACATATGTAGTTAGTCAAACAGCCCAAGGGCTTGAGTCACCATTGTATTACTCCAGTTTCGAGTTTGTGCAACTCTTCTGGAACTAAGAGAACAGGGTTACACTGCTTTAAAAGGGGAATAACGCAATGGAGAATCAAGCCCCAAATCTTTAAACCTGAACCCACAATTTTACCCATGGAGCAAAACTTGCAATTTAAGCACAAAGAGGATTTGACTTGCGTTCACAAATCACGTGGCTGGGCACCAAATGCAAACAAGGGTTGTCATAAATATACAAAGCACTCTTGAGAATGTGGTGTCTGAGTCACAGAAGCAGAACACAAGGATCCATACTGCCATACAACAAACAAACGAACAAAAACCCACTAGTCTATTAAAACAACTACTCCCTCAGCACTTTTTCAAATATCATGATAGCTAGTCCATTTTACATTGCTATCTAAATCAAGCACTTATGGTATGTCTGCTTCCGTACCATAGAAATATTAACTGGCCTGGATAAAAAGCCAGCCATCACCACCAGCTGTAACATCTTCCAAGTACATCTCTAAGATACACTATTCAGATAGGGTTTGATCCTACCCCATATGGGGCGAGTTTCACTACCAAGCCCCAGCTATCTTTGGGCCACTCCATAAATCCAACTAACTGGCTGATCAGACCAGGTTGATGGTTTTCCACTGTCAAAATGTTCCCTGGGAGCTAGAGTGCACCAGTGAACCTAGCCTTGTTCAGAGAACACATTCTAACAGAGTAAGGAGACTGATTCTGATCAAGGGCTGCTCCCTATCTGTCCCCTGCAACCCTCCCCTGGCCGCCGCCTCCTCTTTCACTTCATGGGGACGGAGACCATTCACCATCTGCCCTCTGCAAACCTCCCCCATCCTCCACCCCAAGGGGGGTGGGGCCTCCTGCCCACACCTGCAATTGTTCCCCTTGCGTTGCTCAATTCAACCACAACAGGACCCAGGAACCCCTGCCCTTTGCACTCCACCTGCACGCTGCACCCCCAGCCCACATACCCCCGATACCTGTCCAGATGAGCTCCTCCCTGTTGGAGCAACAGCCATAGTGTGAGTCCATGGTGGCAGTCAGGAGCTGCCCAGAGAGCAGGGCCCTTGGGGGCTGGGCTTGCCATGAAGCCCTGACAGGACTGGCAGTGTCACCAGGAGCAGGCCCTAGGTGCTCAGAACCTGAGTCACAGCTGCAATCTTAGCCAGGGTGGGGAGCAGCTGAGTTGTGGGCAGCCCAGCAGGGGGGCACTTCCTGCTCCTTGGAGCCCCATCCGCCTAGACTGTGGCATAACTACAATGGTGCCGAAGGTAGAGAGGTCTCTGCTGGTTGGGTCCCCATATCCTCTTGGGCCCTGGTTCACTGCACCACTTGCACTCCATTGTAGCTATGCCACTGCCTCCTTGGGGGGGAGGGGGGGGGTAGGGAGAGATCTGCAGGAAGCAGATCATGAAGAGATGATCTGGTCCATTCTATTAATAAAAAAATCCCATGTATCCCATGGTATAATATCTAGGAACCAGCAGATGGGAACTCTTGAAATAAGTGTTTGCTATGGATGGATTCTATTCCTTCCTGTGCATCATTATCAGAATTGTTTACTACATTCCAGTTATAAGGCCAATCAGTAAGACCTATGCAAACCCACTGAAAGCAAGGGTACTGTTCAGGTCTGACCAAGAGCATGATGTGGCCTGCAAAAGCTTTATCATTAGTAATAAGAAAGAAAAAACCCAGCTTGACTCTCAGCTCAGGCAGAATTTCCAGGGCTGATACTTGGGAGGAAAAAACTTTGCTCACAGAAACTGAACACATTGGATATAGAACAATGGAGACACCTAACCAAGCAACCCCACAATGCTATTTTTATCATCCCTTTTCAAAGTAGAGCTTCATTTTCTGTAAATGTACAAGACTGATAATTGTGGCGATTAAAGTCATCATAACCACCTAAAAATTACAGCATGAGCAGCAAGTTCCCCCTTTGCTTTTACCGGCTTCTGCAGGGATCACTCCTATACAGTAATAGTAATATTAAATTCTGAAACCTAGTTCTTATACAGTGCTCTCCATCAGTAGATCTCGAAGTCTTGTACAAAGGAGGTCACTGTCATTATCCTCACAGTTACAGAACTGGAAACTGTGGCCAAGGAGGTGAAGTGACTTGCCCAAGGTCACCCAACAGGCCAGCAGTTGACCCTGGTGTCCTGAGTGCTCTATCCAATAGGTCACCTTGCTTCTCATAACATACAGTCACTGCCCTTTCTGCTGAGAATGCCAAGAATGGTGCCGATGAGTGACAATGAGGAATGTGGTTTTGTAATGCGAATGCCTGTCCCCTAATAACTATACGGAGGCCAAAAAGCAAATTTCACATAAGCTACCAAACACCTGCCAGTAAAGCTTGGAAAACATGTGATTAAACAAATGAAACAAAGTTCTTTTACCTTCCTAATTTTCTAAATGTCCAGCCATTATGCATTTATTTAGAATTCATTGCCATGAAGTCATTGTGTATTCAGGTGGAATGTAAAGTGAACACCATAGGAGTTTGACAGTAATTCGGCATTAGTTAAGCATTAGTTGACAGATGTACAAAGCAAAACCATTATTTCTCCCATACATTCTGTCATGACTTTTTTTTCCTATTGTGGTTTTCATCCAATGAACTGCCTCTGAGCTTTATATAAAATGCTGAGATGAAAGCCTGAGCTTACAAGAAATGTTAACTATTGTATGGCTATTATCGCAAAGGGTTTTCAATGATAATTAGAGGTGAGCAAGAGGGAAACAATTTTGTTTAGGATGGAAACATTTTGCAAAACGTTAGGATTTTTCATTTAATCTGTGTTTCTCTTACCCAGATTTCACCAGTCTGAGTTTCAGGTATGTACAAAATTTCAAATATAATGTCTTGCCTGGATATACTAGGATAAGTTATACAGCTAGATGTATTTAAATAAAATTCAGAATTCAGAATTGTTTATGTGAATCCCAAATTTTATCCAAGTCAGAGTTTATTTGAAATTCAGCTCATGATACTGTGAAATCACCAGAACTCTCTGGAAAATGTTGCCTTTAATTAGCACATTAGTATGTATAGTACACACTGACCACAAACACTATCAATACTGAACTCATCAGGCATCTTGCACTGAAATAAGCAGGATCTATAATTATATAAAGATAGATCCATATTATTATTCTATAGAGTAAACTTCTGAAAATATTAAACAAAAACATTTTTTTTAAAAATCAATGCAAATTACAGCCCCACATGAACTCAGATTGTGGTTACTGGGCACAAAACATGGAGGTAAATTGAGCAAATCATTAAATCTATATTAAGTACTTGTATGTCCCCGTTTACCATAGTATCTGAGTGCCTCATAATTTTCAGTGTATTCCTCCTCATAACAGACATGTGAGATAGGGAAGTGCTATTATCCCCACTTTACATTATAATCATTAGAATAGATCTAATATTTACACACTGGTATGGAAGGATTCAATTTGTATTGGTAAATGTTAGTAAACATCAATTTCACGACACACAAACTGACAAAAAATACTTCCATTGATGATAATCAAAATTTACAGATAGGCAAAGGAAGAAAAATGCTGCTTGAGAACTTAGAGTTTGATTTAAGGATATTTACTGTGTATATTTTGATATGTGATGCTGACAATTAGTGTTTTAATGGTTAAAATGCTTTAACTTTTTGAATCTCAACATCTACTCATTAAATAATTATTGTCCAGCCTCTGTGTCTGACCTTCCCCATAATTTCCCACAACTATGAACATTTAAAATCGATAAAAAAATTGAAAACATTGATATTATCCATTTAAATTATTTAAAAAAAAATTAAAATCTAATTTGCCAGGCCTACTTAGATAGCACTTTACATCCTTAAATCTCAGCGCATTCTAGAGGTGAGAGAATATTATTCTTCCCATTTTATGGGCAGGGAAACCAAGGCACAGAGCAAGTAAATTATTTGCTCAAGCAAGCCAATGTCAAAGCCTGACTTTCCATCCAGTGCCTTAACATCTGGCCCAGGTTGTCTCCATAAACTTTGTACTGGTACAAGGAAAAGAAGGTATACTTACTGTTGGACCTCAGCCTTGGTAGTATGCTAGGAAAAATAGATTGCACAGCTCATACCTAAATTCACCAGTGAGAAGACAAGTGGAACCAGACCCTGTGCTTCCATGAGAAACTACTGATAGACTTTACCTTCTGCGTTCACATTGGACTAGAAAGTCTTAAGACTTCCAAGTCCTTATGATCCTACTGGAGTTTATTAAATGTTTATGTTCAACCATTTGAATAGGAAGGTTTGTTAAATTTCAGCAAGGTCAATTCCCCCTGGTATTAATTTTTAGTGTTTTCCCCTATATATTTTGCTGTGTTGTTTCAGTCATTTTTGAGGATACAGATGGACAGTGCTAATAGTAAAGATATTTGGCTAGAATAAATCTTTTTGTTTTAGCTTTGTACAAAGGCTCATTGGAACAAGAAAATCAATTAGACAAAACTGGCCAGCACACCTACGCAACAACAGTCTATTGAACAGTTAGTGCAGGGGTGATCCTGGTATTCCCATTCTTTGGGTGAGTGGAGATCAGGAATATTTTGGCATTTAATGTATGATTTCCAAGAGGATCAAACACAAACCATTTCTCTAGAAGTGAATAATGGAGCATTAATGCAGTTCTTAAAAAGGCTACAGATTTTGCCCACTAGCCCAGAAAATAAGTGCCAATTAAGAGTGAAAAAGAGACAAGCCCCCGAATGGAATTTTCTCCAACTTGGGGTTTCCTGCAGTCACACACACACACACACACACAAAAAACAAAATGGAAGAAACTAGAGCATAGGTTCATCTCCCGTTGAACACACTTCTTAGTGTCACACTAAATATCCAACTCAGTAGTATGCCAGTTGATCAAATGTATTCTTAGGGCTTGTCTATACACAAGTTGTACTGCTTTAACTGTACCAGTATAGTTAAAATGGTATTCCCCTCCCCCCCATGGATGTATTTATATGGGTATAAAAGTACTTTATACTGGTAGAACTATTTCCAGATCAGAAAGGAAATAAGATATACCACCATAACATACCCTATACCAATATAACTGCATTCACACTAGGGCTGTACTGGTATAACTAAATCAGTATATCCTATAATCATGGATAATACTTAACCACCTGTGCGGTGAGCGGAGACAAGCCCAGAGCAGAGGCCATAGTGTGGGCTATGATGTGGTATGACTTGAATACTAGTGTGGACAGGGTGGGGAACAGAGAGGGGTACTGAGTTTCCTTTAAATAAAAAGCCTTTCAAAAATTAAAATAAATAATGAAGCCCAGGAAGAAGAAAAGCTGATGAATGAGCAGCGGTTTGCTGAGACCCCAAAAATGCATAATGTGTCCTCTAAAACACTTTTTTAAAATGTAATTTTAAATTCAAATGCAGGAATCAGGTTGGTGATTTTATTATATTTTTATCTTATCCTGTAACTTTTGACTGTTGTAGGCAGACAAGTTCATTATTTCCTGCAAAATTTGTGTGGCATATATCACCATCCTCAACAAAATAAATGAAGGGCTAACAGCAAGTCTGTCCCCCTCTTTCCCCCTCCCCCCTGGGTATCACGTTGCTTTAACTACTTAGACACCAGCTAGCTTTTAATGACTGTCTGGAATGTATTGCTTTCCTTTCCTGTTTCCTATCAAACTATCCTTTTTCACTTCCCTCCCACCTGTTAGATGCCCCTCTTAATAAATTATTAAATGCATTTATTTAGATCACAGAAGCAAGACAAAGAAATTAGATTAAATTGATCCATGGCAATTTGCTCTCAAGTCATTTCTCCATGAAATCCCTCCCATGTTTTATTCATGCAGACATCACTATCTAACTCTTATTGCCGTCGTTCAGTAACATTTTCATTTTGCTCAATTTACAGTTACAACTGCAAGTTACACTTGGGATGGGCGTGAGTGTCTGTATATAGACACCACAATGGTCTGCATCTCAGTGATGCCTCAAATTGTCTAAGTGATGGTGTCTCAGCCAGGCAGATGCTTTGAAGCATAACAGACGGTGATTCTAGTAAGATCTAGCAGGCTTTGGTCTAAGGGAAAAAGGTTTCAGAGGGCAGTCTAAGAGAAGATACAGTGAGCTATAATGAAGAAGCTACTGCTCTTGAGGGAAGAAGTGCTGAGGGAGAAGTGGTCCCCACTGAATAAGAAGAAGTTTCAGGCAGCTGTTAGTGCTAAAGGAGAGAACTAATAGTAGTCTCTACCATGACCACAGGGTCAGCTTAAAGGAAGATGTCGGCCATGACCAAATCCATTCAGACTCAGGTTCTTACTAAGGCTGCAATGTGTCCCTAAAGAAAGGTTACGCTTTTCAAAACTTAAAAAGTGATATTTTCTTTTTTCTCCAGCATTTTCATTAAAGCAGAAAAGACCAGACAGTTGGATTTTTTTTTGAGACTTTCCCAAAGAACAAATATCTCACTGAAGCAAATAAATGTTGACAAATCTAGCTGTGTTAACCTTCAAGGGTATAGTGTGTGACAGCAGACTTCTGATAATGTTTGGATAGCTACATTCCACAGTAATGAGGTTGGTATAGCCAGCCTCAGAGCTCTGGTGTTCTAAAATGCAGGCATGAAGAGACATTCTAGCGAAATGCCCTTTTTTTTTTTTTTTTAAATACAGACTCTCTGTTGCACATGAAGGCTTGGTTTGCAAAGATTGGCATCAAAATTAGGCTACCAAATCCTGCAGTTAGGCGCTGAAGTCAGCAAAATATCCAAAGAAGTGTCTAACACAGGGGTAGGCAACCTATGGCATGCGTGCCAAAGGTGGCACGCAAGCTGATTTTCAGTGGCACTCACACTGCCCGGGTCCTGGCCATCGGTCGGGGGGGCTCTGCATTTTAATTTAATTTTAAATGAAGCTTCTTAAACATTTTAAAAACCTTATTTACTTTATATACAACAATCATTTAGTTATATATTATAGACTTATAGAAAGAGACCTTCTAAAAACGTTAAAATGTATTACTGGCACGCGAGACCTTAAATTAGAGTGAATAAATGAAGACTCGGCACACCACTTCTGAAAGGTTGCCGACCCCTGGTCTAACTGCAGACACTACCCAACAAATAACTCTAACAATTATATTTTACATACACAGATAAACAGTATCTTTCATTAGAGGATTGCTAAGTGCTTTGCAACTATTCGTTAAGTCCAACTCATTCATAACCCCCTCTTTTTTAAGGTAACGATTCTAATTGTACTGAAGGGCAAAATGAGGCACAGGTAATTGAAGTGTTTTGCTCAGGGTCACATGAGGCTGGTCATCTCTGGTAAATTGCATTCCAGAAACTAACAGACGCAGGGGTTGGCAACCTCTGGCACGCGGCTCGCCAGGGTAAGCACCCTGGCGGGCCGGGCCAGTTTGTTTACCTGCCGCGTCGGCAGGTTCGGCCAATCGCGGCTCCCACTGGCTGCGGTTCGCTGCTCCGGGCCAACGGGGGCGACGGGAAGCTGCGGCCAGCACATCCCTGGCCCGCACCGCTTCCTGCTGCCCCCATTGGCCTGGGACGGCGAACCGCGGCCAGTGGGAGCCACGATCGGCCAAACCTGCCGACGCGGCAGGAAAACAAACTGGCCCGGCCCGCCAGGGTGCTTACCCTGGCGAGCCGCGTGCCAGAGGTTGCCGATCCCTGTAACAGAGTGTAAAACACTCCATGTGGATCAGGCCTGTTTAGTTTAACATCACATCAGCTAGTTGTGGTTATTCCTAGGGTATAGTTAGACACAACCAGATAACATGATATTAAATAGGACAGTCCTTGTCTACACTGAGTGCTAAGTTCTGTTTTGTACACTGCTAATTAGCATGTGTTCTAACATTGTAATTTCCCAGTGTGGGTAAGACCACAAAGAGTTGGTATTAGGAATCCTACTCTGACCACAAGACAACACTTGACAATGGTCCACAATATGGAAAGTAGCCTGTTTTCCACTGTAGCCTTATTGACTACATATCAGTTGTGAAATATGCTTGTTTTTAATGCTTGTCATTTTGTTTATCTTGGGTCTAATTCTGCTTGCCTGACTCACATCAGTAGTCCTGACATCTAAGAAGCTATTGTGAGAGTAAGACAGACAGGATCTGTGCCTTGTTTTAACATTGCTTTCTAGTGGGATCACATATGTTTTATCATCTCTGTCTTTGACCTATGACATAACAGTATCTTTTTATTGCTTGAAATTTAGAGCATTGGCCTGAGATTTTTTTTTTAATTTCTAGTGGCAATGGTGTAATGAAGCCGAGCTGGAATACAGTGGGTGACATTATTTCAGACAGCTAAGAATCCAGCTTGATACATTATTTTGATTTACAGTTTGGTCTCTAAGTACATTTATTTTTAAATCAATACATCTCTGCTAAATTAGCATTTTTGGAGGCTAAACACGTGATATTCCACAGGCATAATGTTTACAGGGACAAATTCTGCCCTCACCTCTGTATGTGCTCCTTTAGCAGCAAAATCAGTGCAGCAGGACATAGGGAGACCATGGAGGGGGAGGTCACACCCTGAAAGTGGTCTCTGATCTGCTACACGCAGGGAAGTTGGGAGGATAATGGGCTGGAGGATCTTTTGTTACAAAGCTCCCCTAGCCCATCCTCCCTCCCTAACGGGGGCTGTGAGTACCATGGAGGCTATGCCAGCCCTTAGGCTGTGGAAGAGGATCCCTTGTCCCATGGATCTCCCCAGACAAACTAATTGTTGGATTGGCAGAAGCATGCAATGACTTATTCACAGATGGCAGAGCCACAACGGAGTCATACAGGTCTACCCACCAGTGCTATTGGAAGTGATAAGTCAGTGAGAAGTAGAGGAGAGAGTTGTGAAAGAAAGGGTATGGCAAGGCCTACCAAAGTGAGTCCACGGGGTCATAGATACAGTCAGCTGCCCTCATCTTTCCTGTCTTGTCCAGGTATTTACAAGGCCCTCGTCACCTTAGTGTGTGAGTACCACTGCTTCCAGCGGAGCCATCTCTGGATCATCATCCTTGTGGAAGGCACCTGCCCATTAAAGAGGAAAGCAAATACAAGCTGCTCCATTTATGTAAATTAGGTGCAGCTTCTTGTTGCCAATGTGGTGCTCACTCATTTGGGCAAAGTTTGGACATCCCTGTCGTATAAACGTATCAAGTAAACTCTTGAGATGTCACGGATGGTCATTTTGCTAGCCTTCTGCATTTGCATCCACATCAAATCACTTTGTTTCATTTTGCCACTTTAGAAACTCGTGATAAAACAATATTGTAAGTTGACTTTGCCACTACAATGTGTTGGGCTGTTACAGGAAGGAGCCCATGAGTTTTCCTCAACGAGGCAGATTCAGTGGGAAACAAATGCTCTAAAATTGTTAAAGCACTTGACAGATAGAAGCCTTTCAATAGCATTTGTTGGAAAAGTCTAGGATTCATAGGAGAACCAACACAAATGAAACTCCATCTGCTACAGCTCAGCATGACAAATTAATACAACTTGTGATTTCAACCTAGACGTCATCTTCAGATCAACTTAAATTTTGCAATATCCAGTTGGATGGTACAAGCTCTGTTTGCCTCTTCGAAGGCTTCATGCTATGTGGCTTAGGAGAAATCCTTAAGATGATAGGATTTCATTTGAAAGGCCTTGAATTTGTCCTAGCTGAGGGCTCAGCCTTTTCAGTTCCTGGCTGTTTGAGCTGGGCAATAAATGGTATTGTCACTGAAAACATTCAGACAACATGAAAAATTGTTTCCCTTTTTCCACAGACATTTTTAATTTTTTAACAAAAACAAACAAAAACCAAACTATTTGGGTTTGGGGGTTTTCAGAAACCCCCAAATGTTCAGTTTCCATTCCCCTTCTCTCCTTTTTCCTATTTCCATTTCCAGTGGCAAAAAAGGAAATTGGAGGAGGCGGGGGGCGGCACGAGAAACTCTAAAACCTTACAAGGAAAATTATTCGTTTAATTAAAATTTTCATTTTGTGAGGGAAAAAATGTTTTGATTAAATTTTTCCTATCAGTGCTTTCAGCAAACTTTCCTTTGCATTTGATTGTCATAGACTCAGGGCCTTGTTTTTACCAAGGTTGTAGCTGCAAGACTCACCCACAGAAAACGGCTTTTACAGATGTCATCGTTCTTCTATGAACACCATTTTCTTTTTGGAAATTTGAGATTTTCTCTCATGCTCTCTCTCTGCCCTATTTTCCCCAACCCTGGTTTTCAGATTGTTGCCTTTTAACTCTGTGGTTTTCCCCCTGGTTTTACAGTTTCATTTGAAAAATCCCATGTTGTGCAGACTTACTTTTCCCTTTGTATTCCTTCCATCTGCTCATTATTTCATAGTTTGAGAGAAAGAGCTGTTTATTGGTTAAGCACACTGTAGAATACCAAATCCAACACAAATATTTATACCAATGGAAAGACCAAGACAATTCCTGCCAGCTTCCCCCCTCAAAAAAATCTCCTAGTGTTATACTTTCAGGTGCCACTAAAATCAGTGACTTCTAAAGGCTGGCTCATCAAGAAGCAAAATTTGGATGCATTTTTTTTTCTCCTGGGAGCTTCCGTAAGATCAATCTCACCTATACTACCTTGGGGTATTCATATCACCTCTCTGCAAAGACCATAGCCAGTTCTTCTAGTCTTTTCTCCCTTCTATCTTCCTATGCCACTCTGCACTTCTCTACCTTCTTGGTTAACCTTCAAGGAATCACTTAAATAACCCAGTGAATCACAATAATGGAAACTTTTGGCCAGAGCCCCAGATAACGAGTAGGCAGGCAAAAACCACCACTGACAATACTGTTCAAAGGGTCAGCAGCATGGCACCTTCTCTGTTATGATGATAGTTATTTTTACTTTGCTTATATACACACATCATATTCTCTCTCCATCCAATAAGTTTAGTGAATATTTTTGCTTTTTTTGTCATTTCCTTTTTTGCTGCACTTTCTCTCATTTTCTTCTAAAATAAAGGTGGTTGTGTGGGATTTATTAAACAAACACACTCTCTTCTCCATAGCCTCTTTCCCCCAACAATCCCACCCCGGAAAAAAAAAATCGGATGATTTAATTCCTGTGAATATATGGTTTGCTGTTTTATCTGTTTTTACAATGTTGACAATTTTGCCTGTATGGAACAAGTGTTTTCCTGTGTATTTAGAAAAGCAGACACATAAGTACCTAGTGATTTATTAATTTTAAAGCTGGAATACAAGTGCCTATCACATTAAAAAAAAAAACACCACAAGATGATACAGATAATGGTTTTCATTCTTAACTCACTCACATTGCTATTTGTTAAATTGTCTTTTAGTAACATACCTCTGGAATCTGCATAACCCTGCTTTCAAAAATTACCAGAAAATACATTTTAAAATACCGTTATTTTTTAGAAAATACAATTCTGCTAGGACAGTAACATCCATTCCAGGATTTTTACCAAAGTTAGACATTTCCTGAAGTAGATGCACCACAAAACTGCTAAAAGGTGGAGTCTGAGGCAGTTTGCAGAAGTGAAACACAGCCCAACTGAGCCCAGTTTGGCTGGGAGAAAGGGTAAGCTTATACCAGTACTATGAGCATCTTACTGGCCAAAATCTGACAGGAATAAAAAGGAACTGTTAGATGTAACTCTGATATTTTAAACATTTAAGAGCTTTTTAAAAAACCTAAACCATAAAGATAAAATAGAAAAAGTCATATATCACTAATAGGATTTTTTTCCATTGTTCCATAGAATATTTTTCCTATGGCGGGGGAATAATAAAATAGTAGTTTTTATACTGAAATGTTATCATTTCTGCATTGCCACGCTGTTTAGTGCGGTCAACAAAATTGTAATGTCATTCTTCCTTGCACACAAGTAAATGGTAACTGTCCATATTTTAGTCAATGGATGCCCCCTTCTGGCAGAAAGCAAGTCTTTCTGTAAGCAGAAAGTGTGTGAGGAGGGGCACTGTAATCCACTCTCACTTGAATGATGTGCAGTGTGATAGTGTAATTCACAAAGGAGTTGTGGCTAAGTTGCTTTCTAACTTTCTTCCAGGGGAGTTTTGTTTAATAGCAAGACCACCCTGTTTCATTCTTATTGCCCACATTTAAATTTTGCATGGGATCTCTCTGTGTGTGGGAGACGGTGTGGACAGATGAAGTCTAAAAGGTATTTTATCCATCTTTTTTCCCTCTAAATCACTGCAACATTCTGTCTTTTCTCCCCAAAGTAGAAATGGCAGAAAAACCATCCTTTCCTGCGTACATCAAGAACTCCTGGGTGTAGCCCATAGGATTATTTTGCTAGCTATTATATTTTACTAATCCAGCCAGCAGTATCAATTAATGTTTCTTTTTCTGAAATTCATCCATTTTATTCTTATATTTTATCAGTATTAATTCCTTGGAATTTAGGATGTGTTGAGGCATGTGTTTCCTAATAAGTAGTTTTGCTGAAATGCAAGAAGCCTGTAAGATCCGATAAGATCTGCTAAATAGCAAAAAGTAGAATTAATTATAAATGTCATCATAAAAGCTGGCAACCTTTGGCACTGATAAGAATGGTCCCTGAACTTTGGGGAACCAAAGGGAGGAACTATCCACATCACATCACAGGTTTATCCGGCGTCTACAACTGGTTGGTATCCACAGGGTACACCACAGCTCGAGGTCATCAAGAGAGCCCAGGTTGGCAGTTTTGGAGTGAGATACTTTCTAATATATTAATAAGGATTAAGTGTCATAATCCACTAACCTATAGGAGAAGGGTACCCATACATTTCTTAGGGTACGGAAATAAGATTTGGGTATAGTAGGTTGGTCCTGAATTATATAGGTCAGGATCCTATAAAATACCTTGTAAGAGAGCTCTCGCTCCTCTAAATTCTAAGCTCTGCTAACTCCTGAAGCTTTGGTTTCTTGGAGTGCTTTTCATCTATCACGCTATCAGCTCGTGCAGTATAGTGTAACTACTCAACATTCCTAACCCCTGGGGAAGCCAGCACCATCGTGTCATTGGGCATGCCAGGAGCGAGGCTGGTCCTTCACTTCCTATTACCAGGTTAGAATCATAGAATATCAGGGTTGGAAGGGACCTCAGGAAGTCATCTAGTCCAACCCCCTGCTCAAAGCAGGACCAATCCCCAACTAAATCCCCAAATCGACCCTCAAGGATTGAACTCACAACCCTGGGTTTAGCAGGCCAGTGCTCAAACCACTGTTCTCAAGGAAGGATGTGAGTATGTTAGGTTAAGATACTTATAATAGAAATGTTACCACCAGGAGTTTTGGAATTCTTTTATTGTTTTGCAGTTATAAGTTTCATTGCATTCCTTATTTTTATGTTAATGGCAATAAAGATTTTATCAATTTGGTATTGTCCTCAGTGTATGCGTTCTTGCCAAGCCCCCTGAGAATCCTCTCCTGATATAGAACTCTCTGAGTTCTTGAACTCTGTAGTCTGAATTGGATAAGAAGCTATAAATCTTCTGGTCGGATGCGATCAGTGGCGAGCCATAAAAACTAACCCATCAAATTCAGGTCAACATGGGTCCCAGTCCAGTGCTTCAGCTACGGGCCCACTCTTCTCTCTTGAAAAAACTAAATGAAAAGGGGGTAAGAAAGAGGAAGGGGTGCCAGGAACTTTTGCTTTGCCTCTCCTGGAATTGACACCTCCTCATCAATTATTGGGAGTGGACTACATCCACCCTGATCAAATTGGCCCTGTCCACACTGGTTCTCCACTTGTGAGGTAACTCCCTTCTCTTCATGTGTCAGTATATTTATGCCTGTATCTGTAATTTTCACTCCATGCATGTGAAGAAGTGGGTTTTGTACCCACGAAAGCTTATGCCCAAATAAATCTGTTAGTCTTTAAAGTGCCACCAGACTCGTCGTCGTTTTTGTGGATACAGACTAACACAGCTACCCCTCTGATACTTTTGCTTAGTTTGTTTCAGTTCCTTTCTTGCTTCTGCCTTGTTCTAAGGATCATTTTACCTGAGAAGAACTGGCTGGAAAATGGAGTTCTAGGGGACCAAAAACTTCACTTTTTTAGCCAAAAACTTTTTGGTTATCAAGTTTTTGATGAAAAGTCAAAATTCTCCATGGAAGACAGACACTTTCTGTGAAAATTTCAACTTTCCCTCAAAAACCTGATTTTTCATTAAAAAAACTGTTTTAATGAAAATTGTTGACCAGCCCAGTTGCTAAGGAAAGAGCACAACAGCCTCTCCCTAATTACCAGAGCTGCCATGTGCTGACAACTGCTGTTGTTGGGCACAGGCTTCATCTGGAGCAAATTCAAAGAATCACAGGTGTGACGATCAGGAATACACAGGAACGGAGGTAAGAAGGGGATCGTTGCTGTGCAAAAGACCTGAAACAGACACATCCTGTCCTGCTTGGAACTCCAGGAAAGGGGGCCAGCGAGTGGAAAACTCCCATGCAGCCTCAGGAGTGGAGTCTAGGATTCTGCTTGTGCCTTTAAAGTATAAAGCTCTCTCTATTTGTTTTGTTTATGTGAACTGTAAAGGCAAAACAAGGCTTGTGCTCTTGGACGCTTCTTCATGGCATATAAAAACCCGACCGTTTTAAAGCAATTCGGTTTCATTTTTGTCTTGTCTGGAAACACCTTAGACATGTCAGCTCTTGGTTTCCCTTCCTGGTGTTTGCTGGAGGAGTCCTTGGGAAGGCTAGAGAACTGGAGTGGGATCTTTCGCCTTCCCCAGATGAAGGGGCACAGGGGTTTCAAACAATTTCCACTTCTATCTCCCCCTTTGCAAACTGCCTTTCATAAATATTTTGTACATTAAGTCTTCTTTGGCAAATATAGTGGCTAGCCTGGTAACACTGAAGTACCCTGAACCATCTTAAAACGGCAACCACTGCTCCAGCCCAGCACAGAGCACGTTACTCTTCTTCATATATTTTCTGTTCCTGGGCATGTGCCAGGCTCATCATTCACATACACAACATTCCAAAACGTGGCAATATAAACACAAGCTGGATATTTTAGGATGGGAGGCAGTGTGTGGCTGTCACAATATATATCTATATTTTTAAATACTGGCAGCCCTTCAGGAATAACAGAGCCAAATCAGTTCTTCTCTCAGAAGTTTCCTGGTATCTCTGATCACTAAAAAGCATTTACCATCTCGCCAGTGTTCGGGCTTTTTTAACTGTTATGTGAAAACACAACCAGATGTGCTTAGTCAATGGGAATTTATCTGCAGGACTAGGACTGCGGGATTGTACAAAGTGTTTCCCAGATTAGGATAGCTCAGAGATCCTCATCCTCCCATTCTCCGTTTCTGTTTCTTCTGCTTGTAACACGGTTCTCTTTGTTGCTGGAACATTGATCTGCAGAGAAGTTTCTCACTTTGTCCATTATTTACCCTTCCATTTGTGTCCATACTTTCTCTCTTCATTTTTGTATCTTCCAATGTCCATTTTTCTCACTGTCTTCTCTTCCCTTCTCTCCCATTCTGCACCCGCTGAGTAATTCCATTACTGTTTAATGGTGACTGCACCACTTGTCATGGTTGCCCAGGTTTCCACAGGCTGCATGTCAAAAACCCTTTTAAAATATCCTCAAACTCCAAAAGGGAAAAGGGTATTTACAAATACGGAGGGGGAAATCAGTCCCCAGACCATGCAAAATATCTCAATGCCTTGAATTAAGATTTTTACACATAGGTAGCACAAAGAAAGGGGCAAGTACTGGTCCTCCTCTAGCAGGTTGGAGGAAGGAGAGGGAATTTTGGGGGAAACAATTTGAAAAGTAATGGTGCACTGGGGAGGTTACTTTTCATCCTGCAGAGTGGAAACGTTTTCCTCCATTTCCTGTTGGGTCACTGCACTTAGGACTCATAAAACAAGAAGCCATCTTAAGTAGTCAGTAATGAGCTCACTATTCAGTGCCGGGTTTTCATTCTGCCAAATCCTAAATAAAGAAAAAGCCACTGTTTTTCATCATTTGACCTCCGCTTCTTCAGCTATTCTTGAAAGAAGCTAGAGCCTAATCAAAGTGGCCATCCTCCCGCCCAGGGAAACCCTGCTATAAGCCTATTACTACACATTACAAGGGGAGCAGACCATTGGCAAGTGCTAACCTGGTACTGGTTTAGGACTTCCAAATAATGGTTCATTTTATGTATAGAAAAACTAGTTCTAAGGAAGGACTTTTGGCACTAAATGATCTCTGGCCTTGGATTAGAGTGATCCCTATAGAGGCAAGGAACCAGGATGTTCAAAAACATGCAGTCGTGCAATGAAATAAGTGCACCTGTGCGGCACAGGATTGCTAGAGAGAGTTGTCCAGTGCCCTCCAAAGGTCAGGTCCTCAGTCCAACTGATCCAATCAGCTTTAAATAAAACATTCAGAGGGTAACAGTCTCTCAGTCTCCCAAAGAAGTGGATGGCAATAGGAGAATGGTCCAGAGATAACCATCCCTCAGCAAGTTCCTTCTTCACAGCTCAAGTGGAAACCATGGCCTGCCAATCAGTTTGCTTTGGGAGGACTGATCACAGTGAGTGAAATCCTGGCCCTGTTAAACTCAATGGTAAAGCTTGCGTAGACTTCAATAGGGGCAGGATTTCACCCAAAGTCTCACCTGATCAGCTACAACTAGACACCTTCCAGCATGAATGGCAAGTGATATTTTGTACAGTGGGCTGTGGTGGGTTGGGAGTGCAATTGGTAAACTTGCAAAATTCATGTAATGAATCAGCAATATCGTTAAATGGCCCAATAAAGGTGACACTACACCAGGACACTGCTTCAGCTAGAAAGACAAGAATACAGTGAGTTAGCTGTGGAGTTGCATTAACACCAGAGCACAGTTTGGCCCACTCTAAGAGACAGCCACAGGGAAAGGAGAGGGCTACCTCTAGTGTGTACTCTTTTGCTGTGTGACAGAATACAGCTGGAATCGGTTCCTAGTTTTAACGGTGTGGTGGTTGTGTTGTAGAGGCACAGTTAATGTTTAAGATTATTTTCAATGGAGGAATGGAACAAAAAAGTTACCTGTGATTAAATGTATTAACTAGAAGCACTTTGCAAAGTAACCACTTATGGGGAAGTCCATGAACCTATTAAATTAATTTTCAGATCAACTCCTCTTGCTTGAGACCCAGCCAGGCAGGAGTTGTGTTGCGAAAGTTTTTTTCTGTCATAAGCCTGAATTATGTAACTTGTCATAAAATTTGATATTTATTTCTGGGTAATATTAGGTGTACTACTAACACAACAAAAAAATGAAGGGCTAACAATACTTCAACGCTGTAAGCTATTTTGAGACCTTTGAGGAGAGAATCTGAATGTTTTCAGTGAAAAGTTAAGCCAGGCTGAAACCTCACCTTTTCCTATTAAAAACAGTGATTTATTTGCTCTTGCAATTTCAGTTCAGCTCATGAGGGAAAGCAGGGCAGATGAACTTCCATCATACACATTCTCATTCCTAAATTGATGTGTCATATTCACCTTCCTTACCAGTGCCTAATGCATTTTTAAATCACGTCTGGCATTGTTCCTTTTAAAAGTCAGTTTACTAGCAAAGTCATCAACAGAAAAGACACGTAGAGTAGGAAAAGTTACTTACTCTTTCCATAATTGTCTTGTACTGTACTACACTTAAGAATTGCCATTGAGCAAATAAAAAATGGATTGCTACAGTTGTTGCTGTCAAGCATGTTACTCTGACGGGTTAAAAGGAACAGAAACTGTCAAGAAATCTATAAAAAATGAAAGATTGTGACAGTTACATTTGCTCATAATTGGGAGCTGAAGCTTTTAAATTATGTAAAAGTGCATCTTTTAACAGTTTTAACATTAAGCAGCAGCTCTAAAGGCTAATTTCAATAAAGTTCAGTAACAGGGTACGAGTGTCTCAGTTCAGCTCCAATATCTTCACAATTTTGTTACATTTGACAAGAGTTAAAGCAACACAATAAGCTATGAACTATTCCTTTAGCAATGCACATCATACAATTCTTTTGAAATCCAAATAGAAAGTCATTGTAGATAGGGCTGGTTGTGCCACCTATTATTTAGGTTGTCTGACACTTCACACAATAAGACTCTTTTTTCAGTTGCTTATAACTTTGCCAGAATTTAACTGTTTGGACTGAAATATTGCGTGCTGGGTGTTTGCTTCAGGATGGACTTTTTGGAGCAAATGTCAGCCAGAACGGTTCAGCCATTTCCAAGAATAAAACTAGGAAAAAACTTAATTTTGCCCATGTTAAAAAAATTCAGATAACCCTTTCTTTGAACAGCTCTAGTGCCTCCACGCTTTAGGGCAGGGATCTGAAATTTGGAAGGAGGATGACCTTTGCATCAGGGCTGTACATTTTGTCATCCCCACGAAAATTCACCCAAATTTGGCCGTTATAAGCCTCTGGAGAAAAAAAATCATAATTCACACATGCGACGTAGAGACTTGATTTTAAGAGCTTAAATCTCTGATGAGTCTCTCCTGGGTATGCTTAAGCCTTTCATATCTCCTAGGCTGACCAGCCTATAAATGCACCATCCCCACAAAGCAACTGAGCATGCTCCAACCCATCACTGCTTGTGCATTGACCGGAGTTGACCCACCCACACCAAGCCACTGAGCACATGCTCCCTCCAGCCCAAGGCTACAAGGGTGAAGTTGGAATTTCTCTTTAAAGGCTGCTTTGGGCTAGGGTGAGGCCCAGCCCTGGAACAGAGAGCAGTGAGCCTGTCTCTTCTGTGCTCACAATGACCTCCCTGATGGCACTCAGGCAGTGGGAAGGAGAAAGCCACGTGACTGGAATGTAAAGGAAACAAAAACTAGAGTAGGTTGGGGAGGGAAAGCCATAGGCAGAGACTGCTGGAGACTAGGACTGGGGTAAGAAGCCTGAGTAAGCAAGGAGATTGGGAGTGGGATAAGGAGCCAGGGATGGGGAGGACTAGGACAGTGACAGATCGGAGGGGACAGGGCAGAAGAGTGTGTCCACTAGGAGCATTCCAGAGATTGGAATGGAACTCAAGATTCCCAGGGCTCAACATTCTTCTGCTGCTAGCACATATCTGTGAAACTCACTGGCAAAGCACACGTCTCATACCATGCAAGTGCTGGTCTACATAGAGGATGAAAACCTACTACTGCTAGTTACTCTGTTAGCTCAAGTGGCAGAGGTCTGTGAGGTGCATCTAGCAGTTTGGTGATGAACCATGTGGGATTCCTATTTGTAGCTGTTTGCTTTTTTAAAAACCCAGGAAGTTATACTCCAAAGCTGCTATTTTTTCCACAGGACCTCTGCCTCCTGCAGCACATAGAATAGACCTGCCCTGGGGACGAATCAAGGTTGTGGAGTGAAGAAAACTGTTGGCTGCATGACCCCTGCTTCTTTTGTTGCAGAAGGTGTGTGGTGAATGAGACAGGGCTGCAGGAAGAGAAAGGACGGTCATATGGCTAAGGAAGTTGAATGCTGCTCTGCAGAACTGGAATCTATCCCTAACTCTGCCATAGAATTTCTGTGTGATCGGGGCAAGTCAATTACACTGAATTTTTCACAGGTAGCCACCAATTACATGTTCCTTATTTTCTGGATGCCCAAGTTCATACCCCAAGGTCTGATTTCCAGAAGAGCTGAGCACTCATAGCTTCAACTGAAGTCAACGGGAGCTGTGCTTTGAACATATGACATGCTATATAATGCCAAGTACTCTGACAAAGTCAAGTTTAGCAGGGACTTTTCATCTTAACGTCTCTGTGGCTCAGTTTCCCCATCTGTAAAATGGGGATAATACACACACACACCCTTACCTCAGGGGGTTGAAAAGATAAATCAGTTAATATTTGTGAAGCACTCAGGTACTATAGTGATGAATGCTACAGAACAGCCCAGGGGGGACTTAGTAATTTTGTCTTCAGAACAGAGTTTGAATAGTGTGCTGCAAATAAGGCCTGGGGTCACTCACTGACCAACAAGAGGAAAACAAAATATTGAATAGATGCTCATGTCTACCCTGTGGACTAAATGAGGCAGGGGTCCTGTTGAAAAATATAGTCTCTGATCACGTAATTAAAGACTTTATCATGATGCATACTCATGCAAGGGCTCAATTAAGGTTGCACAGGCAATATTAATTCTTGCATTTCTTAACTTTTAGTGCTTGACTTTGCAACCTTAATAATATTCTTTTAACATACAGGTTTTATATGATACACTACACACAGTGCTAAAGCAATGCACAGATGGCAAGTTGATGTTCCCCCTTTTATTAATTTCAGAAGCTGCCATTCAGTCCAAGATCTACCAGTGAAATAAGGAATTGTAGTTACAGCATATACAGAATATAAAAGCGAACATGTCTGAATAACTAGTTCTCACTGAAGTGATATTAAGAAACCAACAAGATATCAAAGCAGTTTAAGTACTGTTAAGCCAACAATTTACACCATTTCATTCATGACAGACCTGAGAATGGAAATCCTTCTCCCCACAAACACATCCCTTCAATATGTAGCAATGTTATAGTTCATTTGTAGTAAGTAGTAAAATAAGTTGCAAAAAATAAAGTACTAAGAGAAAAATATGCAATAAAATATTTACTTTTATGATCAGAAAGTTTACAGTACACAAATGAACACCAAAGAAAGCATAAGGACTTTGTGTTCACCTCATTTAACTTAGTCTACATCCCAAGGAAAATCAAGTCCCATACAACATAATTAACTGTGTGTAACAAGTGGAAATCTCTCTTGCTGGATATCCATGCAGTTTTTCCATCTTTAAAAGAACTCAAGTTTAATTATTACAAGCTTTTTTAACTATGTCAAAGTAAAAAGTATTTTGTATAACTGACCCATAAGCTGACAGACTGCCACAAATAATTTTCACAAAAATGTTTGGGGAAGAATGATAGAATTAGTAAAATATTTTTAAAAAATGTATTATAAAAACATTAAAATGCTTATTTACCAAAATTTCAACATGCATTAATAAATAAAAGTAAGCATTCACCTTCTCATAACAAGTACTACAATTAAAATATTAAGCTTCATTTGTATTTTTCAGCATACATTTGTGAAAGTTTCATGGGTGCAGACTGACGTTTACTGCCATGACAAGCTGAATGAGGGTAGCCAAGCTCCTGGCCTGCATGCTTTGCTTTTAAAATAACTTGCAAAGAAAAAAGGAAACTTACCCTTTTCTTCTTTATGAGCCACACAGTTGCCCTATATGTTTGGGGATTTGTTTGTGTGCGTGTCTTGGAGGTTTTTCCCCCAATGTAACAAAAGCATTGCAATTTTTGTTCTTAACATAAGGCTCAGCTCTCCTTTCTGCACTACAAGGAACCAGCAAATGGGCACAAAGTCATTTCCCTCACCTTCTTCCAATTACATTTAAACAACCAGCTCAGATCTAAACTAACCTCTAACTGAAACAAGCTGTGCTAATTCATGGGTTATTCTGATCATAGACACATATCATAAAATAGCCATTTTACCAAAGTACGCATTTCCCCCTGTACAAATACAGCATTATGGCTCAAGGTGTTAGCTGCCATTACAAAACTGCTGAAGCTATGGAAATGTGTTAAAAGCTAGTTTGTGTTTCTTCCCCTCTACTAAAGCTATCTCACAGACTGCTGTTCAGCAGAGGGGAATGAGACTAGTACCTAAATGCTAATGTCTCTGCACCTTAAGGGTCCCCTTTGGAGTGCTGCCTCACTGCGCAGTAGAGCTGAGCTCCCCATCCCAGACTGGTGCACAGCCCAGTGCCCCCCGCCGCCATCTCCACACACAGCCCTTTTTCCCTGCCCCAAGCCTAGCTATATCTCTGGCCAACCACTCTCATTAATGCCACTGAACTCCCCTATATCCCTTCTCAGCCACCCTGACCCACTTACAGAACACGCTTCCCTCCTCGTCTTCAGCCATAACCCACACCCTTGCCCTCTTTCACCAAATGTCCCTTCTGACCAGTCTGCCTCTAGGCTTTCCTAGACTAAGAACACTGACCTGTAGTGACACTACATCCCGAAAACCATGAAAAACAATGCGCTAAATATCACTTTAATCTATTCTGGGGCTGCAAACGCTAACATGCATTAATCCTAAATGTGTTGTTATTGCACAGCCTCACTATGGGCAGAGCAAGGGTTGTTTGAGTGCCTAAATGGTATATTTTCTCAGCATAACAGATTGGAATTTAGGTTTAACCTTAACTCTGAACTTCCTGCATTTGTACCACTTGGCTTTGGCAAACATTCAAACATCTCTGTTATATTTATACCCTTACTTTATTAACTCTCAACTTTAGCTCCCTCTTAAATTTTTTTGGTCTGCAAATTCAAATAGAATCCTTCAGAACTGGTCCAGGGTATTGCATTCTCTCCACTGCAGCCTTTGGATAATGCAGGCCACCCACTTCTAGCAAACATTCTTTAAGCTGAAAAGTAATTTTGTAAAAACTGGCATTGTGGGGTTCTATGCTTTGTCTCAGCTAATTCCAGCTCTGTTTTCTGAGTGAGTTTACAAGAAAAGATGTTTTAGCTGCTAGTCCTGCAAACTCAGCCGGGAATCTGAAAGACCAACTATTTAATTTTGCTTACATATCATAACCCGTAATAAAAAATTTTCAGGCCTAAATTCTTCCTTCTCTTCGAGAGGATATGGGGACAGAAGGAATTTAGTTAACAATTCTGTGTGTGATGCATAAATGGACTATAATCCAGCATTCTCACCCCTAGCTCTAGTGAATGAGCAGCTATACAGGAGTTGGGGTTTACTAAATTGGTAAATGATCAGTCATGGTCAGTTTCACTTCTTAAACAATTAATTTAGCTCAATTGAGGGCTTATACCCAACTTTTCCTTTTCCAGATTAGGTATGTTAGGTACCACAGCAGCACCTGCCTGCAGACAGGCAGCTACTGCTCCCAACAACAGAAGGCTGCTTGGATGTGTGTGTAAATAGCAACTGCTCCCAGCTCTCTTCAGCTGGGGGGCAAACACTATGGGTCTTTTTTATCCTCATTAAAATAAATGGACAGCTGAGGGAAGGAAATGATCTGCTTTATCACACTCGCCCTGCTGAGATTGTAGCAACTACAGGGTTTTCTCTAGACCCCTGGTAGCCCTTTGATCTGCTAGTGCAAGGGAACCCCAGACAGCCTTTTGTTCTAGCCTGTGTGTAAATCCCAGATTCAGAGTGAAGAGCTGGAAGAGAGGAGGGCGGAGTTCTGCTCTCTTTGTGTCAGCCCTTTAAACTGAAGTGCCCACAACAGCCCCTACTATGTTTCAAAGAGCTGATGTTGCTATTGAAAGCATTAGACTGATGTGGGTCTGGCGTCAGACACTGATGTATTAAGCTATTTGCAAAAGGGAAAATGAATCCGATGTCCCAGAGTAAGGTGAACCGATGTCCCAATATTAGGGGCTTTATCTTATATAGGCAACTATACCCATCACCCTGTCCCAATTTTTCCTATCTGGTCACCCTATCCCAGAGTGACCTATTTTTATTTTTTTTTTAACTAAAAAAGGTTGGTCATTAAGCCACCAGTATCTTCCCTTTTCAAAAGGGGAGGTCAAGTGAATAAAGCAATTACATTTCTCTCCCCCCCCCCCCCCCCCCCCCCCCGATTTAGTGTTAGTTGCCAGAACAGGATCATTGCTGAACAAGAGACTTGGCTTCATCAACCAGACTTCTGTTTTACTCCAGTTCCTAAACATACAACACTGAGTTCAGAAACAGACAGGTATCCATCGGAAAACTAGTGGAAAATCAAGACATACTGCCAGAAGAGCTAACCAGAATATAGATGGGGAAGGGTGAGAAGTCAAATACAGCTTTGTGAAACTATGATACTCAACAGCTAAACAGAGAAGTCAACTGAAGTCTTGGTGGTGTGAGGGATGTTTAACAATTCAAGCATCCCGGTGCATATTGGCTTCAAGTTCACACTGAGTGTATCTTCACTTTTTTACTCTAGTACTAGACCAAGTTTCTGGTTAAAATCTCACCTGATTGAATATTAGAGTCACTAGATCAGGGGCGGGCAAACTTTTTGGCCTGAGGGCCGCGTCAGGTTTCCAAAATTGTATGGAGGGCCAGTTAGGGGAGGCTGTGCCTCCCCAAACAGCCAGGCATGGCCTGGCCGCTGCCCTCATCCGACTCTCCTGCTTCTCGCTCCCTGCCCGCCCCCCACCGCCCCATCCAACCCCCCTGTTCTGTCCCGACAGCCCCTGGACCCCCGGCCACCCCATCCAACCCCCCCTCACCCCATCCAACCCCCCCTCCTTCCTGACGGCCCCCTCAGGACCCCTGCCCCATCCACCCCCCCCTTCTCTCTGCCCACCCCCCACCGCCCCATCCAAACCCCCCCCTTCCTGACTGCCCCCCTGGGACCACTGCCCCCACTCAACCCCCCGTTCCCTGCCCTATGACTACCCTGATCCCTATC
Organism: Platysternon megacephalum; assembly: GCA_003942145.1. Lineage (NCBI taxonomy): Eukaryota > Metazoa > Chordata > Testudines > Platysternidae > Platysternon > Platysternon megacephalum. The sequence goes on along the minus strand of QXTE01000059.1, from coordinate 6,600,916 downwards.
TACGCCCCCACCCCTTGACCACCACCCTGAACTCCCCTGCCCTCTATCCAACCCCCCCTGCTCCCTGCCCCCTTACTGGGCTGCCTGGAGCACTGGTGGCTAGCGGCGCTACAGCCGTGCTGCCCAGAGCGCCAGGAGAGGCAGCTGCGCCGCCCTGCTGGAGCCAGCCACACCACCACGCAGCACAGAGCACTGGGTCAGGCCGCAGCTCTGCAGCTGCACTGCCCAGCAAGAGCTCGCAGCCCCACCGCCCAGAGCATTGCCCCGGCGGCAGGGCAACCGGAGGCTGCGGGGGAGGGGGAACAGCAGGGGAGGGGCTAGCCTCCCAGGCCAGGAGCTCAGGGGCTGGGCAGGAAGGTCCCATGGGTCAGATGTGGCCCATGGGCCGTAGTTTGCCCACCTGTTCTAGATTATACCTTGATGCAGCTAGGCAAAGTAAACTCAAGGCCTTGTCGCCACTAAGATTTTATATTGAGATAGCTACCCTGATGTAAACACCAAAACCCAAAAAACCACTCTTTTTTGTAGTGAAGACATAGTCTCACTTCCACTGGCTTTCATGGGTGTAGGATCAGACCCTTAATGAATACAGACTATATTCATCTTTAAACCCTTCTTTTAGGGAGGAATGATCTTGTGATTAAGGCATTACACTGAGGTTCAGGAGATCTAGGTTCAATTCCTAGTATTGTGACAGACTTCCTGGGTGTTTATGGGAAAGTTCATACGTCTGTGCTTCAGTTCCTCATCTGTAAAATGGAGATAATACTCCTGTACTTCACAGGAGGGAAGATGCATGTATTAATGCTCGAGGCCCTCAGATACTACAGTGTTAGCAGCCAGATAATTACATAGTAGGAACTAAATGGGCTAATCACTTCAGAGGACCTATGATAGCAGCTTAGTTACTGACATAAGAGCTTTGAAACCCATATTTACTTAGAAACAAAAAACCCACAGAAGTTAGGGTAAGAGTTGATTAAAGAATAAATTACACGTACACACATAATTTAGTTTGAATAAAAGTTTGAGTTATCTGGCAGCTGGTTCCTAATTCAGGATGGTTTAGCTATTACTAGAACCAAAAAAGTAGCAATAAGATTGCATAATGCCAATTAAAATAGATTAGCATGCTTTGCTGCAGTGTGTTTAACCTGCAGTAAAAGCCAGGACTATTTTCCTAGTGTGTGTGTTGGGGACTGTACTTTGTAGCAGCTCTGCTGAACTGAGACTTATAGATGGGTCCTTAGCTAAAAGTTAAATAAATTGTTGAAACAAGTGAATTTTGACACAGCTAGCCAACAATTCTTTCTACTATGAGAAGAATATTGCACTGGAAGTTAGTTTTGTAAGCTTCTAATTGATCAAATGCTCTACTAAAGAAGCTACAGTGAAAGTACTCAAGAGTAGCTATAAATATGACAGTGAAACACCAACAAAAATAGATTCCACGTTAGTCAGTGCTGCTTTAGCTGGATGTGTTAAGACTTGAAAATCCTGCATCCATAAAATGATTAAGAAAAATTATAACATATACAACTGACAAAATTATATGGAAGTAAGAACTCTCCAGGTTAATTCCTATTCTTAGGAAGGTACACCAACTTACAAAAAGTCATGTTTTTGTCTGAAAAAGCATTTTACCTATTGTTATCACAAGTGATACCTATGATTAGTGTAACTGAAATGTTAAAGATGTTTTTTCAGTTCTTTTAACTTGTGTTTGTCCAAAGTTTAGTTACTGAGCTAGCTGATTCTTGTAGCTGTATTGCCATTTCCCCTTTTGTTTGTGTGGGTCTTTCATAAAAGGTGAGAGGAAAAGGAAACCCATAATAAAACAAACAAAAATTTAAGGGGCTAGTATTGTAATTTTGAACTTTGACACTATAAGTGGGTAACTGGGTGCTAAACTATTTTTGGCAAGTTAGTTATTTTTTGTGATAACTAAAAAAATTACATGTCAGTTGGAACTAGACTTCGTGTTTCAGTGGAATGACTGTACACAATTCTTTTTTAAACATTTTACAACATGTAACTGTATAGCTTTAAATTAACAAGTTAAATCTGGTACATTACTAGTTTGTGTGGAACTACATGGAAATTAAGGTAGTTCTCAACATTAATTTACTTAATTGCATCTGGGAGAGTACAATTAGTACAGCATTTTCCTTAATCCTGTCATATCCTGTCATTAAACTTCAAGTTACAATAGAAATGGAAAGACTAACATTCCAACACATTGAAGACATAAGTTATCATGGCATAATATAGTAATAAACATGAGATCTCATTTTAAAATATTTCAAAAATATTAGAAGTCAGCTAAGCAAGTGACATACTGAATAAGGGTTGAGATATGGTCAACGTGTCTTTATCTTTACTTTCCTTGCATCTTCCTTGAGTAGAGGCAACACTTTTGTATTATATAAAAAACACAAAATCCCAACAACCCATAGACTTTTCATTTAGAAAGAAAGAACAAGAAAGAAAAAGAAATTCTATCCATCCCTGGCCAGCACAAGCACTGAAATGAAGTCTGACTGGGTCTGCTTATCTTTCTAAAATAATCATATGGAAGAGTCAGGTAAAACTTAACCACAAAAGAATCAGTGATGAGTTGTGTAAAACAAATAGTTTATTTTGTGACCATATCTATTTAAACAATTCCTAATTTATAAGACCATGAATCTACAACACTGACCTTCCACAAATACCAATTTTGTTTGAACAGAAGAGCGCCCTGAAATTTTAAAAAGTTCCCATAGGAATGTGTATTACAGAAAATGAGATACATTTAAGTTTGTCTGGGTGTACGGACACTAGCAATACAAGTTTATCATGCTCTCTGCTGTCTTGGAAGAGGGATGCCACCATCAGGTTTAGGGTATTCCATTATTAGTCATGGTGTCTGTGATGTCTCAGTTAAGCAAAGGCTTTGGTTTAGCTGCCCGTTGGTGTTGCACAGGTTTAACATGAACAGCTATGACAAAGATAAAAATAAATAGTGAGGCTGTTTTACATATAAATGCCCTGCCCCTTCCCTCCCCCCTAACTAGCTAGATGTACCACAATCACTGAGGACTCCTCACCCTCTTGCACTAGCAAAAGGCTAACAGCTACCTCCACTTTAGAGAGTTCTGTAATGCCCATCTCTGCAGCTACTGTAAAGAACTTGATTCTTCTATAACTTTCCTGCTACTGCCTTCAGATTTAAGAGCAATTGTCCACAGCCCTGGAGTCATCTCAGTTTCCATGCCACTGAAAGCCCAAATAGCAGCCAAAGACGACTTCTTCCACAGAAGAGATTGCACCCCCAACTTTTTGACCATAGGTATGACCACAGGTATGACCACAGTGATCAATACATTTGACCACCATGCTTCATTATTGCAGTTCCTGTCTAGGAACAAAACTACCCATCAATGAAAAGGATCCAACATATGCTTGAATAATATGTTTCCATGCTTGAATAATAAGAATATAGCAGTAGGGATATACTACCGACCACCTGACCAGGATGGTGATAGTGACTGAAATGCTCAGGGAGATCAGAGAGGCTATAAAATAAAAAACTTAATAATGGGGGATTTCAACTATCCTCGTATTGACTGGGTACATGTCATCTCAGGATGGGATGCAGAGAAAGTTTCTTGACACCTTAAATGACTGCTTCTTGGAGCAGCTAGTCCTGGAACCCACAAGAGAAGAGGCAATTCTTGATTTAGTCCTAAGTGGAGCACAGGACCTAGTCCAGGAGTTGAATATAGCTGGACCACCTGGTAATAGTGACCATAACATAAAAAAAATGTAATATCCCTGTAGTTGGGAAAACACCACAGCAGCCCAACACAGTAGCATTTATTTAAATATTTTTGGATGTTTTCTACGTTTTCAAATATATTGATTTCAGTTACAACACAGAATACAAAGTGTACAGTGCTCACTTTATATTTATTTTTTATTACAAATATTTGCATTGTAAAAAACAAAAGGAACAGTATTTTTCAATTCACCTAATACAAGTATTGTAGTGCAATCTCTTTATCATGAAAGTTGAACTTAGAAATGTAGAATTATGTACAAAAAAACTGCATTCAAAACTAAAACAAATAATGTAAAACTTTAGAGCCTACAAGTCCACTCACTCTTACTTCAGCCAATCGCTCAGACAAACAAGTTTGGTTACAATTTGCAGGAGATAATGCTACCCACTTCTTGTTTACAATGTCACCTGAAAGTGAGAACAGGCGTTCATGTGGCACTGTTGTTGCCAACGTCAACAAGATATTTATGTGCCAGATGTGCTAAAGATTCATATGTCAGTTCATGCTTCAACCACCATTCCAGAGAACATGCGTCCATGCTGATGATGGATTCTGCTCGATAACGATCCAAAGCAGAGCGGACCGACGCATGTTCATTTTCATCATCTGAGTCAAAAATCAACCTTCTGCTGTTGGCATCTCTTTTTTGGTGATTCGGGATCTGTAGTTTCCGCATCTGAGTGTCTCTCTTTTAAGACTTCTGAAAGCATGCTCCACACCTCGTCCCTCTCAGATTTTGGAAGACACTTCAGATTCTTAAGCCTTGGGTCGAGTGCTATAGCTATTTTTAAAAATCTCACATTGGTACCTTCTTTGTGTTTTGTCAAATCTGATGTAAAAGTGTTCTTAAAACGAACATGTGCTGGGTCATCATCCGAGACTGCTATAACATGAAATATATGGCAGAATTTGGGTAAAACAATTCTCCCCGAAAGAGTTCAGTCACAAATTTAATTAACACTTTTTTTTTTCTTTTTTTTTTTTTAAACGAGCATCTTCAGCATGTCCTCTGGAATGGTGGCTGAAGCATGAAGGAGCATACAAATGTTTAGCATATCTGGCACGTAAATACCTTTCAACACTGGCTACAAAAGTGCCATTCAAACGCCTGTTCTCACTTTCAGGTGAACTGTAAATAAGAAGCAGGCAGCATTATCTCCAGTAAATGTAACCAAACTTGTTTGTCTTAGTGATTGGCTGAACAAGTAGTAGTACTGAGTAGACTTGTAGACTCTAAAGTTTTACATGGTTTTGTTATGGAGTGCAGTTATGTAACAACAACAAATCTACATTTGTAAGTTGCACTTCCACGATAAAGAGATTGCACTACAGTACTTGTATGAGGAGAATTGAAAAATACTATTTCTTTTGTTTATCATTTTTACAGTGCAAATATTTATAATCAAGAATATAAAGTGAGCACTGTACACTTTGTATTCTGTGTTGTAATAGAAATCAATATATTTGAAAATGTAGAAAAACATGCAAAAATATTTAATACATTTCAATTGGTGTTCTATTATTTAACAGTGCAATTAATTGCAATTAATTTTTTTAATCGCAATTAATTTTTTTGAGTTAATCACGTGAGTTAACTGCGATTAATCAACAGCTCTAATGTATAGTTAGGATTATTTTCCAATGTGAATTATTTTGCATTTATCAGCACTGAATTTCATCTACCATTTTGTTGCCCAGTCACTCCGTTTTGTGAGATCCCTTTTTAACTCTGTGCAGTATGCTTTGGACTTAACTATTTTGAGTAGTTTTCTATCATCTGCAAATTTTGCCACCTCACTGTTCACTCCCTTTTCCAGATCATTTATGAATATGTTGAACAATTCTGGTCCCAGTACAGACCCCGAGGGAAACCGCTATTTACCTCTCTCCATTCTGAGAGCTAACCATTTATTCCTATCCTTTGTTTCCTATCTTTTAGCCAGTTATGAATCCATGAGAGGACCTTCCCTCTTATCCCATGACAACTTACTTTGTTTAAGAACCTTTGGGAGGGACCTTGTCCACACGCTTGTTGACGCCCCTCAAAGAATTCTAGTATATTGCTGAGGCATGAATTCCCTTTACAAAAACGATGTTAACTCTGCCCAACTAATGATGTTCATCTATGTATCTAATAATTCTGTTCTTTACTATAGTTTCAACCAATTTGCTCAGTACTGAAGTTAGGCTTACCGGCCTGTAATTGCCAGGATTGCCTTTGGAGACTTTTTTTAAAAATTGGCCTCACATTAGCTATCCTCCAGTCATCTGGTACAGAAGCTGATTTAAACGATAGGTTACATACCATAGTTAAATGTGAAATTGCAGAACTACCGAGTTCTTTCAGAACTCTTGGGTGAACAAACAATAATAAGTCACTAGGACCAGATGATAATTTATCAATTTGTTCCAAAACCTCCTCTGATGACACCTCAATCTGGGACAATTCCCACTTAAAAAGAATAGCTCAGGTGTGGGAATCTCCCTCACATCCTCAGCAATGACCACCGATGCAAAGAATTCATTTACAGGTCTGTCTCATCTTACGCTGGGGTTACGTTCCGCGGTCAGCGCATAAAGCGAAAACCGCGTATAGTCCAAATTACATTGAGTGTAATGGCGGGCAGAATCGCCCGCACTACAGAAACAGTATTTAAATTGTTATTTCTCTCTTTTTTTGTGTTTTTTTCTTGTTTTTGCCGACCTCATAAAGCTGAAATCGCACATGTTAAATGCGCCTAAGATGCGACAGACCTGTAGTTTCTCAGCAATGGTCTTATCTTCTTTGAGTGCTCCTTTAGCATCTTGATTGTCCAATGGCCCCACTAGCTGTTACTTTTTGAGTCTTTGGCTAGCTATTCTTCAAATTCTTTTTTGGCCTTTCTAATTATATTGTTTTACACTTTACTTGCCAGAGTTTATGCTCCTTTCTATTTTCCTCAGTATGATTTAACTTCCACTTTTTAAAGGATGCCTTTTTGCCTCTAACTGCTTTTGTTGCTTTGTTGTTTAGCCACGGTGGCATTTTTTTGGTTTTCTTACTATGTTATCTTAATTTGGGGTATACATTTAAATTGAGCCTCTATTATGGTGTCTTTAAAAAGTTTCCATGCAGCTTGCAGAGTTTTCACTTTTGGCACGGTACCTTTTAATTTCTGTTTATCTAACTTCTTCATTTTTGTGTAGCTCCCCTTTCTGAAATTAAATCCTACCGTGGTGGGCTGCTGCGATGTTCCCCTCTCATCCCTGTAGCGATGTGGGACTCACCCCTGCGATGCCTCCTGCTGGTGTCTTGGGAATTAGCTCATTTCCAGCCTTGGAGCGTCCTCTGCAGGCCGGTGTCCCACTGCCGCTAGGCCCCCGCGCCCCTCCCTGGACTCCGGTACCCTGTTATCTGGGGTGCTGCCCCCTGGTAGTAACCCCTCACTCTCAGGGTTTCCTCTCCCCGGGGAACTCCCACCCCTTATCCCCACCTCACCCGTAGGCTACTGCCAGTCACCAACTAGCCCCCGCTCCCTGGGGCATACTGCAGTATAAGCCACTCATCACAGGCAAGGTTGGGTTTGGACCTGCTGCCTCTACCTAGCCTTGGGCTGTCCCCTGCAACCCCAGTACCTGTTTGGCCTTATACTAGGCCGCAGCCTGGGGGGGTGTTTCCAGGCCAGAGTTCCCCAGCTCCCGTAGCCTTCCCCCAGCCCTGCTCCACTCCAGGTATCTTCTCTAGCTTCCCAGCAGCCAGGCCCGTCTCTCTCTACAGCTAGAGGAGACTGTGTCTTCCCCTGGCTTCCCTGTCTTTTATAGGGCCAGCTGAGTCTGTTTGGGGCGTGACCACAGCTGTGGCTGCCTTCCTAAACAGCCTGGGCTTTTCCTCATAGCCCCAGCCCTCTCCCAGGGCTGGCCTTAACCCTGTCAGGGCTGGAGCGGGTAACCACCCTGCTACAATCCCTCAGATATTAACATTTTTTATGTTATGGTCACTATTACCAAGCGGTTCAGCTATATTCACCTCTTGGACCTGATCCTGTGCTCTACTTAGCATTTTGCATAGAGTATAGTACATAAACAAATAGAAACGTTTTTGAATTAAAACATCTTGGTTCCTTGGAGACAGTGTAATTAGTACAAGGGTTTTCTGATTCTATATGTTGCTTTCACACTAATTGCAATCATTATACATAAAGCAAACATATACCTCGTTAGCAGATTAGCCTTTTTTAAGGAAGATTGTTGCATTTTTTTTCTCATTGGAAATATCAAAACTTTTTAGTTAGGAGAGAAATCTGGCTGGCTAGCATCAGAAAGTTTTTAGCTACAAGAGTTGCATCTACTACAGTAAATAATATTAAATCGATATTCAGAAAGACAGCAAAGTAGCTGGTCTCAAAATATTACAGATTCTAAGAATCTATAAAGCTTTCCCATCCTCACCTGGTGTTGGCAAAAGTCCAGGTTTCTCTCCAAGTAGTGGTCGTTTTGCAGGCTGATGGGGTGAATATCCTAGAAGACCAGGTCTTTTAGCAGGTGCTGCTAGAAGAGGTGGAGGTTTACCCTTTGCACCGGACATCCCTGTTTGGAAATTAGGGTGATTTTTTAATTTTATTTTTAATAAAAAGAACATTTAATTTGTTTGAGCAGGATACTCACATTAATATTTAAACAAACATTGATTTTAATTATAATAATACCTGGAAACATTCAACTTGTAAATGCTGCTCCACTATCTGAAGTTTCTATCAAAAGTAGAGTTGCAGACACTAGCAACTCTACTAGCATCGTTGAGATTTTGCTAAGTCTTCAACCGATGCCAGTAAGAGCATTACTTTATAAAAGATCTAACACTACAGAAGTACAAGTAAAATCCTTCCAAGTTATTTAACACTACACCTAAATGCAGGCATGCATATTGGAAAGTTTTACATCTCTACCACAAAGTACAGTTTTCCGCTGCATTAGTGGTGACCTGTAAACATGTTTACACTACAAGACAGACTGACACAAATTAAATTAATAAAGTGACCTCGTTAGTAAAGGAAGATTGATAAAGACAGCAAGTAAAACAGGACTAAATTATTATGTTACAATTCATGTCAAATATAATTTGACAAAAGACCCTAAGCAGACCCAATAACGACTAATTTAAGACAGCACAGCAGGACACCAGTTGTGATGCAAATTTGTGCCTCGTATTAGACCCAAGGCTGAAGACTCAGATCATGTACACACAACATTGTGAATGTCTTGTATTCTTATCATTAAGTTATACTGATTTCCCAAAAATTGCTAATATGCATCCCAATTTCAATCATAAAATCAATAAACATTTAATTTTAAATTAACCCAGCATAGGCTTAGTACTACACAAGAGTTAAGCATCTAGGAGAATTCATGTTTAAAACCTGAACTGCTCTCAATGTCCCAGACGCCCCTTTGGTTTTCTATAAATTTTCGTAAAACTTCAAAGAATTCTTTTACTAGAGCTTAACTTTGGCAACTGGAAAAAAAAGTTCCTATACTTGCATAATATTACAAGAGATTCATTTTTAGATAGGAACAGAATAGTTGTTCTTCTCTACACCCCTGTCCTGGAAAGTTTGCTATGAAAGGTAGTATGGCTAAAATCATCCAACTTTTCTTTTCTTTCTCTCTCTTTTTAAACTATTGTAGCCTTTTTTTATTTAATACAAAATTACTAAATTCAATATAAACTCCTATGGGTTCAGCTCCTGGTGCTACAGTTTCAAGCTCAAAGTGAAAATCACCTCTGGTGCTTTTCTCAAGTTTGGAGACTCCAGGAACACAAGACGACCACTGATAGTGACCATAGGCACAATCACAAGTACAAAGTTTTATCTGTACTACAAGTTTTATTAAACCAATAAGTGAAGCTATAATTACCCATGCATATATAAATCCTACAAAACCCATGCAATGACTAAGACTGTAGTCATCTTCACATCCTCAGATATTCTAGGGTCCGATGGACCTCTCAACAGATAGTCATCGACAGAGGATGGTTCCTGCTGAATCTTTCCACTTTTAACCAACCAGGAAACATCTTTTATATTGTTGTTCTGACCACACCTAACACCCTATGCATATGCATGAGCGTTTCAACCCTCTTTTCCCTTATCTGTACTTCCACACCCCATGAATACTGGGGTGCCTCATTCTTCATAGATTATTTCTTAGTTCATTTTATTCTCATTAGCATCTACACACAACATGTAACCTGTGGTCAGGATATGACATTCCATGATGTTACAATCAGGTGTCTCGTGGTCTTGGACAATACATTGCAGTCTATTCCAGTTTTCTGTAACATCACCTAGTGGCACATCTTTTGCAGTAATCTTGTGACCTTACTGGCATAGGGTTATTCCTAGGTCAGACACTCATGTCAAGCATTCTTAAGCCTATGGCCTAATATGGTGCAGCCTGTAGGCCTTTCATTCCAGCCATGCTTTACTTATATACCCAATACATACTCATCACTCCTAAATACTTGTCAGTCTTACACTTCTATAATCCTAAAATTTAAATCTATTTAGCATACATTGATTATATATGAAATAGTATATGAATTGACCATAAAAACAAAACACGATACATGGATGATAAAATAAACTGATTGGCTACGCTATTATTGAATCACCACTCTAAATATTTGCAAACGACTCTGATATTTTTGGGTTCCACATCCCCTCACTTTATTATACTTCCTGTAACGTTGATTATAATATTTCTATTACATTTTTGTGAGTAAATCTATTGTGGTGAATGATCGAATCAGTCATAAAAAAAATCAAGGTAGTAAAATAGTTTTAAATATAAAATTTGACATAGGAGGAAGTTAAATTGTTACTAACCTGGTGTTGGAAGAAGAGCTCCTGATGGCCTATCACCCAACAATGCAGGTTTAGCTGGAGGAAGGGGCGACTGGCCTAAAAGAATATTCCTGTTGGGTGTCGGCAGAAGGGGTGGAGGTTTACTTAAGGTATGGGTGGCAGTGCTTGTACTTGGCATCATGTTTGCTTGATACAACGTGTCTTCAACTTCAGTTGAAGGATCAGTTTGTTCAACAAGGGCTAGTTTAAGAAAACAACAACAAACAGCAGCAAAGTAAGTAACTCTTAAGAGTACATCATTACAAAGTCGGCGTGACCTATAATGGTAAGATTATTTCTAATTATTAACCCCTTAACCTAGAGGTTCAAGAAGTTTCTATAGGGCTGCTCCTAGGGATCAAGAGAACACCAGAATATCTTTCCAAAATACACGTATTCTACAACTTATGCAAGTTTGTTGGTTTGTTTTATCTGTTAAAGTTGTTCTGCTGAATTTCTCTTGAATACTTTGCAAAATATATATAATGGCTGAATTAATGTTTTTTATTAAACCAGATGTGAAATTCTGCATAATGGTTCCTTCTAAGTGACTTTAATTTAGAATGCTTTTATATGTGTATGGTATCATCAAAACTTAAATGTGTGTCAGTGTTAACAGAAGAGCTACAAAAATTTACTTGTAACAGTGAATCTTATGGGAGAGTGATTGCCCATTGGGTGGCTTGGATATAAAGATGAAGTGTTTGATGTGTGACCATTTCTATAGGGAATATGTATCTGATTTTAGGATAGATATACACGTGCTTTAATATACATTGACATTTACAGGTGGACTTTTGACCTTTTTCACCTTTATCATTTATATTTGTAGACTATTTATGTGTAATGTACCTGAGAGCTGGTTTTGTAACACAGGTTGATTTAAAAAAAGATGTTTAAAGTTGTATTTTTGGGAAAAAAGCATGAATACCTTCAAGCTCATCTTTCCTGGTCTTCAGGTAGTCACTTATTGAGTTCAACTCCTCACGATATAAATATTTTCCCTCACTTAACAGAAAGAGGAGATGTCTAACGCCTAGAGGCACACTGTAACTCCCATAGAGCTCCCGTTCTAGGTAGTCATCCGCCAGATCAGCTGCTTTGTGTGAAATTTCGGCACGCTCCTGCTGCTCACGCTCAGCAAAAATTTTCCCAAATGCTTTAACTACCAGAGCCAATGCATCCTCCATGGGCATATTACGGTGTACTACAGAGAAGAGAGATAGCTTGCTTTATCAGTCTTGTGTTCCCATCTACTTGACACATTTACAAAAAGACAAAAAACAGAGCTGTTAAGTCTGTGTGTAATTCAACTGAATGAAATTTAAAAGGTTTCTGTTTCAGTATTAACATGGTTACCCTGTAATTACAAAAGTTAGTTTGATTCAGCACAGCTATGTGCCATGTTACTTAACTACAAGTTACATTTAAAAAGTTTCCCCAATTAAAAGATACAGGTCACTTGTCATCTTAATTTAAGCTTGGGCTAAAAAGATTCCTGGTTTCACACTTGAACAGTTGTGCACACATCTGATTGAAATAAGAGGAAAAGTAGTATTAGCATAGACTTTTTTAAATTCAGAACATATTTTACCTGAATGGGGAAACAGGACAGTTAGGTATTTTTCATTTAAAAAGAAAGTGCCTTTTTAATAATGACTAGAACAGCTGTGTTCTTGTTAAGGGGAAAGATGCGAAATCTGAAGTTAAAGTTTTAGAAAATTGAAGACTTAAAATAGATGGATTTTAATTTGATCCATCTATGTAGCAGTAAGATAAGAATGTGAACTGTAATCATGTTATTTATATATAATGCCCTACCATGTTTGACAGCTTTTGTTGTCTATTTCATGCCATTTAGGAAAAAGAAATTCAGGGCAGATGGATTTGTGTTTTGTGAATTGTTGGAAATTAATTCAATGAAGTATTTACAAATTGTCACATCTTAACTAGGTCAGGCTTTGTTACCAAGAGGTGTAATGTGTCAGTATTTAATATTTTAACATGTTCAAAGAAAATTAAATTGCAGTTTTGAATGGGGACTATTTTAAGTGACATTTCTACATGAAGCTAAACTTACTTTTGATAGACTCATGAAGCATGATTACGGTGCAAGAGGAAAGTGCTACATTTGACTGTTCAACAAGAATACAAAATGGGGAACCATCATTTTTAACTTCTTGGAGGGCGCGTGTGAGACCCAACTCAGATGTAAGGTATATCATTTCCACCACAAGGCCATGATCCTGCAACCGATGGCCTATGACTGTTGCATATTCCCTTAAAGAAAAAAAAGAGGCTGGTTATTTTACAAATAAAAGTCTGTGTCACTGTTAGTTGTTGCCATGCTGTAGTTCATGTTTTGTATGCTCTAAGTTACAGGTAACAATTCTAGTTATGTGAAGTGTAAGAAACAATTTTCTTTCCACAAATGGCATGTTCCTTAAATCAGACAAGTTCTTTTAGATGACAGAATGGAGATTTTTTATTTTTTTTTTTTATTTTTTTTTTTTTAAAGAAAACATACTGTACCAACTATTTTAGAAAATATTTGTCTTAAGGTTCAACTGTTTGGAAATCTGATCCCTCCATATATGGGAATTTTTAATTGAGTATCCCTGTGGGTCATGTATTAAGTGCTATTTTTGGAAAGTATGTATATATATTAATACATTAATGTTTGAAACTATTTATATTTAGCATTTTATTTATTCTAATTCATCATCTATATATCATCACTGATATAGTCAATTAAATGTATTCAATTAAAACTTGACTTCTTTTCTCTTTCCACAATAGTATAAACTGTTATGACTGGCTTTAGTGTAAGCCTTTTAGTTACATTAACTAGTTGGCTTTTTAAAAATAAATGTGTGAAGATAAAGAAAGGGCATTGAGAATTAGGTTTAAAGGGTATTTATGCTCAGCAAATGTATAGCACACAACATACTATATGTACACTGCTCCCTATGTAACTTCTGAGTTTTATCTGCTTATTTTACAGTTGAAAGTTTATTAGTGTCAACACTAGGGAAGCAACATAGATAGGGAAAAGCAAGCCCTGGTCATTTCGGCTTCCTCATCAGAACTGTTAGCTAACAGCCAATAACTATATTATTATATACACAAGACAGAAATGCAGATAACTTTGTGTACCACATGGTACTTACTGTTTTGGCAGTTAGGAAGATTCTGCTTTAACATGTACATTAAGTGTATTTGATGTGAAAGCCAGTGAAGGAAAATGGAGATCAAGATTTCAATTTTACACACAATTATTTCTAACTCTATCAACTTTAGAAGTCTATTTTTACAAACTGCTTAGAGAACTGAGTATGATCACTGCACTTCAGGTGACTCAACCAGCCAGGCTAAGTTGTTCCTTCAGACAAAGCTATAGTAATGGCAGCGTTTTCACCATGATTGCAAGTCTCTCTACTACCGAATACAGAAGAGACATTTCACAGAGCACTGACCCCTGACATTGTGCTATGCTGGGTACTGATAGAGGATTTGCCAACTGCATTTGAAGTGATCACCCACCATAACATCTTTCAGATGGTGCCACGAATTCAGAGATGAGCAAAATCTCTAGTGTAATCCAAGTAACATCTGAATATCAAAAGACTAATATGTCAGATGGAGGGAGGAAAGAAAGGGGATTCTCAGGTATCGTATTTAGAGCACCAGAATCCAACACTCGAAGGAGAGCAGCAATATCAGCACTGCTTTAGACTGATGAGTTTGTTGATTCCCTTACTAGAAGTTGTGTAAGATTCTAAAAAGTATGGTTTATTATCTACAAGTTTCCATGTAGTTAACCCATTTAAAAATAGCATATTGGTAATTAATTTTGTATTGGACACTAAATATAAAACATTCATTTTGTTATGGAAATGTAGGAGAAGGCAAGAGAGAAAGGCAATAAATACAATTTAAGTGGTGATATTGAACATTAACTAAACATTGGATGTTAAAGTTAAGCTTTCTTGCACCAATCCTCCTGGTCCTCAAATAAATCCTATGACAAATGTATCAATGGATTGTCAAGACCTCCATATTGAAGCTGATCCTGTCCATCTCCTGGAGATGACCAATTATGATATCAAAGTTAATAGTTCTATGATAACCAAGAAGAAAGTTCTTTGCACTCTGCCTTATTTAACTCTCTTGTTTTGCCATATACGTAATTTCATGACGTTTCAAGCCTTTAGTTTGTATTTGTTAGAAAATGACACTGAATGCTTTAAATAGAAAATGTAAGGTCTTGCTATGAAGACTTCATTACTCATAAGGATTAATCTGAAAGAAAACCAAGTTACCTAAGAGGGAAAAAAAACTAGAAAGTTTGCTTTCAGTTTAAAAGAATGTTACACTTAAAACGTTCAGAAATTTTGTTTTTAATTTCTTTTGCTGTAAGCACCATTTAACATGACTAAAAGATTAGAGAATAAAACCTATTTGAGTTTGCACATTTGAAGGTGCCTTGTATATAACCAGTTTCCCTTTTGTTTATGTGGAGCTTTCATTTGGCAGCTGCAGAGAAAAACAGTTTTTAAATTAGGAAAATATGTAAAATATTTAAAATTGTCAAGGTGACTCAAGGACAGGTGTAGGATCTGAACCTACTTTTAACATTATTTTATATTGATTAGATTTCATGGTTTCTAAGAAGATTCTCCTATTAAATGCTAAAATGTAAACAAAAAAATTAAGAGTTGAGTCAGAGTTAATTTGCTTTAGAAGTAACTTTTTAAAAGTTCCTCCGTGTGCCCCCATGCACACTTAATATGCTCAGTGGCCTAGGAGATAACAATTTAAAATACTTTAGAAAAGACTAAATAGAATTATGTTAAGGAACTGCAGAGAGGAAAAAGTAGGCTTAACACTCAAATATTAGCTACATCCTCAGCTCTGAGAGAACAGTATCATTAAGTGAACGTCTTAACTGGAAACCTTAAACACCCTCATTTTTAAATTAGAAACCTACGTTTGTTCCTTGCTGATGGCCACAATGATACAGTCAGAAGGTCTTTCTTTATCATACTCTTTCTGTATCTGCTGGTAAAACTGTAGGTATAGCTTCTCCCTACGATCATCCCTGGTATAGTCATCATCTAAAATCAAAGAACAAATTGATTAAAAGGTAACAGTGACTGGAAACCAGCATCGGAGCTTCAGGTGTCTTTCCCACTCAGTTAAGTAATGTGGAAACAGAGAAGTCCACTAAAAAGTGAACGGTGAAACTAGTAAAAATGTATTTGTCTTGGACACATAGCAAGATAAATAACATTCCCTGTGTCATGTCTAACTAGGCAGCAATTTTATTAACTCATTTGGGAATTATCCAGTAATAACTAATCCTATGCATGTCACCCTTCCTCCCTAAATCTGTTCTACCTGGTGGAAGACTGTCTTCAGACCCCAACTCCAAACCTGAGCCCAGCCCATTGTTAGCCCACTGCCCACCCCTCATATTACGTCTAAAATGCTGGGGGGGGTGGGGGGGGTGAAGGGTTGGTTCCTCACTGTACGAGACATTCGGGGGCCCAACCCTGTTCCCCCATCTTCTTTAGAAGATGCCTTCCCCTAAATCCACTTCCAACTCTGGTTCATCAAGGAACCAGACCTCTATTTAAAAAGTACTTGCACTGGAAACATGCAATTAGGAGGTGGCAGCAATTAGCTTGGCTACCTGCCCACATCCCTAACCAGGTTCCCATACGTTATCAACTCCTTCCCTAACACTGGCCAAAAATATACTCGGTCCCGGTCAGAGTCTTCCCTGAATAGCCGAGGTAACGCAATAGATTTTTACAAATTTAATCACTTCCTGATTTACACATTTTCTGGCCTCATGAACATGTGGAGGCCTGGTGGCTCTCTACCATAATCTCTGCTGCAAGATTTCTAACCAGATTACAGATACCCATAGGAAAAGGTCCTGATTCTGCCCTTCTCTTTGCCCCAGTTGTTAAGTCAACCCCCTTACAAGATCCCAAATTGTTTTCACCTTGGTGCACAATAATCGTTTCAGATGGCTACCGAAGAGTGTAAGTGGATATCAGCTAATCCCAGAGCATGCCCCTCCTTCAATGCAATCATCCCCTCACCAAGGCCTAATATTGTGAACCTTCTGGGCAACTGTCTGCCCACTTCTGGGCCCAATGAACAATATTGTGCCCACAGATCTAATCATTATCTCTTGTCACCTGCTCCCCTGATCCAGAAAACCAGGTATGCAGCAAAACATAGCACATTCACACCACTGGTCTCTAATTCTCAACTGGAGGCCTCATATGCACCGAGTATGCATTTGGATGCCATCAACCAATTATATCCCTCAAGCCCCTATTGCCAGTTGCACTGCGGAAGTTGCTGCCCTGATCCTGAAAGAATGGCACCCAAATTCACCAGCAGGGAACCTGATAACGTAAGCCCCTTTTATAAGGCTGCCACAAACTGGAATTTTCTTGAGAAACTCCTGTCAACAGGAAGAAAGAGTGGACCAGTATTAGCCAGCCTCGGCAATATGTAGGTCCTTAATGCTCTGACTGGGCAAGTCCCTGCCTTCCCAAACTCTTGCAATACTATAGACTCCCCTTCCCCTCCCTAATCCATTGACATTATCAGAGTCAAAATGACTGATCGCTCCCCCAATATAAATCCCTACATTCCAAAGCTCTACCTGAAATACCCCCTTGCTGATGTAGGCATGAGCTCATTGACTAAATACTAAAAAAAAAAAAAAAAAAAAAAAAGCCCATTAATACAGCTGCCTTGTTCAAATCTACATACTGGCTCTATTAACATACCTGATGAACTCCCACTGGATCCCAAAGAATCTGAATAATGATGGCTCATCAGGGATCTTCTGTAAGGCCTGTGGGGTGAGATCACCCATCTAAAAGCCTCCTGACTAAAAACCCGCCACAAGGATCCAGAATACACAACATCCTGCTACAAAAGGTGATGCTGATAAACAACTGAGACAGTCATTGATGCCAGCCCATGGCGTATCAGACATCACACACTTCAGGAACTGGCCAAATCTCGGGCAAGCCTACCCCAAAACTGAGTCAATTCTCTAAAACCCTAAACGTTCATGGGGCTGCTGATCTCTGCATTAATCCAAGCACAGTCATGAGCCAAGGTTCCAAAAGGCCAGCGACATCTGCTCAGGCTCCTTGTCAGCTCCTGGTGCCAAATCCATCCACCTGCAATCAAGACAGCATGGGCTATGCCATTATTAATCCCAGGCACATGTTAGCAGTAAAATAGATTTTACAAGTTAAGCACTGCAGGACAAGTGCCCTCATCAACCTTGTCACTCTGAGTGACCTGGGGGAGTGAGTGTTAATATGTACCGATGCCATGTTGTCGCTATAGAATTTCACTTGTTTGTGAGCTCCTCTCCCCCAGATCATCACTGCAACTAAAATGGGGGAAAAACCCAGTAATGTTATGTCCTTTACTATCTCCCAGAGTATATGATCACTAGGCATCTCCAAGCACACTACCTGCCCTGGTAAAGGCCCCAAACCTGGTGTCCCCAATGCATGAGTGAACTTTCAGGTCTGTCTCTACCCCAACTAGGCATCTAGCAGGAGACACTCCTTTCTCCAAAAGGTAACTCCATTAAAGTGATTTAGGAACTGAGCTGTTCCCATGCCCATAAACTCATCTTCATTTCTTTACTCATACTTTTAAAATGGCTGGGCCTAGCTATCCCTGACATGGCAGCTGATGGCAGGGCACAAAATGCCTATCCGGGGACTACCAGTCTGCATGCAAAACTAAGAAGGCAAACAACAGGCTGCAGTTCATGCAGCGTAATCTACTTGGCTGCTCTGTCCTTCTTAATCCCAATAATTCTGCAAGTTTATGCACAGAAAGTCTAGGGATGCCAGTCTATATCTAACTTGATCCCTTTTTTCTTCTGCTAGCAGTAAACACAGGCACTGGCTAAGAGGAGATCAACAAGCTGGCACACTTTAGAATCTGCCCTGGCCATAAACAAGAAGGCATCCAGGTAGTTTGCTATTTGCTGTAAACCCAATTCCCATATCACTGACCTCCAGCTTTGGGCTGAGCCCAATATTGAGCATCCCACTGCTATGGCCTTGTCAAAATAAAAGCCAACCTATCAAATAAAACCCCACAGCTCTGAAATCTGAGGGGGTTTACTGGTGAAGTCAAAAAGCCAACCTAATGTTACATTTCACTAAAATTGCCTTGGGGCTGCAAGTCCTCACATGTTCACAATGGTACCAAAAGAAGAGTAACATACTGAACATAATTCCCGGTCTATTGCATCATACATGGAGCTTCCAATACTCCTTGGTGCCTTTTTGAGGACCAAACCCGAAGGAGAAACTTGCAGGTCAGTCATAGGTAAGTGCATTAAAAGCCCTGTAATTCTGTTAGAAACAGTTTGTTAAATCTTGCCCCTTATGATGTCTCTCAAACCTTCTACAGATGTCAAATTTTGAGATGTGTGAATTCAAACTCCTTCATATGGTATCCCAAATCCTACTGTAAACTCCTCCCAAAAATATGCCCCATCTATCTTGTTAGGGTAATCCCAGGGAAACACCCAAAGCACCTTGAGCTGGAGATAAAGCTCCTTCCTCCATTCCTGCTACTTGGTCCTGTGTGTGGGGATAGAGGGAGCATCTGACTGATCCCTCCTTCTACTGGTCTGGAACTTTCCACAAATGCTGTGGCAAATGAGTGCCCGGTGAACACCGAAACACTTCTCGCATGTGATTTTTTTATCTGCAGAAGTTCCAAAAACATCCACCTTCACTGAAGTCCCAGCATACTTTACTGCAAGAATCAGAACTCTGGTTAGCCTGCTGTGGAAACAATAAACTGCTGTTGGTATGTATGAATGGCACTGACCAAGTCAGGATCATCTGCTCTAACCAGAGGCCATTATCAGCCCTGTCACACCTCATTTGTGGACATGTAGCATTCAGCCTGTAACTTAAATTCCTCATCTTTATGGGCCCATGCTATACCCCCAAATGTATTGCAGGCCCAATAGAATATGTACATATATTTGTACAAGGCTGAGCCTCTCTGGATATTTGCCAGACATCACCCCAGCATATATCAAAAAGGCAGGTTGTCAGTTTTCCCAGGTTCAAGCCACTCTTTGATACCTTGCATTGTCGGTGTCCCTCTTATTCCTCTGCACTCTACCTTCCACCATTGCTTCCCTGTACAATGAGAATATTTCTGTGGGTTTTTTTAAGTGGCTTTAAGAAGGTGCCCTCCCCCCCAATCTGGAGATGGCATTCCTGTACAAGCCTGTCTTATTTTCACCTGGAAGACAAAAAGCTGACAGCTGCAGTGGAACCCGTCACATCACCTGCTCCCCACCACCCTGTGATGTACCCATCTCTATGGCCTTGGCACCTATCCCTACATTGCAAGCCTCAGTGAGATTCAGCACCTGCATTCCTATCCCCCCTTGATTGGTAGCTCTTACCCTGCGGATGAGACCAGAATTGATTTGGCTGCTGCCATTACCCCAAACTGGAGCCCATGTTGGGCATGCAGTGGTTCCCATGCTAGATTACACAACAGAAGTTAGGGGATAAGGAGAACAAACTTCTGTAATTTGAGGACCAGAGACTCCACAACGGTGTTTAAGTCTGCCCACCTGGCTGGAAGAGTAATTCCACCTGCAGCCTGTACCCCAGACTGCCTGGGGAACCCAGGGCAAATGGGATGGAACCCTCTGTGGAAACCCACCCAGTCTCCCCAAAAGGAGCTCCAGGGGTATCCTCCAGCTCAGAGTCTCCCTCCATTGTACCTGTGGAAAAGTCTGCTGCCTGTCTAGTTCTCTGATTCTGTCCATGGGGGAAGCTGCATGGCCCTCCACACCGTACCGTCCTGTTCCACACCCCACCTGTCTGGGTGCATCTTCCAAAGTACATGCCCTCTGCACTCCCCAGAGCCCAAACTCACCCACTACCGGCAAAGGAGATACCCCTGCTGGGGGGACCACACTTGCAGCCCTTGCTGTTCTCCACTTCTCTCGGGAGCAAGGGGCGGATGGGCCAACTTCCACTGCTGAGGATTCATGCTCCGGATCCTGTCGCCTGGAAGAACCTGGCTGCTGGGCTGCCACTGCTGCCTCTTGTCTTCCGGGTATCCCTGGGGTCTCATGCAGACTGGGACCTGCTGGGACCACCGCCGTCAACTTGATGTATCTCGGGACTCCCTCACACCAGGAGGCACCCCATGCTCCCATTCCGCTGGACTACTTCCCTGCCAGCATCTAAGCTATTGCTTTGAGTGTGTAATGATGTCCCAGCCAGGAGGAAAGGGCTTGGATGCATAGGAGTCCCTGGGCTTCTAATGTGCTGCTCAGACCAGACAATCGTCCAGGATAAACCCAATCATCCCTTCCAAACCCAAGAGGAAGCTGAGTTCTCACAGGGCGTGGGAGACCCTTAAAAAAGCCTGTAGACTGCTGGCCTGTCTCCCCTGGCAGGAAACATTGACACCATAACTAGTGTGTGATTCGGGCCCTTTGCTCAGGCTTCAGCTTTATTTTTCCCACATAAACTAACACAATACTTCAACTGTCTCTTCCTCTCAATGCAAGGTCTTTTGAAAAGACCTACTGATTCCCCACATGATTAATTTTTTCCCGGCCATTTGCCAGAATCATCCTGCTCCAGGGCCTGCCAAAGGCACCAACTTGCTTCCTGTAGCTTTCCCACATGAGCCAGGAATTTCTTACCAGAGCCTCCCTGCTCCAGGCCTGCTACCGAGTCACCTGCTGTCTTTTACAGTAACCGGATCCCTAGCTGATCAGTCACAGGTGAGGTTGGGCCCCAAGTTCCCTTAAAGGCCAGGCACTCTGTGACAAAACCACCGAGTTCCTCTTTCTCCTGCAGACCCACACAAAGGCTGCAGGGGGTATATTCTAACAAAAAGGAATATCAATTAGTTATAAATTCTTACCTTTTTGGGAATACTGATATCTCTCATAGTAATCTTCATTTCCTGGTGAATAGTCATACTGTTGTCCAAATAGTTCTTCAAAACTAAAGGAGGAAATAATATTTTGGGGAAAAAAATATATTCAAAACATGATAGCAGGGCAATTCATACAGATATCCTCACAAACTAGGAAGATAAAGGTTTTAAACAGTTGTAGTGTAAAAGTTATCAATATTGAATTTCAGAATAGATGACTAAGCCATGGAGAGGTGAGAAGTGTTAGTCTTTCCATACTTAAGGACTAAGGTAATTTTCCATTAAAAAGCATTTGACTTCCCAAGTAGCTTCACTAAAACTAAAGTACATTTAAAAAAAAAAAAAATCATTGTACAATGATCTATAAAGCCCTGAAAGTTCTTGGATCCAATTGCTAGAGTTCAGTCAAGACTGGTGGAGGCATTTCCGCTCTCTGCTCCAGAGACTGAACTCTAAGATCAGTGGCAGGGAATCTTCAACAGACAGCTCTCTCCTCCAAAATTCACCCCTGTGAAGATTCAAAGTTTGGTGTTTTCAGGGTGCAACCTTGGTAAGTTTTACTACTGGGGTCTGACCATCATATAGAAACAGTCTTATTTTAACTCTATTTTAAAACAACTGTAGGGTGCCCAGGTGCTATAGCATTAGATACCATGAATAAACTAGGTTTTAAAAAAAAAAAACCTCAACAACTATTTAGGAAGTTTTAACAGATATACAAATTCTTGTCATGTAAATATCAGTGACAAAACATAGTCATTACAAAAGTGAGCTTGTTTATGAAGTATTTTCCTACAGACAAATGGGTTGTTCACAAAGTCTTTAAATCATTTACATAGTTATCCTATTGAAAAGCGTGTCTTACCTATTCAGATCTTCCAAGTCCTTTGAATAACCATCTTGGGGAGAATAAGGACTTTTCTGGTATGGTCTATAAGGATTTATGCTAAAAGAGGCAAGAAATATGAGATTAGGTATGTTCGATCAAAAGAGCTTATGCATGGCTACAATTAAAAAGCTTGAGTTTTACATACTCTAAAGTACTTAATGGACTTTCCAAATTCCTGTTAGCATTTGTTTTAAAACCAAAACTATTATAAAAGAATCTGCTTAATTCCAGGGCTGCAGTGTTATGGTGAAGCAAAACATATCTTCAGTCAAAGGAAGACAAAACATTCCCAAAAAACTTTCCTTCACAAATCTTGGGCTTCTGTAAGCCAGTGACACTTTCATATTTCCTTGTAAGGTTTTGCCTGCATTGAGCTAGGTCTACACAGCAAGCTAGGGGTGCGATTCCTCTGCTCCTCACACATACTTACACTAGCTCTCATCAAGACCGCTCAAGTATAAATAGCAGTGCAGCCTCAGTAACACTGGTAGTGGCCATGGAGGCATGGCTGAGCCGTGCCGAGTATGGACTCGCCTGAAACCAGCTCATCCATACTTCCATGGCCGCTATCAGTGCTAACGCAGCTGCACTATTATTTATACTTGCGCTATCTCAACGAGAGCTAGCATGTGTGTAGGAGCAGGGGAAATCACATCCCTAGCTTGAAGAGTAGACACAGTCTTAGAAAAAATGCCTTATGACATAAAACAAGGCAGCTACATTTTGTTTACAGACAGCGTCTGCTGATGTTTTATTCTTCCTTTTAATGAAATGTTGATGTCATACCAGCTGTCATGAAGTTTTGCAATCACGGATGAGACATTTAGGGCAAGTGTTATTTACATTCTGCTTACACCACCTCTATCTTAGCTTTGGATGATCTACCGTTTTCCCCATAACCCATAGTTGCTAGTGAGTGTAGTGTCTGAAGCACATGCTGTTAAGCACAAGTTAACACAACTGATTTTGGATTTTGCAGTTAATACTTAACTGATTTGTTGCCCATAACAAGATGTGGTAAAAACTAAGAATATAAAGGTAATTTAAGCAAGGCTTTTGAATGGTAGTAAACTTCAGTTTACCTATAATTTTAAGCATTTAATTTGCTCTAAAAATCCAATCCGATACACTGCTTCATTTTGTTCTGCAAGAGATGCCTATGCTAACAAAGCCAAATATATTTTCACACAAAGGTCACAGGTGAGTGCTTCACTTTCTTATTCTTAATATTTATATTATGGTGGTAGCCAGAGGCCCCAATGAGGATTAGGGTTCAAGAGTGCTATGTGTTGTACAAACTGTTAGACAAGGTTCCTGCCCCAAAGAGCTTACAATCTAAGACCAGTAACACAAAAAGGGTGGGGGAACAGGGAGACAATCTAATGTGTATATTTACACAAACATACTGTTTTAATTGTCTTGATGTAGAGACACCCTACATTTGCATACAAATTAAGGACAGAAAATGAGTTTAGTTTATGTATTACATAATTAGTTTATGTATTACAGTTAGGAGAATGAAGTTTTTCTGCACTGGCAAGAGGATTGACTAAAACCCCTAATAGAACTTGATCTCTAATGTCTATAATATTTCAGTTCTACTTCATCAGAAAGAAGAGCAAGATAGGATTTGACATATAGAAAGGACTGGACACACACAAAGGATTACAAGAGTTATTTGGGAAAACCTTCTTACTCTGAGGTGACTAGGGGAAGGCTAGTATGAGAAACATAAGTCACTAATAGACCTAGTGCCTGGGGATTTGATAAGCTTCACATAGGCTTGGTACAGTTTTGTTTCATGAAGGTAGTGCCAAATATGAAGTCCATAGGATAAAAGAAATAAGCAGATGGCTCAACATGAACAAGTCAAAAGTAAGTTGCTTTGAATGGGAACACAGGCTGACTAGGATGATGTCCAAAAACAAAATCAGTAGCCACAAAGAAAAGCAGCATGATATCTGGATGCCAATCAACCAATAGGAGAAAAAGCAAAGTTAAGACAAAATCTCTTGTCAAGAGATCAGGAATCTTGCAACACCAGTAGAGAGCCAGCTTCACTTGAAATAAACACTGTAGTTGACTTAAGTTATTCATATTTTTAACTATGTTGTCAAAGTTACAAACATTTTATCACCTGAAAAATGGAACTGATACCTATTCATGACAATTGGAAAACTGCTTTGGAAATCCTAGCACGTCAAAAAACTATTCAGGGACTAACTATATATAAACTGGATGTGCCTAATGCTTAGTTGCATGCCAGGCACCTTGACAAGGTAGGTCCAATCTACCACAAGATAAATGGTCCCAGCAGCCGGTAATACAGATGACCACATTGCTCAAGTACAGAAGTGCTAACATCTTGGGAGATGTCAGCCATTTGAAATGGACGGGGATCCTGCAACATTATCCTGTTGCACTTGCAGCCAGCTCTACAAGTATCAGCATTTTTGGGCTGTGCTATTCCATGGCTGCTGCTGAGATAGCAAGAAAGAGACAAGGATGAAAGGATGACTGGATGGACAAAAGTGGTGGTCCCAATACTAGTCCAAAAATTCTAATGCAAAGAATGAGAAGAGGACACTTCCATATCCAAAAGATTAGAAGTTTAGTTTTAAAAACTTCGTTTCTCAACCTAGTTAGTAAGAATTTGGATTCTCCAGGAGTCTTAATTATTTTGATGGAATAATCTGATATAGCCAGGAATCTAAGGTGGATAATTCTAAATAAAATATTGTTTCCACAAACACAAACCTAGTAACTTCTATAAGTTTTCATCCATTATCAGAAAACTTTTGAGAAAGCCAGTAAAAGAATGCAACTGTAGAGTTAGTTCACATTTCAGGATTTCTTCAAAAATAGTCATTCTGGGAAGTATCAACGTTTATCTCATAATCTGGAGAAACAGACAAAAGTCTTAAATCACTCTGTTGGTAATATAAAACAGAATATGAAAATGTGGGAAGGAAATGAAGAGGGAGATAAGAGGCTAAGGAGGCACTACTTGGGAAAAGAAAATGGTAAGAATAGAAGAAACTGGGGGAAATAATAGGCACATTGTGAAGACCTGAAGACTGATCAAGAACTCATTCATGCTAGTACTAAAGGAATATTAAGAAAAAGTGAACAAAAACTGTAAGATTGTCCCCTCTAACATTTACTAAAGGAGTTTTGTTTACTTTGATACAAGTCTAACTTATGAAGACATCTAGAAGGGAAAACAAGTGTACGCTTACAAATAGAATGCACAATAGCGTTTTTACACACAAAACTGGATGAAGAAAAAGTCCACCTTTTTATAATCTACTTAAAAACTCAATAAATCTGTTGCATATTACTTACTCCAGAAGGCGTGGAATCCATCCGGGTCTATGCCTGGACCCAAAATGAAAAGAGCTTAGATTAAGTTATATTGACGACAAACCGTTAAAAAAAACAGCAGTTAAATCAAGATTAGTAAAATGTGCTGAGTTTCTTCAGCAGCACAGACCTTATGCACCACACTTTCAGATTATCACAAAATGTTTTAAGGAGCGAATGATAAGCTAAAGAAAAAATGGAAATTGTGTTGTGTTGTAAAGGAATCTGATGTTTGGAGTAGGTGTGTTCCTTGAAGCTATCTCTTGTAGGCCCCAAGTACCCGGAGGCATATGCAAACCTTACTCACCTCAATTGTAAAAAGAGAAAAAGAGAAAAAAAAGGAGTTAGTGATACTGATTAAATGAAATTCAACTACTAACACTAGTAATCTATATTTTATCCCTCATGCCATGAGCTATGCAGCAGTTATGAGCCATATAGCAGGGCATTAGATTGCTCCTAAAATTGCCATTTCTAATATTCTATCAAGAGATGTGTACAGAGGAATATTTTATATGTATTTATACAACATACCCAAAAAATGATCGAGTTGGCTGCTCTGCTACTGTCTAACAAAAGATTTCCCTTTTTCCAGATGCAGATTGTTGGTAAAGCTGGCCTTTCCATGACAAACTTCAAAGGGTTTTGAAATACATGATTTTGTTCACGTGGCAAGAATAATTGTTGGCCAAAATAAGAAATCCTAAATTCTGATCTCCTTACCAAAAGACATTCTTGGATCTGTATATTAATTTTATTTAGGGAAATGAAAGTTTGGAAAGAAATAAAGGTAATTGCTTGCTAAACATGACATTTAGAAAGCCATTCAGAAAAGAAATAGAAATTGAGTAAGAAATTACCCTTGTGTAACTGAACAAAAAATAGGATAATAATCTTCTGGATGAAGTAGCTACAATAATAAATAAATGGTCTTATGCAAAAGTGGGACTGACTGAAGATCTAGTCTCAAACACCTTCTACAACAGCTTGAAATTTTAACACTAGAACTTTAAAGTGACATGGTGCAATAGGAGAGTGGACTGTAGAGAAATAACAAGACCACCAGCACAGGAGGAAAGTAAGAAACAAGTGAGCTGTCCTAATTATCTCCTATAGACACGGCTACCAGATGCTCTTGGATTATGCTCAAAGTACCACTATGAGATCTAGAAAGGGATACCAAAAGATCCTGTACCAATCGAGAGAGATATTTTTTTCCTCTCTGTACCACAAAGAAAAGACACTTCATATCTAATTCTGTGCTGAACATGCAGGAGTCTTCACACTCTGAGTTTTAGATCTTCTGTGCATTTAATTACTGAGAAATCAAAATTTACTCTAAGCCTTTCTATTTAAGCTGTTAGTTATAAGGCTTCACGCACGACAGCAGAAAGGTACATCTAGGATTACACTGACAGATGTATTACTTAGAAGAAACAGATTCTTCAAGCTACAATGGTAGTATAATGAGGACAGCTGTTTGGTCTTACTTCATTTACTTTGACTATTCTCAAATGAATGTCATTGGACAGGAGAATGTAAAAGCTACTTAAATTCAACTGATGGTGTCAGGTTCTATTTAACTGCTTGAGTTTAAAAAAAAAAAAAGCAATTTGAAATATCCTGGAAGTTTTACATGAGGTCTGAAGCTAAAGAAATAGGTTTTGACTTAGTGCCTCCTGGGTCAATTCTCATTGCTCTAAAAATTGCTTCTTGGTGTAGGTCAAGACTTTTAGTGTCCCAAAAGTCAGAAAATTGACAAAGTTACTAAATATCTACTAGCTAGAGAAGTAAACCTACTAGCCAATGATAGATACAAAAGATAAGTAGAGAGCCTCCACATCAGTGAGCTCCAGGAAGAATCACGTGTTGTAAAGTACAACCTCCTGCCATAGGTAATGGAAGTGCTAGAATTCATGCATTGGGCTCCAGTTTTCATATCAGCATCTGGCTACTTGATATCTGATAAATGTGAAGCTTCACCAACTTCTAGCTACTGGAAAGGAAAAGACGCTCTCTGGATACTGCAAGGGTAAGGAAAACACAGAAAAAGCTTCCGGTACTCTAGTCTTCTCCCACACCACAGATTTTGTTTGTTTGGGGTTTTTTTCTTTGTTTGTTGTTGGGGGTTTTTTTTGGGGGGGGGGGGGGGGGGGGGGGAGGTGAAAAATTCTACCATTGATTTATGCTGATAAGATTTTGCCAGATGCCAGCAGACCAAAACTGATACTCTCAACTATTTCATTGCTGCCCACAGGGTTGCCCACACTTACATTGCTAGTGGGCACAGCTATGAGGCTCAGACTCAGGAAACCGAAACCACCACCACCACCACCACCACATTGGCTTATGTTCAGTAGGTCATCTTCACAACAGAAGTGGCTAGAAACAGTCTGGGTTTTTTATATGAAAGTTTGAATTCTGCAAAGAAGTGATGGTTAGGCCTCTGCATGCAGAGAAGGCTTTCCACTGGTGAGCAGGCACATGATTTTTTCAGTCTGTACCCTTGATATGATAATGCTTTGATGTCTGTGTTACCTTGAATAAGTTTGTTCAAAAGATATTTTAAAAAGATGGTCTGGTCTTATCTATTTTAATATACTTTTAATTTAGACAAGTTGTAATCTAGTTTCATTTTGGTCCTTTATTGGACACCTTAACCTCAGCCATAACATCACTTGAGCAAACGAGGGAACTCTAGGCCTTACCCAACCCCTTAACCTTTTCTTGAGCAAATATCCACATTGAAAATAGGTGGAAGGCCAAAACCTTTCAGGACACTGGCTGATAATTAGCCACAGTAGTTCCTCTGTAAGAAAACTGAATTATTGCTTCCCAATCCTTGGAGACTAGGCTCCTCAACTGAACCCTGCTCTCTACTTTCACAGTTCATCCATTTAGCTCTGAATTATTATGCCCATTCCTTTGAAATGTTTAACAGCAATTACAGAAAGAAGTGTATGAAATTCTTTGAGTCGCAAACTGACCTTCCACTAGAGCACTAGAATGTCAAATTTATCATTGTGGATGAGATTCCTCATGCTTAATTTCAGTGCAAGATTGCTTTTTGTTTTTATGTTATGCAAGCACAAAAAGAAACCCCTTTTACACAGTGCTTTTCTCCCCCGCCTTCAAAAACAAAGAGATATGTAATTTGAAAAACAACCTATTTGTCATGTACTAGTCCTCATTGATATCTATGAAAAAATGTTCAAAGTCTTGATTCTGCAATTTACAGCATGTAGGCAAACTACTGCACCCTCATGGAGCCCCACTGAAATCAACATGGCTCTGTATGGGCACAACAGTCCATCCATATGTTACAAATTGCAAGATCAGGGCTTAAGGGTGAAATTTACCCCCGTACAGAGGACCAGCACAAGGTCTGCGCACCACTTAAGTTCTCATAGGACGTAAAGACTGCCTTTGGACATTAACTGGGGTTGAAGTGGTGCATAGACTTTGTGCTAGTCCTCTGCATAGGAGTGAATTTCACCCCATAGAAGTTAGAATTGAAACTGTAACTGACTGATTGAAAATGTGTTGTCCAAGTACAATATTTTAGGAATGTTTTTGAACACCGATTTGCACAGACATCTGAAAGGTGTACTCAGAGTGTGTTCAAACAGTACAGTACTACCAACAACTGGATAGAGTACTTCCTTATTCCTCTAAAAGTTATACAAATGACACTAATAACAGTATATACAATATTCATTTCAGAAAATTTTACAAATTGTAGTTCTGATACTGACTACAAAGTTCCTTTCAATCTATTGTTTCCTAACATAAAATGCACACGATGAAAGTAACAATTTCCAGCGGATACCAAATGTTCATATGTTGATATTTTAAATGCTTAGCTAATTTGTTTTCTAGATTACAGAAGTAGAATATCACTGTTTATGCTAAACATAAGCTCCAATTTTAAGCATGTGATTAACTTCACGCACTAAGTAGCCCCACTGTAGTCAATGGAACAACTCAATGCATCAAGTTAATATGATGAAGTCTTCCCAGGACTGGGATCTTAAAGAACACAATTATGTATTTCATAGAATTATAGTAAGTAGAATTGGGTGTGACTGTTTCTATTTTCCTTTTTATATATTCTTTATATATGCATGTTTGTTTTGTTAAAGACATTCAACTCTTTAAAGTGACTGAAATTTAAAACAATGACAGTGAAATGACCACAATTCTCAGACTCCTATATGAAAATAAGTGTTAGTGTTTTCATAAGTATCTGTAGAAACAATTGTTCAAGTGTTTATATTTATTTTACTTTACCTTTTATCCACAATAGGTTTCTGAACTTGACCCCTGGTAACCTTAACCCAAGATGACATTTTAATTCCTAGGAAAACAAAATACATTGCATTTATTCTCTTCACAAGTGAAGTGAGAAAACAGTCTTAAAACAGCAATAGTACATTGCAATTTTTTTAAACAACTGACAGATTACAACTTGTTAAAAATATTGTATTTCATAATCAAGCTTGTGGATCATCTCTAGTTGAGTGAGATCTCTTTGTATGTTTTTGCAGTAACCTTAACTATCTTGAGTAATTTTTTTTATCATCTGTAAATGTTGCCAACTCCCTGTTCACTCCTTTTCCAGATCATTTATGAATATGCTGAACAGTACTCATCCCAATACAAATCCTTGGGGGACCCTGCTATTTACATCTCTGCTGCAAAAACTGACCATTTATTCCTACTCTTTGTTTCCTGTCTTTTAACCAGTTACTGATCCATGAGAAGCCCTTCCTCTTATCCCATGACTGCTTACTTTGCTTAAGGGCTTTTGGCGAGGGATCATGTCAAAGGTTTTCTGAAAGTCCAAGAACACTATATCCACATGATCACCCCCCTTATCCAAATACTTGTTGACACCCTCAAAAAATTCTAATAGATTGAGGAGCATGGTTTCCCTTTACAAAAGTGGTGTTGACTCTTCCCTAACATATTGTGTTCATCTAGCTGTTTGAATTTTATTCTTTACTATAACCTCAACCAATTTGCCTGGTACTGAAGTTAGGCTTCATGACCCGTAATTGCCAGGATCCCCTCTGGAGCCTCTTTTAAAAATCCAGTATTATGTTAGCTATGCGCTAGTCATCTGATACAGAGGCTGAGTTAAACGATAGGTTACATACCACAGTTAGAAGTTCTGCAATTTCATTTCTGAGTTTCTTCAAAACTCTTGGGTGAATACCATCTGGTCCTGGTGACTCTTTACTGTTTAATTGATCAATTTATTCAAAAACCTTCTCTATTGACACTTCAAACTTGGACAATTCCTAAAATAGGTCACCTAAAAACAATGGCTTAGGTGTGGGAATCTCCCTCACATCCTCTGCAGCGAAGACTGATGCAAAGAATTCATTTAGCTTCTCTGCAATGACCTTGTGTTCCCTGAGTGCTCCTGTAGCACAGGGGTGGAGAACCTACAGCCGGATCCAGCCTGTTGCTTCATTTCATCTGGTCCGCAGTAAGTCTCCGCTCGCTGGATTGCCAGAAGTCCGGTCGGCTCTGCGCAGCTCCCAGAAGCGACAGGCATGTCTCTGCGGCCCCTAGGAGCTGGGGCAATCAGGGAAGCTCCGCGCACTACCCCCGCCCCCAGCGCGGGCTCTGCAGCTCCCATTGGCCAGGAACTGCAGCCAGCGGAAGCTCCAGGGGCGGTGCTTGCGGGCAGGGGCAGCGCTTGCGGGCAGGGGCGGCATGCATCACACAGAGCTGCCTGGCTCCACCGCCTAGGGGCCGGACATGGAGGCCACTTCTGGGAGCGGTGCAGAGCCCCGGTAGGCAGGGAGCCTGCTTTAGCCACACTGCACCAACAACCGGGAGCCACCTGGGGTAAGCGCCAGGGCTTTGGAGCTGTGCTCTGGCTCCGCTCCAGCTCCAGGCAAAAACCTGCAGCTCCACTGCTCCGGAGCTGCTCCGTGCTCCAGGCTCCGCTCCAAAACCCTGGTAAGCGCCACCTGGCTGAAGCCCACATCCCGAATCCTCTGCCCCAGATTGGAACACCCTCCCGCACCCTAACTCCTTCCCAGACCCCACACCTTCACCCCAACTCCCTGCCCCAGGTTGGAACCCCCTCCTGTACCCTAACTCCCTCCCTGCACCCCTACCTGCACTCCAACCCCAGGTCGGAACCCCCTCCCGCACCCTAACTCCCTCCTAGACCCCACATCCCCATCCCAACCCCCTGCCCCAGCCCTGAGCCTCCTCCTGCACCAAAACTCCCTCCCGGAGCCTGCACCCCAAACCTTCTCTCCCACCCCAACCCCCTGCCCCAGCCTGGAGCGTGCTCCCGCACTCCAAACCCTGTGGCCCCAGCCTGGAGTCCCCTCCTGCAACCCAAACCCCTCATTCCCAGCCCCACCCCAGAGCTCGCTCCCCCAGCCGGAGCCCGCCCCCCAACCACCTGCCCCAGCCCCCTCCCGCACCCTGAACTCCTCATTTCTGGCCCCAGCCCGGAGCCTAGGGGAAGCCCCGAGCCTCCAGCCCCCCCTCCATGGGGCTTAAGCCACGAGAGCCGGCTTGACCCACTGCGGGGGGAAGCCCCGAGCCTTACCGCTCCCTATGGGGCTGTGTGTGGCTCACGACCAATTTTTTCTGTGGGCTAGTGGCCCCGATAGAAAAAAGGTTCCCCACCCCTGCTGTAGCACCTTTATCATCCAGTGGCCCCTCTGACTTTTTGGCAGGCTTCCTGCTTCTGAAATACTTTTCAAATTCTAACCGCTATATTTTTTAGAGCAACTAGCCAAGAACACAAAAACTTTCTTGGACTGCCTAATCATACTTTTACATTTGACTTGCCAGAGTTTATGTTCCTATTTTTCTCAGTAAGATTTTTACTTCCAATTTTTAAAAGATGCCTTTTTGCCTCTAACAACCTCGTTTACTCCGCTGTTTAGCCACGGTGGCATTTTTTTTGGTCCTCTTACTGTTTTGTTTTGGTTTTGTGTGTGTGTGTGTGTGGGGGGAATAATTTAGCTTGATCCTCTATCACGGTGTTTTTAAACAGCCTGCATGTCGTTTGCAGGCATTTCACCTTTGTGACTGTTCCTTTTAATTTCCATTTGACTAGCTTCCTCATTTTGGTATCAGCCCCCTTTTTTAAGTTAAATGCCACTGTGGTGGGTTTCTCTGGCAATTTCCTCCCTACAAGGATGTTAAATTTAATTACATTATGGCTGCTATTACTGAGCGGTTCAGCTATATTTACCAGTTGGACCAGACCCTGTGCTAAATAAAAAATTGCCTCTCCCTATGTGGGTTCCAAGACAAGCTGCATTCATTCATGTTGTCCCTGCTTCTAGTGACATACCTAGTCAATATGAGGATAGTTGAAATCCCCCATTATTATTGCATTTTCTGCCTTTGGAGCCTCTCTAATCTCCCTAAGCGTTTCACAATCATTGTCACCATTCTAGTCAGGTAGTCAGTAATATATTCCTTCTACTAAACTCTTATTGTTCAAGCATAGAATTTCTATCCACAGAGATCCTACAGTACAATTTGATTAATTTAAGATTTTTATTTCGACTCTATGCTTTTTTTTTTAGTGCCATTCCCCAAACAGCACGACCTACTGTGTTATTCCTATATATTTGAGCCCTTGTATTACCGTGTCCCATTGACTATCCTCATTTCCCCAAATTTTCATGATGCTCATTATACCAACATACTCATTTAAATGACAGACACTCTAGTTCACCCATCTTAGTATTTAGACTTCCAGCATTCATATATAAGCACTTGTACATTTTATCAATATGAATTTGAAGACCAGTACTGGTAGGGTGACCATATTTCCCCAAGGGAAAGCGGGACACTGTGTGGGGCTGGCCTGAACCCCCACGCAGGGCTAGCATCGCTGCGTCGCCCGGAGCTGGCATCGCATGTTCCGCCTGACCCCACTTTTTTGACAAAAATGGTCATTTGTCCTGTTTGCTCTTGCCAACTGATCAGGGCTTTAAAAAGGGACTGTCCCAGCCAAAACAGGACATATGGTCACCTTAAGTACTGGGTTTCTTTGCAGCATAATTTCAGAAGTAACAGAGTGTGCAAAATGGTCTGGATACATGCACACTTGGATGTATTCTCAAAATATAGTTTATGAAAACAGTGTGACCTGATTAGAGCAGCATTCTAGACACCAAGGCCCCATCTTGACAGGCAAAAAGGTATATTTTTCAATCATGTTAGCTCAACTGAGGAAACTTAATACCCCCGTAGAGGTGCCAACTTCAATGGATCTCAGAATGGTGCAATATAAAAGGAGAGAAACAAATTGATGCATCTCTACCTGACTTAACAAATGGTTGGAAATAGAGAGTTAAGAGCGACAACTAACTGAATGGAAGCCCTTCGTCAATGCTCGCTAACGGACCGGCAAGAGCCCAAGCCCGTTGGTGCCAGCCGGCTCCCTCCATCCCCGAGATGGCTGCGTGTCGGGGGCGGAAAGGGCCTGGGGATAGAGGATGCTCGGCACAAACAACGGAATTAGAGGCCGAAAGCTTCACACCCGCCAGCTCCTCAGGGCTCCCCGCAGCATCCCGAGCTCGGGCTGGACCCAGAGACGTTCAACCCTCTGCCGCAGGGCGCACAGTGGACGCCACCCACGCTCTCCTCTGCGCCGGGGCTGAGCTCCCAGGCTCGGACGAGGACACCAGGGGAGGGCGGACAGCCCCTGCGCCCGCCACCCAGCAGACCTGCCCCCTCCCTCGGCCGCGGCCCGGCAGGCCCTGGGAGCCACGCACTCACGGCTGGGGGACTCCACGCAGCAGCAGCAGCAGCAGCCGCCGCCTCCGCTCCTCGCGCACAAAGCAACGGCGGCCGGTTTGCCGGAGGCTGCCTGGGGTGAAATGGAAGCACCTCCCCTTTCCCCTCGCTGCCAGGAGAAGAGGGAGCATCGGGGCCAGCGGCGGCGGCAGCCTCCCGCCACAGTGACCCCTTTTGGTGGTGCCGGGGAACTGTGCCCCAGAGAGAGAACCATTGGGGCAACCATCTCTCCCCGCCCCCGGTGGGGCCCTGGTCACCATGGGAACCCCTCCCAGCACCCATCCCACCCCTCCCTCTGTGAGACCCCACTTACCATGGGGACCCCTCCCAGCACCCATCCCGCCCCTCCCTCTGTGAGACCCCACTTACCATGGGGACCCCTCCCAGCACCCATCTCTCCCCGCCCCGGTGGGGCCCTGGTCACCATGGGAACCCCTCCCAGCACCCATCCCACCCCTCCCTCTGCAGGACCCCACTTACCATGGGGACCCCTCTCAGCACCCATCCCTCCCTTCCTTCTGTGGGACCCCACTTACCATGGGGACCCCTCCCAGCACCCATCTCTCCCCGCCCCTTGTGGGGCCCTGGTCACCATGGGAACCCCTCCCAGCACCCATCCCGCCCCTCCCTCTGTGAGACCCCACTTACCATAGGGACCCCTCCCAGCACCCATCTCTCCCTGCCCCCGGTGGGGCCCTGGTCACCATGGGAACCCCTCCCAGCACCCATCCCTCCCCTCCCTCTGCAGGACCCCACTTACCATGGGGACCTCTCCCAGCACCCATCCCTTCCCTCATTCTGTGGGACCCTGACTACCATGGGAACCCCTGCCGACACCTCTGCTCACCCTGTTGGGTTCAAGGCAGCTCATCTCTCCCTTCTGCTCTGTAGAGCCCTTGGGTACCATGGGATACCCCTCAGTTACCTATCTGCCCCCGCCCATCCCTTTGTGGTCCTGGTTATTGTGAGGGACCTCTCCTCCCATCACTTCCCATCCCCTTTGTGATGTCCTGGTTTCTATGTGGGATGATCATATATGTGAATAGGGATCAAATTTATGAATTTGTTGTGGTGCCAGTTGTCTAAAATTGACATTTTACAAACTACATTTGCTAATTTGATAAACATTATAGCCAGTATTTTAATGGAATTTAACTGGATAATTGTTCATTACTGAATCCAGAGTGTTAGATTACTAATGTTAGTGCTAGATTATT
Organism: Platysternon megacephalum; assembly: GCA_003942145.1. NCBI lineage: Eukaryota > Metazoa > Chordata > Testudines > Platysternidae > Platysternon > Platysternon megacephalum. The sequence continues at coordinate 6,564,948 of QXTE01000059.1, read as the reverse complement.
TTCAGGACAACTTTTACCTGGAACAGTACTTTTCAAATCAGGACACTTATCCAGATCCTCAAAGGTATTTAGGCTCCTAACTTCCATTGATTTTAATGGAAGTTAGGAGCCTAAATACCTTTGAGGATCTGGGTAAGTGTGGTTGATTACAATGGAAGTTAGGAGCCTAAGTACCTCTGAGGATCTGGACCTTAGTTACTCTTAACCAATCAATATATTATATTAATTGACCAAGAACCACTTTGATATATAATCAACAGTTTAATAGATTAAGTTTGGATATTAGCCTACCACACACTATCTTGAAGGCAATGGACATAGATGGCATTGAGGTCAAGCATAAGCAGTTATACCATAGAACAATACAAATCACCAAGATTTCTTATTACATTTACTTAAAATCATCAGTTATTGATTCTTTAGTATTTCTAATAATACATTTATCATACTTCAAGTAATTTGCCAAGGACTAAAAATATAGTTGGTCTTAAGGCACTCTTATGAATGGTGTCCCTGTTATTTCTAGTGTTTGGTTTGAAGGGGACTAGTTTAAAGCATCAAAAGAAATAGTTTCGAAGTTTTCTTTGAGGTTCTCTTAGGCCAATTTACTTGGATTTACAAGGAGAAACATATATATACAGCATTACATTGTTAAAATCCCAAAATATAGTTCCTTGGGGTGTCAACAGAAAGACTGCAGACACAGCAAGGTAACCTTAAGAGAATGGAAAGGCTATTGGCTGGCATAAGCATCCAATAGCACTACAGGGTTCTCCAGCTTCTTTGATGGGTTCAGCAAACTCTGAAGTTCCACATTGAGGTTCCACTGTTTCAGTTTTAATTGGAGGAGAGCAAGTCACTTATTTTGTACTGGTCATTTGTCAGGCTCTCACTTTTCTGCTCCCTCAGTTTCTATGCTACTTACCTTGATATCCAGTAGATGGCAATGGTGTATAACAAATGTCTTTTATCCTTTTCTTTTCGGAGGCTTTTTATGTTTTATTAATTTCAATTACTGTATTTCTGAATTAACCCAAACTATAAATTGGAATGTCCCCTTTAAGTAATTTATTTCAATATTTTAAATGCATACACAGAGTAGGTGCTTATATCTTTCAATATTCTTTTTCATTCTCATTCCACACAATTTATATCATTTATAGAATCCAACAATCGTTTAGAAAAAAAAAATCCTTTACAGTTCCTCTAAATTTAGTGGACATAGTCCATACATTCCTTGATTATATATCATGACTTTAATTTCACATCCTTCAGGGCTTACAACAGAACAAGAGACATTATACACTAGTGAAGGAACAAGATAATTAATCATATATATAGAGAGAAAGGTCAGAAATTTCCAGTCAATTTCCCTGTGTAGACCTTAGACAATGTGTCTCACAAGTTTAAGGTATTGTCGGTCTTCTATTCTGGGCAAACAGAGGTGGAGTAAACAAACATTTTTTAGCCTTAGTTATCTTTGATAAGGAAAGAGTATTTCTTTTCTGATTTACAGACCAGAAGAACCAACCTATAGTTATCAACAATATACTCATGACATATTTGACATTTGTATGTCTCACAGGACTCTCCAACAACAGCATCCATCTCTCCACCTTTCTCAATATCAGAAAATTAAGGACAGTGCAAAGCAGTCTTCTCTTCTACCTTCCAGCCCCATAATCTACTCTTAGGGCAGTCAGGATGGGCTAAGCACTAATTTCTCCCTATGTAGAATCTGCATCTGTAGGGGCTCCCCTTTACCTTCTAAATACCCAACTTTCTCCCTTTGACTGATACAGGACACCACTCCAACCCCATTATTAAGGAACTAAAGACAAAGCACGTAATGCTATTTTAGATGTATGTGGCATGGTTTAGAGATGTCACCTTCTGAACTGGTCCAAGGAAAATGTGCCACTAACTAGAAAACCTTGCTGTTTGAATGGGAGAAAGGGATTAAGCCAAGCACCAACATCTTTGTAGGAGCAGCAACAATTTTAATAAAGTTAGAGGAGGCCATGAGAGCTGAACTCTAATAGTTCAAGAGAGACTTCCAGAACCTAGGAAAATATAAACTTTAAGCATTGCTGTTGGCCACTGTCTTTTCTAAGCAGAAATCAACAAGCCATTTTCTGAGTGTAACATTTAAAGAGCAACACAAGTAATCCAGATTAAACTCAGTCTCAGGCATCTTTCATGATAGTGTAGAGGTAGCAGCCAAGCATTTTTATAATTTCTCCACTCTTCAGATGCTTGTCCTCTCTCTCAAGTATATGGCAGCATCTGCAGAGCATCATTCTATAGATGCAGTTGTACATCCATAAACCTTTTCAAGGACTCCTCTGTGATATCATGGGTATCATCCAATTCACCTTTGAATCTACATTTGGGGCACTGCATTATGATTGGATGGGTTGGATGTTCTTGTCACAATTGCATGAAAGGGAGTCTTTGATTTTCCACTTGTGGGTCAAGTAGCTTCATCTTCCATGGTTTATTCGGATGCAGTTCAATGTGGTCCAAAGTCTGCCTGGCAGGTCAAAACCATGAGGTTGGCTTTTTGGGTCCGTAGTAGCATGTTTCTTTGGAACGGTAGATGTGGTCCAGACACTTTGCTTGTCCCGACAATGATTATTATCTTTCACAAGCAGATGGAGACAGAAAAGGAATACATCTGTGTGAATTTACACCTTGTTGGCTTTGAAAAAATCAAATTCATACATAAAAAACACAGGGAGTTTGGTTTTTGTTTTGTATTCCCTAGTCATTGCACGGGCCACTACTTTACATGGTTGTACAGACACATGTAAGTTGCTCTGATCCCTGCTGTGTGTTTGAAAGTGTCTTCTTTGTAAACTAAACATAATTTCTAATGATCCTGAAAACTAGGCTCCTGCTGTGGAGTTTTGGCATTACTCAAAGGGGGCATTTCAACTTTGTTATTTTTACTACATATATTGAAGGCTGAAGTCAACTCATTAATCCTCGTGACTGATCAAACCTACTTGCAACACTAAAACAAGAATGAGGTTTGATGGTATAATAAAGTTACCAAAATAAGTTATATCGCTTTTTGGACTACATTTTTAAAGTGGAACCTATTAAACATACAAACAGTCAGTGTGCCAATATAACAGGTATTCACAGAATCATAGGGTTAGAAGGGACCAGAAGGGTCATCTAGTCTAACCCCCAGTTTTAGTGACTGTGACTTGTCGTGTGGACCAGATTGCAGGATTGGGGCCAGCGTATGTCCCCACCGACAGAAAGGAGAGGTATTAAATACTCTAACAAAGAACTATGGGAGAATTTCTCACATTTCTTTTCAACTGCAACCTCCAAACCAAGCAGTTATTTTTTGCTGGCCTTTTATATTCCACATCCGAGAATTGTTTATACAGATTCAATTTTTGGATTAACATATAATAAATATTATTTGGTTTAATATTTCTTTCCCCCCCCCCCCCCGACAACTACACAACCCAATGCAGGAATTTACAGTACTTAACATTAAGGAGATACATTTATTGAAATGGAAAATTACCCTGCACACATTTTTAGGGGAACAGTCTGAAAGAATTGCAGAACTGTCCCTAGGGCTATAAGTGTAAGAGACCAAGGAGTCTTTTCATTGATTCCAAATGGGGCTGTGACACATACAAAAGAAAAGCAGCAGCCGCACAGTTTGCTCGGCAGGGCTCCCGCCCGCAGCCCCACAGCGCACCGCGTTTGTCGAACGTTACAGCACCGCCAGAAGCCGATATTCGCCCCCGGGCCCTTTGCCGGAATCTTTTCCTCTGCAGCCACGCCCCTTCCCTTCCCAGCCAATGGGGATGGGGTTTGCTAGGGAGGGGTGCGGTGTGGAAAGGATGCCCAATGGAGTGCGGCGTTGTTGTTGTGGGGGGCGGAGGGTGAGACTAGGAGCCGGCTCTCTGGGCTGCGATGCGACCGGGTTCGAGGTGCTGAGGAGGGGGCGGCCGTGCGTTCTGACCGCCCTCCCCCACCCGCCATGAATTCGCTGGAGCAGGCAGAAGGTAACTAGGGTCCCCGCCCCGCCGGGCCCAGTGACCCTTTCCCGGGGGCAGGCCGCGGGGGGAGTTTATCTGTGCGGCTCCCGCGCCCCAGAGCGGTCTCCTGCCTCTGCCCCACGACCCGGGAGCTCTGACCCCGGCCCCTTCAGCTGGAGGCGTCAAAGGGCGCTGCCCGGGAGCGCGGAGCTGGCCAATTGCAGCTGGGGGGCTGCGAGGCCACCCCACCTCAGACCCAGAGTGGGGAGGGACGTTCTCCGCGGTGTGGTCCAGTGACAGCGGGAGCCCCTCACCTGGGGGTCACGGTTTTCTGTCGGGCCAGAGGTGCCCTGTGCAAACCTGCCCCAGGACAAGGTCCCTGGTGCCCACAGCCTCACGCACTGGGGGGATGGCTCAAAGGCAAGGAGCCGGTGAGTCGAGCAGTCCGGGGGGTGGTTTAGTGTTTTGTTTGCTCGCTTATTGATGGAGGAGGGGCAGGTTGCTGCTCTGCAAGCGGCGCTTGGTATAACGATATAGAAAGTGGATTCGGTTGTAAAAGGGCAAAGTTCTACCTTTTAACTGAGCCGAGTTATTTGAACGAGAGTGCGTGCATCGGCTTTCTCCAGCGGGGACAGACTAAAAGATCTTCAGTAGTTTGCAAAACTTCCTTTTTGTCACCTTTCTTTGGTTGGGTTATTTCATGACGGAGCCTGGCTTTTACAGTGTGGTCTATTAAGTCTGTTATTTCTGCGTTGGTAAGAGATTTGCTGTACAAATTGGAAACTTTTGATAGAATATTCACTAATTCATTCTCTTTTTTAAATGTAAGCTATATAGTCAACACAGCTGTAATTCTTTAATTGCATTCTATATCTCGAATACGTTGAGATGTAATAATCTAACCAAGGAATTCTTTTCTTCAGGAAAAATACAGCTCACTGAGCTTCACATTCTTATTTGCTAAAACAGATCCTTGTTTTAAGTTTTGGTGCAGATTTGTAGTAAAGGAACTTAAAGCTGCTTTCTTTCTGCAAAAAAATCGATACAGGAGACTACTTTAATAATACACCAGTACTTCAAGATTAGATTAGTAAATGTCGTATATAGAACAAACAATATGTAGATACATTAGCAGAAATATTAGAAATTATGGGAATACTGAAGTGACTGTCAACACTTATTGTAACACTGTAAATATCAGAATTATCTCTTTGGTTAGAACTGGTAGACACATTTTTAAAACACCAAACCCTTTTTTTTTTTTGAAAGAGGTCCTTAACAATTTGGGCTTCCAAGACTTATAAAATGTAGCTCAAGCCTTTATTTTTTTATATACACTTTATTTCAAACACAAAATCATATCTAATTTACAAATGTTTTCTATTAGTTAACAAAGTAGTTATATTTTTTCCAGTTGATAAACATTGAAATAATCTCTGCATATATCTTAGAATAAGTACACACTTCAGTAACAGGCATACATTTTAATGAAGATATTTTTCTTGTAGTTTTTGCATTGTTACCTTTATTAGAACTTGACATTCTAATATAACATGAAATTCTTTCAAAGAACAGTAGTTTGCCTTTAAAGTATATACCTTTATTAATAAAAAATATCAAACTTCAGCGATAAATTAGTGGGACAGTTTTAAGCCCAAAACTTCTCTGGTTGAAAAGGAAATCTTCACAGACGTTAAAATGAATAGTTGACTTTTTTTTTTTAAATCTGAAAATATTTATAAAGTAGACTTCTCTTAATGTTAAATAGTTCCCCTGTAATGTTGCAAAGCCAAACATGCTATTTCATTAGTCAGATTCTAAAGCTGGCTAAAACTTAAATAATTTATGACTGTATTTTCATTGTCCAAGATGAGTGGCATGTAAAAATAGATTATTGAAACTGAAAGGACTGTAAAAAAATCTCAAATGATGCCAACTGAGGTAAGAGTTTTTGTAGTGAGTTATGGTGATACAAAATACCAAACTCTGCCTATAATTAGCACAGACCATAGAGTATAACAAGGTTTTCCTGACACATTTTACATTTCAAAATATACCTTGTTTTAGAGTATTTTAATCTATCAATATTAATGGCTTGCATTTAGATTTACAAAGGGATACCATGTCAAGGTATTCTGATCTCTTCAGTATATATTTCTGTATATGGAAATGCCTGTCACTTAATATATTACTTTTTAGTGGGGGGCTTAACCAAAAAGTGTGGTAAATTCTAAAGCTAATGTGCTGAGATGTAGTGCTAAGCATCTTTCCATTATCTATTGCTTAATCTGAGATGCAAGCGATTTTTGATAATTACATCATCAATCCATTACAGCTTTCCTCTGCAAGTTATGAGTCTGAGCTGCATAGGGCATAAGTAACAGAACAGAATCTGAGGCATTAACTATTAATCTTCAACTAATAGACCAAGACTTATTAGATCTCTGCCTGTCTTTTCCTCAGATCTCAAGGCTTTTGAAAGAAGACTTACTGAATATATTGCATGTTTGCAACCAGCTACAGGACGTTGGAGAAGTAAGCTTAATATTTTAAAGAAGTTGGATTGACTCTTTAATACTTCAGTTGGCATTTACCCATGTATATTCCTATGGATTGTGTTTACAAAAACAAATCTAGGCTTTAAAAATCTTATTGTATGTACTTTGTACGTGAGCCTAAAAATCTTTTAAATATTTGAAGGTACCACACATACACAAATTTAACAAAAAATAGCAAAAGTAAAATAATGGATTGATGTTATTGCATCTATACCATGTGCACAAAATGCTTATAGCATTTGCACAATTGCTATTCAAAAGTAGATATTGGCAAGAACAACAAAGCTAGAAGTATAATCAGTATGATGATGATCTTATAGGCAGCCTCAGCAAAGAGGGCCAGGACTGAATTAGTCTTTTTAAAAGGAATTCTTCAGGACAAGTTCGAGGCATATTGAGGCTTTGTGATTAAGGCCATGTCTACACTACCACTTATGTCAGCAAAAGGTATGTCACTCAGGAGTGTGACACCACCGCCCCCCCCCCCCCCCCCCCCCCCCCCCCCCCCCCCCCCCCCCCCNAGTATGCACGTGCTATGTCAGGAGAGCTCCCGCCAACATAGCTACCACTGCTCATTGGGAGTGGTTTAATTATGTTAACAGGAGGACTCTCTTCTGTCAGCATAGAGTGGCTGCATGAGAGATCTTATAGGAGCACAGCTGCATAGGTACAGCTGTGCCACTGTAAGCTCTCTAGTATAGGCATAGTCTAAGTCTGCACTACCTTTTTTCAGTCATGTATCTATTTTGTGGCTTATATAGGGGTTTGGTTTCCAAGTTGGCCAATTTTTCACCGTGATAACTTAAAACAATTTGTTTATTGATGGCTTTCTCCTATTCCTTAGTATATTTTCCAAGGTTTTCCCCAAAATCAATATATTAAGTTCACTGGTTCTATAGTTTATTTTTTTAATGAGTGTGTTCACTTTCCAATTGTTGGCAATCTCTTCCAAACTTGTTTAAATATATCTAAATGCAGGCTAAAGTTTTACTGACTTAAAGCGTACTCATGAAGTTTTAAATAAAAATTGGATGTGGCATCTAGTGACTTCATAATTCTGTTATCTGTATAATAACTACTTTATTCCTGTGAAACTGGTATTGATATAGGTAGATCGTTACTATCTTTCTGTGTGAAATTGGAGCAATAACTTTCATTTTATACGGCATATAAACTTCTTTCATTCCCCTTCGAATGTGCCAATTCCAGCCCCTAACTGGTCCATTTTTATTTTATTAGTATTATCAGCACCCAAAATTAAGACATCACGAATTTGCTTTACAAGCAATGAGGTCTGAACCTTTAGAATGTGCACTGTTCACATCTTTCTGGCTTTTATCCACAACTATGAGTGGACGGTTAGAAATAAAACTTTTTAAATAAAAGCTGAGATTCTCACATAATCACTTGCCTCCCGGAGCTGGAGCTTTAAGAAAAATACCTGATATTGCTACACTTGCAATGAAATTGAAAGAGTTGGCAAGGCTGCCTACCTCCTTGCAGAGCAGCTTGCAGGACTGGCACCTTAGTGTTATTGGCTCTTGGAAGTTACATGCAGAATACTGTGTGGGTTTTTAGCATATTGCTCAAGAAAGTTATTCTGTACTACTTTCCCTCGATTTTCTGACTGATGTTTCTAAATCCGTGTGTCTAGTAGAAACTTCTCATACCCTCCACCCCCCAAACCACAGCATGTCTTTACTTATCAAAACACTATCTGGTACTACCTTTTTGTCCTCTCTAGGAGGCCGATAGAATCTTCAAAGGGTTGCATTATTTTAAATGGTAAAACATTTTTTTTATCTCCTTCCACTTTGACTGCATAAATAGAAAGGTGGGAGTCCAGATGAGAAACAAACATGATATGCAGGTAGACCTCTTCAAATAAATCTTGCTCTTCTTTGGACATACTTAATAATCAAGAATGAAGAGGGGAAATAAAATAGAATGTAATCTCTTTCAAAGCTTTTCATGAGACATTAAATACTTTCTAATGAATATGAACCAGCTGTGTTGCTTATGACTTTTATTTTTCATCAGTGATTCTTATAGTGGTATCAGTCTGCACAGCAACTGGTGCTTGGAACTGGTTAATAGATCCTGAGACACAGAAGGTAAGTTATACTCTAATGTTGAAATATTAAATGTCTCAATGTTTGTAATCTAGATAATAAAAACCAAGTGTATGTAGTGAGGAGTTGTGGACTGCCTTGAAGAGTGAAAAGCTAATAGCAGGGTTATTTCCCTGACTGACCTCTAGACATTAGTGACTAAGAGCAAATTCAGTGGATTATTTACATCACAGGAATCACACTTTGATTTGAAGGGGGAACTAAGAATATTTGAGGCATTCTACAGCTGTGCTGAATAGGGGTGATTTTCCCCAGAAGAATAACTTTATCTATAGAGCATAGTCTGCTGAGGCCACCTTCAACTAGACTGATCCATGATAAAGAAAATTGAACTTGTGAGAACACTAGCAAGTTAATTAGTCCTAAAAGTTTTTTCTTATGTACCTCTGCACTTTGGAAATCTCCCCCTTTCTCCTTGAAATAACTTTTTGTAGCAGTGGGACAATTTAAAATTTCACCCTAGATATTCATACACCAGCTATGCATTTGTTTTTGTTTAATGTGAATATCTAAGATGATCAAACTGATTTTTTTCCTAAATTGTGTGGGTGGAGTAGCTTGAGGCTTGGTATTCTAAATTTCAGACTTAGGGTGACCAGATATCCCGATTTTATAAGGACAATCCCAATTTTGGGGGCTTTTTCTTATATAGGCACCTATTACCTCCCACCCGCTGTCCCAATTTTTTACACTTGCTATCTGGTCACCCTGTTCAGACCAGACGTTTACGGCTTGTATTGAAATGATGGCAGACTTCTAGGCTACATTGTATCTGTGAAACTGAATCTGAAAGTATAGTTGTTCAATGAACTTTATATGGTGCAAGAGAACTTCTGAGTTTTGAGTGGAATATCGGAGATTCACTTTACCACCAAACTGAAGAAAATTGATAAAGGATTCTTAACTTATTTTCATTTTTACACCTTAACAATAAACTGAGGTAGAGCTATTATATTCTATTCAGAAGTGGAAGGAGAAATACGAGATGAGTGGTGAACAATTGATTATTTTTGTGTCATTAACAGGAAAGTACTTTTTAATTTTAGACTGTTCCCATGGAACTTTAAAACAAAAACTTAGCTTAATTACAGAGACTCAAACAGTACTACTACAATGAGAAATGTCGTTATCAAATCAGAAGCTGAAGATTAAATATCCTTGGATCTCACCGTTTTAAAAACTCTTTTCAGATGTCAGCACTCTATTTTGTCCCCACTTTACAGGGGATAATGTCATGGATAGCAGATCTAAAATTTTACTTAGGTTTTTTTACTTAAACAGCATATATCACTTAATAGGGCAGCTGCTCTAATTGGGACTTCTCCGAGGAAAATCGGAGACTGTTTTCTCTGTTACCTTCCAAAATATCTGAAAGCAGAAGGGATATTCATTGGGAAGATGTCTGGCAGAAGCACTTTTTGTGAAGAGTAGCAGGGTTACAAAGAAGGAGTAAGTTCTGAGTAACAAGGGAATTTTTAAGAGATCTATTCCAGCTTAGATTATAGTGGCCTAAACATCAGGTTTGAAATACTTAGTCTCCAGCTTGATGTGTCCCTTCAATCATGGAATCTTTTAATAATTTTTCTTCAAGATAATTTTATTTCTCTCCTAGGTGTCCTTTTTCACATCACTGTGGAATCATCCATTCTTCACAATTAGCTGTATTACTCTAATAGGCTTGTTCTTTGCTGGCATACACAAAAGAGTGGTGGCACCATCAATGTATCCTTTGATAGTTTGTCAGGTGAAAGTTGAGGTAATTCTTACTGTAACTGCAGCCCACAAAAAATCTTTGTTTAGTACTTTTCTTTGACGAAATCCACACAGCATAGCAGCCCGATGTCGAACAGTCTTGGCAGAGTATAATATGTCCTGCGATGATGTAAGTGACTCTAGTCTCACTAACTACATGTTTAAGGCAGGAATAAATGCAAAAAAGATGAAATTGCTCTCTTTCTGAATAGACATTGCATTCCCAGCTGGCACAGGTATAAATAGCAATGTAGATGGTGAGACAAGACTTAGGTGTGTAGACTGGCTTACTTGCATGAACTGCCCTAGCAGTGCCTCCCACATCTGCACTGTGAAATACTATGCTGCTATTTTTAGCAGCAGAGTATCCCAATATTGGAGCTTTCTCTGCTGCAGGGAAAGGCCCTGGCAGGGAGGAGCAGCAGTGAAAAGCTCTGGCAGTTCCATGTTGCCAGAGCCTTTCACTGCAGCGTGTAGCTACATGTGTAGTGCCTGTACTCTATATGCTGTTAAAGGGTAGACAGCCTAAGAGTGCATATTTACATTTTTACAAATAATGTATGGTTAAAATGTTAAACTACAAGTTACTTAATGGTTCCATCGATGCAAACCCTTAGTTCTCACCCCTGTTGTTTCAGACTAAAGAGAAATTAACACAGATAGCTTTACTACAAAGGTGAATGTTATGTTAAATTTCAGGGTTTGTTTGAACTTTAATTTTTCTTTTGCAGACTGGAAAACTAATTTTGAAACCTAGGCCCCATGTTCAATAATCGCGATCTTCCTTCAACTCTGTCCACTGCCATGGAAATCAAAAATGACCTTTTTTCAAGGTAGTGTGGCACAAAAAAGCCAAACAGGACTGGTTTTCAGTTGCCTAGGAGTGAGTCTTATTTACAGTTGACAGTGAAAGTGTGCAATATTACCGTCTGGCATATTTGTCTAAATTCTCTTTTGACTATCCTCATGTTATCAGCGCTTTTTGCTACCTTTGATTACCTCTTTTTCAGTATTAGTGTCACTTTTGTTCTTCAAGTAGAGCAAAACATGCAGGTGAAGTATGTTAATTGGTTACTAAGTTAAACTTGGAAACCAAACCTCGTTTGTTTTTTATAATGTGTGTTTTTGCAAACTACTGTAAATAGCAAATCAATGCCAATGTTAAGCAAAGAGTAATACATGCTGTGTGAATTCTTGTTCTCATGAACCAGTATTTAAAGGAATGCTTATTTGCCATTCCCAGAGCTTTTTATTAATTACAGTTGTCTTTTTCATTCCTGGTTACAATATTTTTGGAATCAGCAAACAAGAGAGACTTAAAAGAGAAATCTATGGTAGGGGGAAAAAGGTCTTATTATGTTTAAGAATATTGCAAATATGTTAAAGTATCACTTGTCTAACTACATGCAGTACTTGGGCCACTTTCACTGTGGTTATCCTTAGTTCAATGCTTTCATCTAATTCACAGTACAACCTGTTTTAGTGATTTTAACTTTTTAAAAACTCTTAAATATACTTACATCTTTCAGATTATAAAAGTTCTGTACTGTATCTGAATTCCATAATCACACTGTTTTAAGAGTGGATTTTATGCTATGATAATCTGGCCATGAAACTAGTATTGCAAATATTTAACTTTGGATTCAAATCATTTGATAAAGGAAATATGATCAGTGCCACAAATAAATTAATAAAACTCACTAAAGTGTTAAGAGAAACTAAGTGTGGAGAAAATAGTTCTTGAAATATTTACAATAATCATAACAGTTTTTAATTTTAAGTGTTCAAGGTGCCTTTTTACCTGTTTCAGATTTTTTTTAATTTAATTGAGCATAAATCAGCATAAAAACACAAAGCTATTGCTGGCACAGTAGCCTCTCACTACAGATAAGACTAGCAAGGCTGCCTCTTAAAGTGAGCATAGTTTGACTTTCATGTATGTTAAATTTTCACTCAATTGAGGCAATAAAATCTTTTGCTCCTAAAGTCTCTTCCAGAGGTTTTGTACTTCTGTCCTTCTATTGTTTTTAACTGATGTAAATTTTGTAGGTAAATATGTGCATTAAATAAATACTTTATATATAATCGTATGTTTGGGGGTTTTTTGTATTGTAAATTGACAAATGTGCAGATACAGGATGGGAAGTGACAAAAGCTGAACAGTTATGTACTTTAGTTATGAACAGCTGAAGACTCCAGTGACGGAAGTATGGCTTTTGTTTTTTTGTGAAATGTCATGTTTGTTGTTCTGGATATTGATGTCACCAAAATAGGGACAGCATGGAAAGCAGCAGACCATAGTCCCTCTACAATAATCCACCAGTCTACCTCAACTCTGTTCCAGACACCTTCTCATGCCTAGAGCAGGTATTGTCTCTATCTCCATTCAGGGCCTGTCTACACTGGCAATTAACAGCACTGCAACTTTCTTGCTCAGGGGTGTGAAAAAACAGCCCTTAGAGCACAGCAAGTTGCAGTGATGTAAAGCGCCAGTGTAAACATGCCCCGGCGCCCCTCGTTGAGATGTTTTGTTGTTGTTGTTTTTTTAGAGCGCTGGGCGCTGCGACCACACAAGGCACATTAAAGCGCTGCTGCTTTAGATGGAAACTACTTTTAGTCCCTTCCAAACTGGTCTGGATTTGAACTAATGATCTACAGGTCCCTGGAATGCCTAAATCAGTGGCAATCAACCTTTTCAGAATGCTGTACCCCTTTCAGGAGTCTGATTTGTCTTGTATACCTCCAAGTTTCACCTCACTTAAAAACTACTTGCTTACCAAATCAGACATAAAAATACAAAAGTGTCACAGCACACTACTGAAATATTCTCTCATTTTTACCATATAATTATAAAATAAATCGATTGGAATATAAATAGTGTACTTACATTTCAGTGTATAATATGTAGAGCAGTATAAACAAGTCATTGAGCGACGTAAGTTATACCGATCTAAGCGCTATGTCGGCGGGAGAGCTTAGTGTAGACATAGCCAAGCTTACACAGAGCTCTTCAGGTCTGGGAAATGTCACAGCTAAATACAAGGTGGAACAGATTGTTTAGCATAAGTAGTTAGCACATTTCAAGCGCCATTCAAAAGGTGAAGTGGCTTGTTAACACCAGTGCAGTCATGGGGAGGGGAGTGCAGAAAGGTAGGGGGGAGCCAGTTTTGGGGGTGGTTAGTGTTGGGTTACAGATTGTTGTAAGAAGCCATAAATCCAGTGTCTCGGTTCAGTCCATGATTTTTAGCATCTAGCAAAGTTATGAATTTAGCTCCCAGGCTCATCTTTTGAAAGTGTTGTGAAGGTTTCCATTGAGGATGAGGACTGATGGGTCAGATACAGAATGATGGCTTTGTGAAGTGTTCATCCACAGGTGATTAAAGCTTTGTTTACACTACAGCTTATGTCTGTATAATTTATATCAGTTGGGGGTGTATGTGAATAAATCACCCCCCTTGAGTGACTAAGGCTATGTGTACACTGGCAATTGAACTTCAAAACTTTCCTCATTCAGAGGTGTTAACTCCTCCCCTCCCCCCCCCAAAGACAAAAGTTTTGCCACGACAAGCACCAGTGTGAACAGCGCGTTGTCGGCAGGAGAGCAAATGCCGCTCGTTGCGGGTGGAAGTTTTTTGTGGACAGGAGCTGTATAGTGTAGACAAAGCTCTGAGTTACACTGACATAAGCACCCGTGTGGACAGCACTATGTTGGTGGGAGAGCTTCTCCTGCTGACATACCTACTCCAGTCCCCACGAGCAGCTGTAGCTAAGTCGATGGGAGAGCACTGGCCCATCGGCTTAGAGCAGCACAGCTACATCAGTGCAGCTGTACAGTGCCCAAGGTGTTTTTTGGTCGCTCATCATTTTCCTGTGTGAGTTCATTCAAGAGTTTACTGATTGGTTTTGATGAGAGACACCACTACGGGCCACTTTGCCTGGAATGGCCCTTGAAATGTGTTAACTACTTATGTTAAACAATCTGTTCCACCTTGTATTTAGGTGTGACACAGAGGGCACGTCTACATTTAAAACTCTGTGTGGGCACAGCTGCACCACTGTAGCGCTTTAATGAAGATACTCTAGGCTGATGGGAGAGGACTCTCCTGTTGGCATAGTTAATCCACCTCCTGGAGCAGCAGTAGCTATGTCAGCAGGAGAAGCTCTCTTGTTGACAAAGCATTGTCTATATGGGGGGTTAGTTATACCAAGCTATGTCGCTCAGGGGTGTGGATTTTTCACACGCCTGAGTGACAGTTATACCAATATAGGTTGGTAGTGTAAACCAGACCTGAGGAAGAGCTTTGTGTAAGTTTAACAGCTTGTCTCTCTCACCAATAGAGGTTGGTCCAATAAAAGACGTTACCTCCCCCACCTTTTGTCTCTAATATCCTGGGACCAACACTGCATATAACTGACAACTTTCAAAAGGCTGCAAAAACTAAAACCAGTGTGCCACATGTAAAAGGCAAGGATAATAGTTCTGGATAATTTAGGAAGAATCTGCCTAGGCTGTGTCAGAATCTGGATGTTTTTATTTCCTACTGGGTGCTGCTCCACTCTGTGGTTCCAGTGTTGGATACAACACAAGGACAGTAATTCAAAAGTATTTATTAGATTATTAAAGTAATCTGCCTTTGCTGCTGTTGTACAAAATTTTAAAGGAAACCTACACCCTCCTTTAAGTCCTGCCCTGATCTTCATTACTCTATAACAGCCCGTAGTAAATATGCAGCTAAGTGTTAAGGACAGATTAAAAAAAGCATCCAAATAATTTGTATCTGATGTTGCAGCGGTTTATGTGCATATTTTGTAGCTGTATTATGTAGCAAACTGTCCGTTGAATAAAACATCACATTTGTGCGGAAGTGTCCATCTACATTAATCACTTGTGCTATCCAGCTGTGAACAAATGAGATGCAGTTTACTCCAGCTGATAGGGTATAGTAGTAAACACAGAAGATGTTTTATTATTTATTTGTATTTAGGACTTAAGAGCCCCTAGTCATTGAGTAGAACTTCATTGGGTTTGTAGGAACCTAGAACAAAGACTATTCCTATGGCTACATCTACACTACGGCGGTAAGTTGACCTAAGTTACGCATCTCCAGCTACGTGAACAATGTAGCTGGAGTCGACATAGCTTATGTCGACCTACTGTGGCATCTAGAGCGTGCTGGGCGGATGGGAGATGCTCTCCTGTCTACTTACCTTGCTCCTCTTGCTCCCAATGGAGTACCGGGGTTGATCGGAGAGTGCTTTGAAGACCTGCTAAATCGACCCCTGGTGCATCGATCACCGGAGCGTCCATCCCGCGGTAGTGTACACACAGCCTAAAGCTATTTGAGGCAGACATAGCTATGTCTACACTAGCACTTTTGTCAGTATAACTTATGTCACTCGGGTGTGAAATAAACACCCCCTTACGTGACATAAGTTACACCAACAGAAGAGCTGGGGTGGACAGTGCTATGTCCACCAGAGAAAAGCCCTATAAGCTGTGACTCCACGAGTGGGAGCTTTAAGAAAAACACCCAGTACTGTGCACTTGGGGATCAAACTGAGTTGATACCACTGCTCGTCGCCGCTCACCTGTGAAAAATGTAGCTGGGGCAGCCGCGGAAGGAAGGAAGGAGGGGGCGGCTTAGCTTCTCTCCATCCTGGTAAAGGAGACTGGGCTGGGCCTAGTCTGTCACAAAGCGCTGTGCGCTGCCCGTGCACCTGGGTGTCCTGCTGCCGGCCGGGCTGGGGCGCCGAGGGAGCCTGCAGTTGCGCACAGCCCAGGGCACTATTGTACGCCGCGGCGTACGCTGCCGGGCCGGCGCAGCTCCCCCTAGCGGGTCGGGAACCAGCCGCTCCTTCCTCTCCGCGGCGTCTGCGCCAGGGCCGGCCGGATTGCGGCCGCACACGTGGGGGCTCTGCGCTCTCCTCCGGCGGGGCCAACCCCCATCCGCGGGCAGACACCATGGGCAAGAGCAAGGCCAAGAGGTTTCGGAGCGCCCCGTTCTCCCCAGCAGGCCCGCAGCGGGCGGCTAGCGGGGAGGGGCCGGCCGGGGAAGACGGCGATGGAGGCTCCTCGGCCGCCGAGCTTCTGGAGAAAGTAAGCGAAAGCAGCTCCGCCCCTTCCTCCCCGCAAGTCGGTGTATGGGGGGCTGGAGCCCTGCTCCCCCCCTACACACTCGGCCAGTGCTCTGCAAGCAGCTCTCCCAGCAAGGGGGGGGGGTCTCTCCTTTTGTGGGCCGGGACCCCCAGCCTGGACGGGGGAGCCCCCCCCCCCCCACACACACACACGCACGCACACGTGTTAGGGAGGTAGGAGAAGGCCTGTGTGTGGCCTCAGTAGCGTGCTTTGAGCCGTGCAGGCTCGGGCAGATTGAGGGGTAGGTGGGTTTTGAGCCTGGTTTTACCCTCTCCTGCATCTGGGAGGGGAGCTGTGATGCCTGTGCCGGAAGAGGCTGCACTCTGCCCCTGGCTCAGGCTCGATCTGTGGCGGGCAGTAGGTAGCCTTGGTTCTAAAGCCCTGGCTGGCCAGTTTCCCACCTGGGATGTGTATGCTAACACCACACAGGGAGATGGACTCCCCCCTTAGCATCTCTTCAGAGGGGAAGGGGCTACAACGTGGGCAGTAGCTTCTGTGAGAGAGAAATGCACAGATTGCTGTCAAACACCAAGTGGTGGGTTGTCATCTGCTTAGTAGAGAATCATACAAGTGTAGAGCTGGAAGGGCCCTTGAGAAGTCAAGTCCAGTCCGAGGCAGAACCAAGTAAATCTAGACCATCTCTGACCAGGTGTTTGTTCAGCCTTTTCTTAAAAATCTTCAATGATGGTGATTCCACAATCTCCCTTGGAAGCCTATTCCAGAGTTTAACTACCTTTATAGTTCAAAAGTTTTTCAT
Organism: Platysternon megacephalum; assembly: GCA_003942145.1. Taxonomy (NCBI): domain Eukaryota; kingdom Metazoa; phylum Chordata; order Testudines; family Platysternidae; genus Platysternon; species Platysternon megacephalum. The sequence continues at coordinate 6,547,603 of QXTE01000059.1, read as the reverse complement.
AATATCTAACCTAAATGTCCCTTGCTGCAGATTTTAAGCCCATTATTTCTTGTCCTGCCTTTAGTGAACACAGAGAACAGTTGATCACTGTTGTCTTTATAAAAGTGCTTAACATATTGGAAGACCGTTATTGGTCCACTCTGTCTTCTTTTCTCAAGACTAAACATGGCTAGGTTTTTTTAACCTTTCCTCATAGGTCAGGTTTACTAAATCTTTTATAATTTTTGGTGCTCTCCTCTGGACTCTGTCCAGTCTGTCTGCGTCTTTTCTAAAGTGTGGCGCTCAGAATTGGACACACTACTCCAGCTCAGGCCTCATCTCTGCCAAGTAGAGCAAGTACCTTCTGTACCTTACATATGACGCTGCTGTGAATACACCCCCAGAATATTAGCCTTTTTCAAAACTGCATCATATTGTCAACTCATATTAACCTCCACATTCTTTTCAGCAGTAATATGACCTGGCCCAGTGGTGCACAAACGTTTTCAGTCACCACCCCTCCTTGCATTAATGGAATCTGTTCTCACCCCTCCCTCCATTACTGCACAGCCAAGGCTTCCTCAGCCATGGAGGTTGGGCTGAAGGTGGAACTGGGGAGAGGAAGGAGTTGGGGCTAGAGGTGGAACTGGTCTGGGAGGCAGAGAAGGAATGAGGGCAGAGCTGGGCAGGAGGTGGAACAGGGGGTAGAGTGGAACTGGGGGCGGATCTGGCCTGTTAATATTAATTGTGTTGCATATTTGGTCACTATTAACCTTTTTAGTGATGATTGCAGCAAAACCTTAGCTGCCTGTAAAAAGCAACAGACAGTCCTGTGGCACCTTTAAGACTAACAGATGTATTGGAGCATAAGCTTTCGTGGGTGAATACTCACTTCGTCAGATGCATGTAATGGAAATTTCCACAGGCAGGTATAAATATGCAGGCAAGAATCAGTCTGGAGATAACGAGGTTAGTTCAATCAGGGAGGGTGAGGTCCTCTGCTAGCAGTTTCCATGTGCATCCTGTCAATAAAGTCCTCCTGCTCTTGGATGCTATGCAGACAAGCTGCCTCATCCTGCAGCTCTCTTACCTGCTTCCTGAAAGACTCAGTCAACAGACACCTCTCACAGCGGGTGGGAATATGCAAGCTGCATTCTCAGCAAACCAAGACCAGGGCTTGGGCGGAAGCCTCCAGGGTCAGGTTGTCTGTCTGGCGAGGGCCCCATAGGTGCAGGTAGAGGAAAATCTAGCCCTGGTATTGGCAACCCATTGTTGTCCTCCCATGGCAGGTTCTTCATTGTAGAGTACCTGCAAGTTAAGGGAAGGGCGGGGGGATGAAAACAAAACCAACAACAGAAAGGGGGGGAGGGGAAAGGTGATTTGGGAAACCACAGTCCTGTTAGTTTGACCTCAATTGTATGCAAATTTTTTTGGAACAAATTTTGAAAGAGAGTAGTTAAGGACATAGAGGTAAACAGTAGTTGAGATAAGATGCAATATAGTTTTATAAAAGGTAGATTGTGCCAGACCAACCTGATCTTCTTTGAGAAGATTACTGCATTTCCTTTGTCTAAAAAATCAGTTGATCTAATCTACCTGGATTTCAGTAAGGCATTTGGTACAGTTCCACATGGGAAATTATTAGTTAAATTGGAGAAGATGGAGATTAATATGAGAACAGAAATGTGGATAAGGAACTGGTTAAAGGGAAGACTACAATGGGTCATACTGAAAGGTGAACTGTCAGGCTGGAGAGAGATTACTATTGGACTTCTTCAGGGATTGGTTTTAGGACCTATCTTATTTAACATTGTTATTAATAACCTTGGTACAAAAAGAGAGAGTGTGTTAATAAAATTTGCAGATGACACAAAGTTGGGAGGTATTGCCAGTACGGAGGAGGATTGGGATATCATACAAGAAGATCTTGATGTTGAAAACTGGAGTAATAGAAATTAGATGAAATTTAATAGTGCAAAGTGCAAGGTCATGCACTTAGGGACTAACAACAAGAATTTTTGCTATAAGCTGGGGCCTTATCAGTTGGAAGCGACAGAGGAGGAGAAAGACCTGGGTGTATTGGTTGATCATAGGATGACTATGAGCCGCCAGTGTGATGCAGCTGTGAAAAAGGCTAATGCAGTCCTAAATTGCATCAGGCGTGGTTTTTCCAGTAGAGACAGAGAAGTGTTAGTACCATTATACAAAGCACTGGGGAGACCTCATCTGGAATACTGTGTGCAATTTGGGTCTCCCATTTTTAAGAAAGATTAATTCAAACTGGAACAGGTGCAGAGAAGGGCTACTAAGATGATCAGAGGAATGGAAAACCTACCTTATGATAGGAGACTCAAAGAGCTTGGCTTGTGTAGCTTAATCATAAGAAGGATGATAGCAGATATGATTGTGCTCTGTAAATACACCAGAGAGATAAAAACCATGGAGGGGGAGGAGTTATTTAGTGCCGATGTTGAGACAAGAACAAATGGATACAAACTGGCCATCAACAAGTTTAGGCTTGGAATTAGAGGAAGGTTTCTAACCATTAGAGGAGTGAAGTTTTGGAACGGCCTCCCAAGGGGTAGTAGTGGGGGCAAAAAACATATAACGCCTGAGCTTGTTAAGTTTGTGGAAGTGATTGTATGATAAGATTGCCGTCAATGGCATGTAGCTGATTTGTGACTGCTAGTAGCAGATGTCTCCAATGGCTGGTGATGGGAAACTAGATGGGGAGGGCTCTGAGTTACTACAATGAATTCTTGCCCAGGTGTCTGTCTGGCTGGTCTTGCCGATATGCTCAGGGTCTAACTGATCGCCATATTTGGGGTTGGGAAGGAATTTTCCCACAGGTCAGATTCGCAGAGACCCTGGGGGTTTTTCGCTTTCCTCTACAGCATGAGGCACAGGTCACTTGCAGATTTAAACAAGTGTAAAGGGTGGATTCTCTGTAACTTGAAATCTTTAAACCATGATTTGTGGACTTCAGTAACTCAGCCAGAGGTTATGGGTCTATTACAGGAGTGAGCAGGTGAGGTTCTGTGACCTGCAATATGCAGGAGGTCAGATGGGATGATCATGATGGTCCGTTCTGGCCTTAAAGTCTGAGTCTAACACACAACCATACCTCCCTGCCTTCCTCCACTGGCAAACTTTCAGGTGCCTCCATCTCACCAGCCATCTGTTTTGCCACGTGTACCTCAGCTCTTCCCTTGAGTCTTGGTACCATTCTTGAGGAGGGAAAGAGGAGGCAACTGGACAGCTGAAGTTTGACTCACTCTTTTTTTCACCCTGACTATTGCTTTTCCTAAAAGGGAAGGTCACACAGAGTAAATGGCCAAACTTGCTCTCCCTTTGAAAGAAAAATAATGTAGTTCAGTCTTTGACACGTAAGGCCCCCTGACCAACCCACTCCTCTGTGTTCTTCCTGTTTGCCACCAGAAGCCCTACCCTGGGGAACTAGTACGTCACTGGAGAGGGCAGGGGCAGCAGTGGTGGCCAGACTTTGGTGGGTGGCACAGCTGTGCGTCTTCCGCCTCTTTCCACTTGTCTGCTGCTCCTGCTCTTTGAAACAGCTGTTGTTGGCCCAGTGTGCCGTAAACCCTGTGAAAAATTGAGTCTACCTGAGCAGAGCTTTCGCCTGCAGACAGGGAGAGGAGATCGTCAAGGACTCAGCAATATCAAGAGAACATACATAACCCCCCCCCCCCCCAAATAGATGTAGCCACTCACCCATCATAACCCTTCTTTTTTCACTAGTGTCATTGAAGAGGTTTGCACTTAAAACTCACGTAGACATGTTATATGAGTGTGAGAAATCAAATCTGTTTTTCAATAATCAGACTTTTGGTAGTCCATGATTACTTGAACTGATTGAACAAATCTTTGCTTCCCTTGTCTCTTGTATGCTCATTTTTCTTTTGATATGATTTTTGCCTTTCAGCGTTTAAAACCTAGGTGAAGATCTTCTGATTTTTAAAAGTCTTTATTTCTTTTAAAAATTGTTAAAAGTCTTCTTCCTTTACAGAAATAAGAAAACATGATAACGAGGGGGAAGACAATGCAGTGAGGTGGGGGGGAAATGACAAGTTTTGTCTCTTGCTACAATGTAACCTTCTGGTGAACTTGCTCTCTAATCTCCCTTGTCCTATCTCCTCAGCTGCAGCATCCAAGTGCTGATGTAAGAGAGTTTGCCTGTGCCAGCATTTCCAAAATGTTGCAGCAGAAGCATGCAATCCCAGCCTTTCTGCAGAGAGATGTTGTCCGGTGTTTGGGTCCCATGTTGCTTGATCAAAGTTTAGCTGTTCGCGAGACAGCTGCGGGAGCTCTCCGGTAAGTGATTAATAATGTATTATAGAAGGAGGAGTTACTATTGGTACAGTAGAGAAGAGGAATTTCTGATAAAAGGAAACAAACTTGAATATTGTCATCTTTGGGGTTTTTTACTTTAACCCTATTATATATGTTGTTGTAATCAGAAAAGTCTTGATGTACGAATGACTATGATCCTGATCTCACAATCAGATTCATATGGACAGATGCTCATTAACTTCAGTAAAGCACAACAAGGGTCTCATTGCAAGATCACAGCTTACCTTAGTAGTTGTTGCTACTCTGGTTCCTGCTTCTTGGGGCATGTTGTTTTCCATCTCTAATAGAGAGAAATACTAAGGGATAAAATTTTAAATGCTTGAAAATATGTTTCATGTGGAAATCTTTGCTTTGGGAGCAGCGGGTTAGTGAGAAAATTCAAAATAGCTAGCTTTTATATCTGACAAAATTGTATGGGACTAACTGTACTGCACCCAGACCTACTGTTGGTTTTCTTTATTTGCACAAAAGCATAATGTTTGTGTTTCCTTTAGAAATGTGTTTAGTAACAGTTTCCTGTAAATGTTTTGCACACACATGCTTTAAAGATTAGCTTCCAGGATATCAGAAGGAAGGGCCTGGGAATATGTTTCCCAAACGAAATCTTGCCATATTTTAGTAGGAATAAAATAGGCTCAGGGGGGGGAAGACTCATGACGAAGTCTGAAAGCCCAGGACAGCTGACTTAATAATAATAATAATAAATAATAATTGGAGATATACCAATCTCCTAGAACTGGAAGGGACCTTGAAAGGTCATCGAGTCCAGCCCCCTGCCTTCACTAGCAGGACCAATTTTTGCCCCAGATCCCTAAGTGGCCCCCTCAAGGATTGAACTCACAACCCTGGGTTTAGCAGGCCAATGCTCAAACCACTGAGCTATCCCTCCCCCCTTACTTGGGTTTGTGCTACAGTACTAAAAATAGCAGTGTAGATGTTTGGGCTCGGGGTCGGAGCCTGGGCTCTGAGACCCTCTCTCCTCACCAGGTCACAGAGCCCAGGCTCCAGCCTGAGCCTGAACATCTACACTGCTATTATGAGCCCCGTAGCGCAAGCCTGAGTCAGTTGACCTGGGCTCTGAGACTTGCTGCCGTGGCTTTGGCTCATTGCTATGCTATCTACATAGGTCTGTTTTTTTTAAAACTGAGTTTAATATATTTTTAGATTAAGAAATGTAATAGACTAAAAGCAGGTGATTCATGCAGTATCACCTTAGTAATTAAACGTTACTTTAAAAGAAAAAAAAGTGAAACCTGCAATAACCTCTAAATCTGTTACTGTAGAAATATTTAAATATATTTGAAATATTCAAGGCAGGTAACTTTATAATATGTAATCCAAGGCATTTAACTTGTTCCAGAAATCTCAGTGCTTGTGGAGGATTTGAAGTTTGTGATGACATGGTGACTAAAGATATCATGACACCCCTTGTAGCGCTTTTGAAAGAGGTATGTTAGTGGTTTTTTTTTAACTTCTATACAATTTTTAAATTTTCCAGGTCTTTCTCTTTTCAAAACTACTGTGAAGTGTTTGTAAAATTGTTCTGAAGGAGTCACTTGATATTTAAGCAGAAATTCTGGCAAGATTAACGTATCTCATAGTGTTAGAATTGTAAATGTGTTTTTTTTTCTATTTGTAGTAGATAACAATCAAGCAGAATTAGGATATTAGCTGAAAATAAATTGCACATGTGACAATCAGCAACCAGACACCCCAAGGGGAGAACAGGGGGTTTGAACTCTAGAATAAGCAGTTGAATCAATGGATTGTATATGATGATGATATACTAGACAAACATGCCAAATAAGGTCTTTTGTGAAAGGTTGTAAAGTTCTAAACTTAAAAATCATTATGAGGTATGTAGACAGACTATGGTTATGAAATTATGTATTTGTGTATATGGAGAACTGTGCTCATAAACTTCAGCTCCACCTCCCAGCAGGACACTGAGCAATCAGATAGGGAGAGGCACCTCCCGAGCCAGGTGTTCACACAAAATCAGACTCAAGTAACCATTGCACAACCCAGGAAAAGACAATGATGGGCCATTAAAGTTAATGAAAGTCATTGAGACAAGTGGCAAGTATCAGAGGGGTAGCCGTGTTAGTCTGGATCTGTAAAAGCAGCAAAGAATCCTGTGGCACCTTATAGTCTATAAGGTGCCACAGGATTCTTTGCTGCTGAGACAAGTGGGTATTTTCCCACTTTGAATATCTGTAGTGATTGAAGAAAAAGAAAACCCTGCAAACCCTTTTAAAATGGAAGGGTTTGGAAGTGAAAGGCAACTGAGGGACAGTCTCTAGATGGGAAGCAGTCTGTGGACGCTAATGCCTCCCAATATCTAGGGTGTATGCTGAACTGTTCAAAGGCAATAGGTAACTTGTATTAGAAAAGGGATTTTATTGAAGATGGAAGTGTAAAGCCTGAGGGCAGTTCTGTGCTACAAATTTACATTGGCACAGCTGCAGCGAGTCTGGTGAAGATGCTCTAAACTGATGGGAGAGAGCTCTCCTGTCAGCTTAATAACTCCACCTCCATGATAGGCAATAGCTATGTCGGTGGGAGAAACTCTCCCGCCAACATAGCACTTTCTACACAGGAGGATAAGGTCAGTATACCTACGTTGCTTGAGGTGCAGATTTTTCACACCGCTGAGTGAGGTAGTTATACTGAAGGAAGTGTGTGGTGTAGACCAAGGGCGAGGCTGCATCTTTGTTTGTTTGCTGGGTAACTTGTGTATGTTTGCTTTCCTTTACTATTTCATATTTGAATCTGGGGTTTTTCTATTAAATCCACTTCTTTTGTATTTGTGTTTTACCCCCAAGCAGATCTGTTGTGCAAACTGTATGGAGTGTGTGCGCCAAAGTAAATTGATAACTAGGGGGCCTGTTTCATGCCTTCACAGGAATGGTCCAGGTGACTGGTATTTACGAACTCGGGGAGGATGGATTTGGGGAGACTCAGGACTCCAAGGGCTGTTGGAGTCACCCCTCAAGGAGTGACTAAGCTGGTGGAAGCCAGGGTGAGACCTTGTGCTTGTGGGCTAGCGACTGATATCCGGATTCTGAGCCATACAGCGTTTAAGGCACCCCAAGGTACAGGGCGGGTGGTTACAGAGCTCCTTACTCATCTGGATGATCTCCAACATGTCACAGTAGTGTAGCTGGTATAGGAGTTGCACTCCAGTATCAGTGAACTGAAAGTTCACACTCCAAACACTTGCTGAACAAACCCTAGTGGATTCAAAAGTGAGGGAACAAAGTACAAGCTCACAGGTGGTTATTTTCTTTTGTTTATTTCGGGTCAAGAGGAATAATGAAGGAAAGGGGAGAATGAGAAAAACAGAGTCCTTGTATGCAATGGATAAAAAGCAGCTTGGGAGCTTATGTTTGAAATCAGAGCCATAGCAGCAGAGCATTACGGCACCCCAAGGTCAGAGGGCAGGCAGTGACTGAGCCCCTTACTGGTTGGGATGATCCCCAAAATGTCACAGCTCCCTAAGGAATTGCTACTAATCCCTTTTCACATAAATTATTCTACAAATGGAACACTTTATTTCTATGAGAGTTTACCAAAATTATATGTAAATCTAGAGAGAGATCCCAAGCAAGGACCTGATTCTGCACTCTGATCTGCTAGCACAGACCCCTGTGCCCACACAAAGGTCCATTGAAGTGAATGGGACCCCACACAGGTATAGGGAGGGCGAATCATGCAAGCAAATCTGATTGCAGGATCTTTACAATTTTACATTACATGCTGTGTCTACTGAGGTTCACAGTGAATGCTGTAATCCAAATTAATGATTGAATTTACAGTTGGCAACGTTGTTATTGTACCAGTTACAGTAAGATAAAGTGTTTCTAATACCTCTAATTGTACTATAGAGTCTCCATTTGGTCCAGTGGATAAGGCCCAAGACTGGGAGTCAAGACCTGGGTTCCATCTATCCGCTGACTTTACTGTGTTTTGGACAAGCTACTTAACCTCTGTGCCTAACTTCCCCATTTATAAAATGTGGATAACTGTCAATCCCTGTGTAGGCAGCCCTTCTGAGACCCTTTTCCAGTCCACTGAGTGCATCCCTTTTAAGTGGAAGGTCTCCACTTCCCTTTGGGATGGGATTCCACGAACCTCCACTCTCCCATTGGGTCTCTGATTTATACCCGCTAGCTGTCAACCATATTATGTAGTAAGCCCATGGGTTTGGCACTTGCAAGAGTTTTCCTCTGGGGGTTTGTGGACGGGAATAGTATGCAGTGACACAGGAACAGATTCTTGAAAACAAAGAATATTTGTTTTGCCAAAGGGTACTCAGCTCTTAGAGAAGTGGATTTAAATTAACAGAGATCTACACGTACATTGTCTTACCTACACTTGGCATTCCCCTTGAGGCCCTGGGTAGACCTGACTTAGCTCTGGTGCCTCTCTCTTCTCTTTGGGCACCAAGTTACAGCATGGTTGCTGCAGACCCCTAACTTCCAGTAAGTCTCTGTGTCAGCCTGACAGCTTCCCTCAGCATAGGGGCAATCATTTAACAGAACAGTGTTTCTCCTAAATTCTGAGTCTTTCCAGTCTGGTTTCTTTAACGATCCTTTTTGGTCTAAATATGCATTCAGACAGGGTGATTACACAGAGGGGCATATGACATTTATAAAAAACCAACATATTTCCCAGTTCTCCACATTAGCCATGTTTGTAAAGTGCTGTGAGATATGCAGATGACATTCTGTAAAAGTGTTTAATTATTAGCATTAATGGACATTCCAGTGTTTGAGAAGCATCTGGCATTGTTTTTTCTTGTGGCAGTCAGACAAAAGTTTAACAAGTTTATTTGTCTATAAGAAAGTGCTTTTGAAAACGAGGGTATGTGTGACAAGACATAGTACAAGGTGATTTTGTAAAGGTGTGTAATTTCTTTTCTGTAGAAAGGAATAGTTGAATTCGTATATGACCCTATTTGCCATGAAGAGTTGCAGATGAACTGTAATTTCTATCATTAAGTAGCTGTCCTGAGATCTCTGCTTTTAATTTTTTTCTCTTGTCCAGTTCTTTTCCAATTCCTTTTTGCCTATTTGGTTACAGTGCAGTGCTGGACTAGAGGCCAATGAGGTCTCCCCCACGAAATGCAAAGATTCAAAGAAAAATTGTGTTGAAGACATAGCCAATGAGGCTGTTAATGTGCTGTGGAATGTATGGTAAGCTCCATTTTAATATTAACACAGATGCTTTTCTTATATATCTAGTTCTTTTGAAAAATGGTTTGACCTGATATGCCCCAGTGAAGATAAAAGCAATAATATCTGATCACTTCATTCCTGAAAGTAGTTTATATATTAACATGGTTATTCCTTTTCAAACTTGAAAAATGTATTTATATACCTTTCCCCATAAATGGCAAATAACATAAAACATATTTTGTAAGTGAAAGATCTTGAAGATCCACAAAGTTATTATTTTAAAATTATTATTAATCAAACAGGTAGGACTGTGCTGAAATCTGACTTCCAAGAGCTACTCAGCCTAAATCGTGATTTTGGCTTTTGTGCAACTACTATATCATAGTCACTCTGAAGGTGAAGACTTTCTGCAGTTCATGGGAGACTGAAGACTACACCTCCCAAATTTCCTGTAGGACCATTCTGTAATGGAGAAGTAGGGGAACATTATATTCCAACCAGGAGACTCCAGTGCTGTCCCAGCCTCAGTGGGGAATGTAGGCCCCACTTGAGTCCCTGCTGTTGGAGCCTAATGTTTTGCTACAATTAAACTACTCTCTGTGGGCCTGATCATGCGCTCAGTGAAGCCAATAGGAGTTTTATAATTGATTTTGTTGAGTTCAGGCCTCTTGAGTTCTGGAATGCTCCAAATCATGGATTATATAAATGGGAGTCCCTTAGAATTCATAGCGAAGCCACAGAATGGAAACCTAGGGTGCCCCATATACTGCTGGGCTCTGCATTCTCCACTGAAGGGGCAGAGTGGAGTTTCCTGATCTGCACGTGCTATGCCCATTCTATCAGCACCTGGAGATCACTACGTGAAAGTGCAAAGAGTGCTGAATCTAGAGGGAGAGGACATTAAGGAGAATGCAGAATGTCTAGATAGGTATATGGAGTATTGAAATAGGGAAAGAATTAAGACCTATAGAACATAGAGGTTAGTAAACCTTTGGGGTGTCTGTAATGGAGAGAATGCTGTAGAAGAGTAACAGAATAGTGAAGAGAGTGCTGAGGTAGGAGCCTTAAAGTGACCTATGCAGATCTGTAGCATAAAGAAAGGGGACACTGACTGGGAACTAAGTTCAGCAAAATGTTAAAATCAGAGGCAACTGAAGCAATGCACAACCTGATAACACAGATTTGTCCACCCTGTGCTTTCCCCAGGTACTGCAATCCCAAGGGGAAGATTAAAATGATGGCTCATGCCACCCTTGCTAGAAATAGCTTCCCCCTCCCTCCTGCTATCTGACATTGTAAAGACAAACGCCACTTGTTTCAGGCAGTCATCTCCTCTGTTGGGCCAAATCCTGCCACCTCCTGTGTGGGGATGGGCGACCTTGTAGCAATGGAACACATCCAGCTATGCTGTACGTAAGAGCCATGATTTTCTAGCTGTTAGGCACCACCATTGAGCCACTCTGCGGCCATGTGGGGGGAAAGAGTGAGGATTTCTTTTCTTCCTCCTCCCACTGCAGATGTTCCCAGTGCCCGTTAGTGCTCTGATACAGAATGGGTGCTTAAGCATATTTAAGCATGTGAATAGTCCTGTTGCTAATTTACATTGATTTGTGTAACTGACATGAAGAAAATTATAGGCTGCACAAAGAGAAACGGAAACAATATTAATAGAAACTCTAGTGCAAACATTGGGATGACACAATCTGACAAAGACTTGGGCTAAGAGTTCAAACTGAATTTCAACCTAGAATTGTTTTTTTTTGTTCTTCATTTAGGCTCCATCATGTAAGCTGCTCCATGGGGGTGGAACCTTGAGACCATATGAAGCCCTACTGTCTTCATTTGGGCTCCAGGCATCTGCCAGCATGGAGTAGTAGCAGGGTTGGGGCCTTAGTATCTAACACACATAGAACTATAAAATAACTGCATACACAAGTCTCTGTGCTGCCACATAACCTTTTGTTGTGTAACCCTTGCCCTCAATAGAACTGGATTTCTTGTATTCATTTGTCAGTTGTCAGGTCTTACTTCAAATGTAAGTGACTTTGAGACAGGGACCATGTTTTGTAAAGCACTTAGCATATTTTGGGAACTAGACAAATAATAATTCTCGCAAGTTTCCTGGCCATTGGCTGGGTTCTGTGGTGTTTCTGATCTGTAGAAGTCACGGTCCCGTCTTAATATTTTAGTTCTAAGTGAAATAGGTGAGGCAATTTAAATAAATACAAATAAGATCAGTAAGATAATTAAAGTAAATGGCACCTTTCAGATGGTTTTAGAAACATAGTACAGACTCCTGAATGTCAACTATCTGTGCTGGAAAAACGACTTCTTATTACTGACTGGAAAAGAACCACCCTTTAAAGTGGAAAATGTGTCCTGGAGCTGTTAGGTTTTTTTAAAAAAAATGGATTAATAAAAATATAAATTCCATAAATAAAATGTTTGAATAAATTGTTAGAGTTCTATTATAGTGACTTGTTAAAAGTGAAAAATGTTTTATCATTTTTCATTTTTCTTAGTGAGTGCAATGGTACGGCAGTATCTGTATTTAATAAAGAAGGGTGCTTGGATGTTGTGTTACAATATTTGAAGAAATTTTCCACAAACGTAGATCTGGCTATCTCAGTAGGTAAGTGGTGAAAAGGGTAGTGATCATCATGTAGTTTGAGCTACGAATATATATCTAGCCTTGCAATACACTGTATTATATGGTCATATTAATGATCCTATAGAGTCTCAACTGAAAATAAGAACTTCAGAAAGGCTCCTTCTAAAAATTACACTTTGGAGTTTGAAATCTTGTATGCTTGTTCTCACTCCAAAAGGGGAGTGATGTATTGTAGTGCTTGAGTGAGAGCGAAGGTTTTCTGGAGAAAAATAAACTAATTTTAGCTTTTTTAGGGAAAGGGGATGAGTTTGTAATGCAAGGGGGCACCATTAATTGAAAAATCACACTTCTCTCTGAAAAGGTTTGCTCTAACTAATATTGTTACAAGTACTTCACAAGACTTCCACTGTTTCTCTTGTACAGTCAGTCAGGGCTTTATCCACATAACTTCTGCATGTGAGTAACTTCAATTCCGTGGGACTGCTCCCTCGGTAAAGTTATTCATGCCCAAAAGGGTTTGCAAGACTAAGCTCTTAAGTTACTTTCAACTGTTTGTGCGTGTCTTTCATGCAACAAACAAGGAGAAGAAAACCCTTCTTTAGTAGAAAAAAGATTGTCGGGACGGTGTAGTACCATAAACTACTTTTATCCCGCACTTGTGAAATTGAGCAGCTTTCATGACGATAGTGTACTATCCAGTTAGAGATCTGAAAACAATACATTTTTGTTTGTTTGGTTTTTGTCACTACAGCACATTGCTTGCAGACAGTGACGGAAGATAACCCAGAGCTGCTTTCTTCTTTCAATGCCTCTGCACACCAAGTATTGGAATCCATAATGTTGTCCCAAGACAATACCATGGAGCATATCCTTTTAAGGACATTGTTGGCAGGTATGATTCAACTGGACCCTAACTTTTATATTTGGAACATGCTGTATAGAAGGTAAAGTGGGATGGGAGAGGCAGAGGTTTCAGTTCTCCATCATGCCAAAGTAATAGCAACAAATTATGTTGTTGCCAAAGTGCCAGCTTAGAAGCAAGAGCTGGGTAGATTGTGCTCAAATCTATTCCTGCCACTGTTATACCTTTCTCATGGAGCCTGGGGTTTCATGTGTCATCTTTCACAACCATATAGCGTAAGAGAGCCAATATCTGAATCATGCCTAAAGGCAATGCTGTCTCTTGATTGTGACTTCAGTCCCAATGTGGTTCGGTGTTACTCATTCATTAGTTTTTACTAAGGAAATAAAGCAATAGTAAATATTAAAGAAACTATGTTGCTCTTGACCTTACCTATGCTGGGCTTTGAAGCATTTGGAAATAGATTTTGAACTTTGTTTTAGCAAGAACAATGTTTAAACCATTTCTAACATGATTTATCTGGCCACTCTGTGTGAGGCCAACCTATTACACTGCAACAGAGATTTTTTGAAAGCAGTTTTACAACAGTCTGGCCTGTCCAGGCTGGGCAATCAAGACTTGTCTGGAATTGGTTTAGCTGGAAGCGTGTTGAAACAGACTTTGAAAATCTGTTTTCAAACATGGTTTTTAAAGCCCAATAGAAAGTGCCTGGGCCACTGGGTGCTTTGCCTTCAGCTTCACCATCTTGTGTTACACCTTCCAGTTAAGATGCTTTCTGACACTGAAGTACAATTGACTAGAATTCTCCTGTCTAAAGCACTCAGTACCTGTGCTTGGAAAGGGAGGGTTTTATTTAATTTCTCTTTATTTTTTGACTGTTTATAGGCCTGACAAATAATAAAATCAAGCAATGTAATGTGGAAGAAAATCTCTCCCTTCGTCTTTTTAAGACCATGAATAGCTCAAAATTAAACTCATTTAGTGTCCTGAAGATCTGCTATATCTATCAGGCAAAGTGTCACCAGGATTTCCCTATGGAAATATTTTGTCCATCTTCACATGATGAGGTTTGCCCCAGCTTACGGTTTTGGGCCCTGAATGTTCGATATAGGTTGGCACTTGAAGAACTGAACAGAAAGTCACAAGTCTATCGGAAACTCCTGAAATTTCAATTAATAAAGGACTCATACCTTTCTGAAGGAGGAAGTTGTTTCTCAGTAAATTGGAAATTGGGGGACATGGGTTCTGTTTTCAGACATGCCATGAAGCCTCTGATCATGGGGAAACTTTTTTGTGCCTTAGATTCTTCTTTTGTAAGATGGGGATTTATATCTGTCTTTGAAAAGTACTTTGAGATTCTTGATGAAAGATGTGACATAGATACTGAGTACTATAGTTAGCACAAGCTCTGGTTTTGCAATGGCTACAAGAAGGCCATGCACCATGTAGCTTAAAGGTTTTGACATTCTAACTCTCCCATGTTTAGGCTCTGTCTGGAATATAAAGGACACCATTCCATCCAGTAGCCAGGCAAGCACAATTAATGCTATCCTGAAGATTTTCTCAGAATCACTAGTGGTGGATGCTGGTGAAACAGTTATTCACATGAAGGAAGCTGAAACACAAAGGTTAAAACTCACTGCAGAGGCAGAAACTGAGGAAAATGTGAGTGATACAATAGACAACTCTGTATTGAATGAAGATGATGAAATGGAAGAACCACCTAAAGGAAAAGTCAAAAGAGAAAATGACATTTCAGATCTACTTCCAGTAAGTATCGCCGATTGTGGCTGACATAGCGCTTAGTGCAGTGTTATGCTTCTGATTAGTCTTTGGTTAACTGTCAATCTCATTTTCCCATAACTCATTTGCAGAAGGGTGAAACTTTCCCCAAAAATTCAGCCTCAGACTCCTGGCATAGAGAATTCCATCCTGATCTGTTAAAGTTTTGTAAAGTTATAAGCAACTGAAAATAGGGTCCTATAATGGAAGGTTCACCCTTAATTATAGGCAGAGCTACCAGCATGGTATCAGTGCCGCCTCCTTTTCTCTGCCAGCTAGCCGCCCAAACAGGAAGCCGCAGTGGCTGCTGGGGCTGGAGCGTGGCTTCCCCCCCTTCCTCTACCCACCCCCCTCTGGCATAGGACCATCATGCTAACCCCCATCATGCAGCCACAGCCTCCCCACGGAGTGGGAGGTGAAGGGGGGCTTGGCAGTTGTGCCTGTCCTGTGAAATTCCAACCCTGACCCATGATTCTGCTGGGATTCTTTTTTTTTTTTTTTTTAAACCCTGCAGTTTACAAAGGGCCTTACAACTAGACCAAATTTGGGCAGTTTTTCATTGGGACCGCAAAAGGCATATGCCTGACACACAGCCCAACCCTTGCCAAATTTCAGGTCCCTGCTCCAAAGCATGGGGGTGCTAAATCTTTTCAAATTAAAGATTGAGGCTATTGTTTTGCCCTTGTTAAATTCTGGCATTCTCAGAAACCGCTGAGTCATTTTGGCTGAATTTTTTTAAAATACATTCAGCCTGAGACAGACACCCAGCCTGTCAAATTTCAGCCCACATGGTTAAAGTTGATGAAGTAACTGAATTAATGGGAAGTGCCCGGCAACCTTAGTAGACAGTGGTACCAGTCACACCTGTAATTCTTTACAAATTATGAGAATGTGGACATATTGAAAAGGAGGGAAACAGAACAACTCTGAGGTTTTGGCAGGTTTTGATGAGATTAGACCTTTCAGGATAACAAGTGATCTGTGCCTATTAGTAGGTTCTGTTAGTCTGCACAACGAAATACTAAACAATTTCTGAAGTTTGGCACACACCAGTATTAGTAGAACATTTGATATTCTCTATTCTGTTAGTTTTTTATGTGACACCTATTCACAATTACCGTATTTTATCTGCTTTGGTTGACAGTCTAGCTACTTTAAAACTAGAGTGCTATCCTCCAAAATTAAGTTTTCGTTTTCTCTAGTCTGATAAGTGGGAGCTGAAACAAGTGACAGCCTTACTGATGGCTCAGCAGACTGCCCTGGAAATCATTGTTAATATGTGCTGCAGTGAAGGTATGTAGGCAGCTTTTTCATTGTTACCAAGGCTTCCATTTTTAGTAACATGGCAAATTTAGTTGGACTGTTCTGGGATCTTATCTAACTTGAGATGCTAATCCTCCCATTCTTAAAAGTGAACAAACCATAGATTTGCATCCTTTAATGCCCCTTGCTGTATATAAAGAATCTCAAGATACTAATTTCTAATCCTTTTTTCTGTGTGTTTAACATTGCAGATTTGAGGTATATCAGTTTCAAACTTCCCTCTTTGTTGGAATCCTTCAGCAAAATCATACACAATCTGAAGCCAGGTCTCCACTTAAGTTCCACCAGACTTAGCTATGTTGGTTAAGGGTGTGATATTTTTCTTTTTTTCATGACATAGCTGTGCTGTCAGAAGCCCTAGTGTCTGCAGTTATATTGGCAAAAAAAGTGCTTTTCTGGCATAGCTTATTTTGCTGGCTGAACACACAAAAACTGTATCAGCTTTTGCTGGGATAACTGCATCTATGGTAGGAAGGTTTTGCCCGGCTTTCATGTGTAGGCAGGGCCAAAGACTCAATAGCTATTCTGTCTTCAGTTAGGGGTTGGGAGCACTGCAGCTCAGGTTTCAGCTTTTTGTGGTGTTGCTAGGGTGACCAGACAGCAAATGTGAAAAATCGGGACGGGGGTGGGAGGTAATAGGAGCCTATATAAGAAAAAGACCCCAAAATCAGGACTGTCCCTATAAAATTGGGACATCTGGTCACCCTAGGTGTTGCTATCCAGGTCCACTGTCACAGAGGGAAATTTGAACCTGATGCTGTTGATACTTCTAAATTAAAAAAACAAACCAAAACAAACCAGAAGGGAAATGTTTTAAAGAGTAATGTAGCAAATGTCTTTTTTATGGAGCTGGAGCAGCAACTCTTTTGCTTACTAGCTAAATGATAGTCATAACTGGTTGGTTTTAAAAGAAATGGACAACGCCATTGAAATGTGCATTGTTTATCCTTTGGACCTTCTGTGTGAAGAATCTCTTAGTTTCTCTTATGAGTGCAGTGATGCCAGAGAATCATGAGTTTGTTTTTAAATCATGGTTTATATATTATAATCTGGTTTTTATCTCCATTTTTGCTATAGGACTTGCTATAGCAGCTGCAGTTGAGCATCCCAGTTGCTTTCTTTAGATTTGAAATAATGACAATAACTTTAGCTCTGTTTTTGTTAATCTGTGCACCAAACATTTTTCTTTTGCGGATATTAAGAACCTCCCCAGTCATCTTGCAACTGTTTAAAAATGTCAGCTTGAGCTTCATGAAAGTAATTTCAAAAATTAACTGTCTGATAGAGCCCTTTTTTAAATAGTACGCCCTGACTTTCATTTTTATTTATTGGGGGGGGGGGAATAAATAAATAACAAAGGCTTTTCTGATCCCTTGTTTTGCTTATGAGAGTTTCCTGGGCAAGCCAGAGAGCAACACAACTAAACCTGCCCAGGCCCACCTCTCTTCCCATCCCCTTCCTTTATGTGCATAGATCCACTTCAATTTTAGCTTTGTTGCTGTTACTGGTAAACACTCTCTTGGGGAAGAATATGTGCATAAACTCCCCCCTAGAGCAGGGGTCTCAAACATGCGGCCAGCAGGGTTATTGCATGCGGCCCGCGAGCTCCTCGCGGCCCCCCCGCCCTCCCCCAACGTTTACCTAGAGCGGCTGCCTGCCTGCCCTGCCCCCGCGCCAGGAATCAGCTGGAACCTGGGGAAGGAGGGGCGCAGGGGTGTGTGTGGCCGTTGCTTCAGGCANCCTGCCCTGAACCCCTGCCACACTCCGACCCCCTGCCCTGAGTCCCCTGCCGCACCCCGACCCCCCTGCCCTGAGCCACCTGCTGCACCCCTCCTGCACCCCAACCCCCTGCCCTGAGCCCCCGCCACACACCACACCCCTCCTGTGCCCCCTGGGGGCAGGGAGGGGGCAGCGTTGGGGTGGGGATTTCGGGGAAGGGGTTGGAATGGGGACAGGGAAGGGGTGGGAAGAGGCGGGGCAGGGGCGGGGCCTCATGGAAGGGGTGGAGTGGGGGCGGGGCCGAGGGGGGTGGGAGGGAGGTGTCAGTAAATGCGGCCCTCGGGCCAATGTACTAGTCCTCATGTGGCCCTCGTGGTCATTTGAGTTTGAGACCCCTGCCCTAGAGCAATGCATGTAAGTGATGGAACTAACCACCAACAAAAGAGAAACTGATTAATACATGAGTACATTGGGGGGAAAAATAGATTTTTTTTCATTAATGTTTTTGTTCTAGTGAACTTAATGGTTATTTGCAGGAATAGTAGGTACAACATTTTCAGCTGGAAATGTGGTTTTCAGGTTGATGGTGACTCTTTAAGGATAACTTACAAAAACCTCTTCTCTCTCCCTTGCCCCCCCCCCCCCCCCCCCCCCCCCCCCCCCCCCCCCCCCCCCCCCCCCCACCCCCCCCCCCCCCCCCCCCCCCCCCCCTCCCCCCCCCCCCCCCCCCAACCTCCCTCCTCCCCTGTTCTTTATGTCCCAGGGCATTCAGTGATATTAAAGGCTTTGATCCTACATTTGGATCTGTACGGGGTGTGCAGGAAGGTGGCTCTTGAGCAGAATCCTGGACAGTCAGTAGGATTCCATGAGCACCTGGATCCACTTGCAGGATTGGAGCCTCAGTTTGTTATAGTAGATCGATCTTCTGCTGTGCAATCACATTCTTGTTATGGAGCTATCTTCTTCATCTTGCATTGGCTTTCTTATTCTCTTTTGTTTTGTACCATTTTTCCTTTAGTGTCTTTGCATCCTAGAATTATGGAATGCAACTTCAAAAGTGGGAGGAGAGGCAGCTTTTGTACTTTGCTGACAATAGGAATTATATGCGGACAATGTGGTTTGTGCGGGTAGTTCACAGGGCTCTACGTACATGAAGCTGCTTTTGAGAACAGCCTGCTTTACTTTTAACAGGGGAACAGTATTTTTTTTTTCAGTTTTGACTAGTCTCTTCAGCAGTCAGTCTGTCCTTTTCAATCCTAGTTTCTTAGTCATTCTTCTGACAGTTAATAAAATAATCAAATAACTGAGGAGTCCTCAACATGAATATTAAAATGAGCAGCTGAAACTTGTAATCTCTAACACTATTGCTCCTGACTATAACGTAAATTTGATCCCCGGGCTGCCCACATTTAGGTGATAACTTCTTAAGTAAATCTTGCTGGTTCTGATGAAAACCCTACTAACACCATGTATTCCCTTTGGTAATTTCTGCCATGTGAGAAATTCTGCACCTAGTAAATGAAGGTCTTTTAAAACTGAATATCTCATCTAATGAACAGTAATTCATAAGATTTCCTCATTTAATTAGAAAATCTCTTGTGGGTAGCTGCATATCCTGCTGTTTGTTTACTCACTGTAAAATACAAACCCCTTGCGTTACTACAGTCCATGATTAGACAGAAATAAGGTCTGTAGGAATCCAGAGACGGGTGTTCATTTAATTTTCAGGTTGCTTAGGGACGAAGATATTTTGATTTCCAAACTTCAGCCAATGTACTGAATTCACAGACATACTCTGCTCACCAGGGGACCCAAGGGAATTAGCTGAACTGGCATGAGACAGACTCCACACCCCAGGTCCTGGCTTCCTCTCAATGGGGGCATAATGCAGGGAGCAGGCGTCGTCAGGTGGGGCTGCAAATGTGGGTTTGACTGGGGATCATCTGTAATGAGGAAATATCTAAATATACTGTAATATATGTATAATATTTATATTACATATGTATATATGTAAATATATCCCTTGCCCTCTACAGATGCAGTCTCGGAATGAATAAAAATATACCAAACTCAGCAGTATGTTCCATCCTGTAGTACTTGATAAATTGAATAAGCTTAACCTAAACATGAGCCTTTTATTAAAATAATTCGTATGATACTGTGTGTGTGTGTCATGCACAAGGCTGTAGGCTTGAAATGTACTAGAGCACTAGTTCCTAGAGACTTGTTATAGGTTTCACCCCCACTCTGAACTTTAGGGTACAGATGTGGGGACCTGCATGAGAACTCCTAAACTTAATTACCAGCTTAGACCAGTATGCTGCCACCACCCAAATATTTGAGTCATTTGGGAAACTCTGTCTTCTCCCCCAAAATCTTTTCCTCCCAAGTACTATAACCCTTCCCTGGGTAGTCTTGAGAGACTCCTCCACCAATTCCCTGGTGAACACCGATCCAAAACCCTTGGATCTAAAAACAAGGAGAAATTAACCATCTCCCCTCCTTTCCCCCACCAATTCCTGGTGAGCCCAGATCCAACCCCCTTGGATCTTAAAACAAGGAAAAATCAATCAGGTTTTTAAAAAGAAGGCTTTTAATTAAAGAAAAGAAAGGTAAAAGAAAAACCTCTGGGAGATAGCATACAAGCTGATCTCACAGACAACAGATTTAAAACACAGAGGATGTTCCCCTGGGCAAAACCCTTAGTACATCAACGAATAGCCAATTTGATTATTCCTCTAATGCCCAAGACAAGTTACAAAAAGAAAATAAACATAAGCTAATTCCTTCACTAAATACTCACTACCCTGTTTGATTCCTGATTCCTTTTCCTCTCCGGCCAGAACTGAAACTGACCCAAGACAAAGGGAACTTCCCTCCTTCCTTTTGAAACATCTTGTCCCCCCATTGGTTCCTTTGGTCAGGTGTCAGCTAGGCTAGGTGAACTTCTTAACCCTTTACAGGTAAAAGAGGCATTAACCCTTAACTATCTGTTTATGACANCATACAAGCTGATCTCACAGACAACAGATTTAAAACACAGAGGATGTTCCCCTGGGCAAAACCCTTAGTACATCAACGAATAGCCAATTTGATTATTCCTCTAATGCCCAAGACAAGTTACAAAAAAAACCAAAACATAAGCTAATTCCTTCACTAAATACTCACTCCCCTGTTTGATTCCTGATTCCTTTTCCTCTCCGGACAGAACTGAAACTGAACCAAAACAAAGGGAACTTTCCTCCTTCCTTTTGAAACATCTTGTCCGCCCATTGGTTCCTTTGGTCAGGTGTTAGCTAGGCTAGGTGAACTTCTTAACCCTTTACAGGTAAAAGAGGCATTAACCCTTAAGTATCTGTTTATGACAAGACTGTCTTGTAATATTTTTCTGGAGTTAAACTGGGCATCAGACACTGGTTTGCATACTAGATAATTCAGGAGTTGGGTGTGCCTAGTTTGTGTGTGACTTCAGATTTCATTCTTAAATCTGTGTTCTATTCTCAGATCCCTCTGATGACGAATGGGAAGAACTCTCCAGCAGTGATGAGAGTGATCTGTTTATGGAGAACTCCTACGATGAGGGAAGTGGGAAGCCCATGTCACCCCTTTGCCTCTCTGCCGAGGTTCATGCAGCACTCATGAACAACCTCATTCCAAAGAAGGTAGAACCGCTGTATATCATCTGATCACAACTCAAATTCAGTCTTTTCACTGTGTTTGATTTAGACCTTAGTTTAGACCAACAAATTATTCTAATCCAACTTCAGTACAGGAAGATTTATTTTTAATCAACCTTTAGCGTTTTTAAAAAGTCCTAGATATACAGCATCATTCATACAAGTTGACTTAACTTAAATAATTCTGTGGTGTAAATGGGACTAGACAATTCCTCCTGTCTGTCAGGAATGAAGTCAGATATTGGGCTTTTCTGAAACTGTACAGGATTTTCCAAGTTGGATATGTTAAGGGTGACCTGCATAGAGAAAATGGAAATTGAACAAGCCATGGGAATAAATGCCAATTTTCACTCCTAGCCAGGCTGGGGGAGAATGCCAGAGAGCAAACGGAAATAAACAGAAACTTCTTCCCCTCATACCCCCCCCTTAAATTGTTAATTTCGGTAGTCCACTTGCCAATTCTGAGTTTGCTGTTGAGTCCCCAGAACTCATCTTAGTAGGATTTCACAGGCATCAGAAAATATGAAATGTTCATTTTTTAAAGTGACTATAGTAAAGTTTTTCTTAAACACTGTACACCAGTCCCTGGTGCTTAGATTGATTCTGTACCATGAGCCGTTCTGGAACCTCAACAACTAGCCTTTAACTAGTGAGAAGATTTCTATAGGAGCTGTAAGAAGGGCAAAATAAATCATCTGTGCTGACTACCCTTCACAACCTAGATAGAGACAAGGTGGGTGAGGTAATATGTTTTATTGAACCATCTTCTGTAGGTGAAAGAGACAAGCTTTTGAGCTCCAGCTGAAGCTGGAGGTCAGCTGAAGAAGAGTTCTGTGGAACTAGAAAGCTTGTCTATTTCACCAACAGAAGTTGGTCCAATAAAATATATTACCTCACCCATCTTGTGTGTGTCATATCCTACATAGCTACAACACTGAAAACTTCATAGCCTAGTCGCATCATATAACATTCTTTCTATTCTACTAATAGCCACTGTGTAACATCCTCTTGAGCTGTTAAAGGTAGACATTTTAAAATCAGCAGTTCCAGATAACTAGCATACAAAAGTTTTAAAGAAGGTGTCTGAGGAGTTTACAGGACCATTAATGTTGATTTTAGGTCTTGGAATGCTGGGGAAGTTCCAGAATACTGGAAGAAAGCTAATGTTGTGATTTAAGGACATAAGAACGGCCATACTGGGTCAGACCAATGGTCCATCTAGCCTAGTATCCTGTCTTCCTACAGTGACCAACGCCAGGTGCTTCAGAGGAAATGAACAGAACAGGTCATCATCAAGTGATGCATTCCCAGCTTCTGACAAACAGAGGTTAGGGACACTTCAGGGCATGGTTTTGCATCCCTGCCCATCCTGGCTAATAGCCATTGATGCACCTATCCTCCATGAATTTATCTAGTTCTTTTTGAACCCTGTTATAGTCTTGGCCTTCACAACATCCTCTGGCAAGGAGTTCCACAGGTTGACTGTGTAGAAATACTTCCTTTTGTTCATTTTAAACCTGCTGCCTATTTTTGTTTGGTGACCTCTAGTTCTTGTGTTATGATAAAGAGTAAATAACACTTCCTTATTTACTTTCTCCACACCAGTCATGCTTTTGTAGACCTCTATCATATCCCCCTTAGTTGTCTCTTTTCCAAGCTGAAAAGTCCAAGTCTTATTAATCTCTCATCATATGGAAGCTGTTCCATACCCCTAACAATTTTTGTTGCCCTTTTCTGTACCTTTTCCAATTCCAATATATCATTGTTGAGATGGGGCAACCAGATCTGCTTGCAGTATTGAAGATGTGCCAAATATTGTGCCAATATTTAAAAAGGGTAAGTGGGACATCCTAGGTAATTATTGGCCACTCAGTCTGACATTGATTCTGGGCAAGATAATGGAGTGGCTGATACGGGTCAATTAATAAAGAATTAAAGGGCAATATAATTCATGCCAATCAACATGGGTTTATGGCAACTAGATCTTGTCATACTAACTTGATATCTATTTTGGATGAGATTGCCAGTTTGGTTGATAAAGGTAACTGTGTTGCTGTAATAGACTTTTGTAAGGCATTTGATTTGGTACCACATAACATTTTGTGTTAAAATTAGAACAATATAAAATTAACATAGTACATATTAAATGCAGTGAAAGCTGGCTAACTGATAGGTCTCAAAATGTAATGGTAAATGGGGAATCATTATTGAGTGGGTATGTTTCTAGTGGGCTCGTGCAGGGATCGGTTCTTGGTCCTAAGCTATTTTACATTTTTATTAATAACCTGGAAGAAAACATAAAATCACTGAAAGTTTTCAGGTGATGCAAAAATTGGGGGAGTGGTTAATAATGAAGATGACAGATCATTGATAGAGAGCAATCTGGAGCGCAAGCAAGCAATTAGCATTTTAGTGCGGCTAAATGTATACATCTAGTAACAAAGAATGTAAGCCATACTTACAGGATGGGGGACTCTCTGTTGGGAAGTAATGACTCTGAAAAAAGATTTGGAGGTTGTGGTGGATAATCAGCTGAACATGAGCTCCCAATGTGATCTTGTGGCCAAAAGGCTAGTGCAGTCCTTGGATGCATATATGGGAATCTCAAGTAGAAGTAAAGAGGTTATTTTACTGCTGTATTTGGCATTGGTGTGATTGCTACTGGCATACTATGTCCACAATTCCAGAAGGATGTTGATAAATTGAAGAGGGTTAAGAGAAGAGGCACAAGAATGATTAAAGGTTTTGAAAACGTGCCTTGTAGTGATATACTCAAAGAGCTCAATCTATTTAGCTTAACAAAGACGAGGTTAAGGGATGACTAGATCACAGTTTATAAGTACCTACGTGGGGATCAAATATTTGATCATGGGCTCTTCAGCCTAGCAGAGAAAGGCATCACATGTTCCAATGACTAGAAAAGCTAGACAAATTCAGACTGGAAATAAGGAATAAATTTTTAAGTGTAGGTTATCAACCAGTGGAACAATTTACCAAGGGTCTTGGTGGATTCTCCATCCCTAGCAATTTAAAAATCATGATTAGATGTTTACTAAAAGATATGCTCTAGGAATTATTTTAGGGAAGTTCAGTGGCCTAACAGGAAGTCAGATGATGATCACGGTGATCCTTTCTGGCCTTGGAAGCTATGAATCTAGTTATTTCTGTTCCTACCCTTCCCTGCCCCAATCTCAGCACAGGTTTCTGTGGTTAGCACAATTTTTGCTTTTGCTCTCTAGGCCACTTTAACAGAAGCAGAGCCATGACTCTTACTGTTTATTTTAAAATATATGTACATATACTTGGATCCTTCTCAAAAATACACCATATTTTGTTAACAGGTTAAGAGCTTTGGGTTGTTAAAACTTATTTCTAATTCATCTTTATAACTGATGCATCCCAGAAAAATAACTTTAATCCTCTAGCACTTAAAAGGACACCAACTTAAAAAATCATGTTTCTGGAAAAATATTTCACCTGCTACTTTTGCAAGTAACAACTCAGATAACTGTGGCAACATGAGAAAAATATTCGTTTTAGTTTGTTCACTTTATTTGACAGTGTTTTGGGGTTTTTTGCTTAGTCACTCCTGACTTTACACAGAAAAAGCTAGTGAGTTTCCCCTGTGTGTGTAGGTTTTTCATGCTGTGACAAGGAAGAGGAAAACATTTTTTAAGATAAGAAAATAGGACTGTAAAATAACAGGTTTCAGAGTAGCAGCCGTGTTAGTCTGTATCAGCAAAAAGAACAGGAGTACTTGTGGCACCTTAGNTGTAAAATAACAAAAATTCAAAGGGGAACTTCAAGTTAGGTGTAAAATCTGAGACAAGCTTGAGTACATTTAGAAAGAAAATTGACTGATTTCACATTGAAGGTGTTCCTTTGTAATAAAAAGATCAAACTTCCAAACATTTTGTTCAGTGATAGTATGTACTATAAAGTCATATTGGGGACTCTGCCATTAGGGGTTGATGTTACCATAAAAATGCTTCATCTAGCTGTGCAGGTGAAGTAGTTTGATTTCTTTCAAACGAGGATCCAGAATGGCACTGGCTGATCTGAATAACATCTGATTTTTTTTTTAAGCCTTTCCTGTCATTCTTTGATAGTCTAATTTGCTCCCTACTTGCTAACAAGTTCTTTGTGTGAACAACAGGAAGATCTTTGGAGGTTCTCTGGTTAATCTTTTCAGCTGCGGGAATCTTACCTAAACTTTTTAACCTTAAAAACTTGGTATGAGGGATTGGCAAAAGTTCAGGGTTGTTTATTTGTAAAGTGCCTAGCTCATTCTTAATTGTGGGTTGTGAAGGTAACATGCCTCATCTTGTTGTAGTAGTAGTAGTATGGCAGTGTGATAGAATTGAGAACAAAGGGGGTGTCTACGTAAGATTAACTGTATTCATGGCCCTGTGTACTCTGTGGCAAACTGAATCTAAAATCTCTGGTAAGGTCCCCAGATTCTGCAGCATTGTGGAAATTATGCAGCATATTCATTTTCAATTGTTTAAAGAGGTTTTAAATTAAATATGGAAACAAGTACTTTATAATTTAATATAAAAAATCTTATGCTAAACCCAGGGCATAACTATTGTAGAAGTTGTCAGGAGAGAAACTGGAGATTCTGGCAGTTGAGTGAATCATGGTTGGAACTTTTGACATATGGGGAAGCACTGGAGGGAGTTTGGGATTGTGGGATAAATATATAGGTTAATGTTTCTGCTGAATGATCAACAAAGAAATAGCTAACATTAAACTGTCCTTCACCCCCAAAAAACCTGTTGCCGAACTTTTTTTCCAGATTCTTGAAAAAACCGCTTTTCCGAAGAGTGTTGCTGTAGACATCTGTACACACAGTCCATCTTGGAAGCCATTAATTAGAAAGTAGGAATTTCTTTGACTTTTTTAAATTTTCAGTGCATTTGTAATTAAATTATGAATGTAACACCAGATCTTCAATTTCAAGATTTTTTGTATCATAAACATTGATACTTTAATGTGTGTGGGGTTCTTGGGTCACCCTAGAGAACTGGACATTACAAGTCTGCTACATTGTTTTAGTAACAAGATACAAATATTTACATGCGGATGCTTTGTGATCCCCAGGTAAATTGTACCCCACCTCAACATTGCATAATTAAATTAAAATTCCTTGTTTATATTGATCATTTTTTTATTAATAGAGCCTCAAAAGGCATATTTCTGTTGTTTACTTTGTTCCAGAATGAACACGGTACAGTGCAGAGCTCTAACATGTCTCCATAGCATTTTGTTAGTATCAGATATGGATTGTCTTGGAGGAGCTTCAACACTTCAGTCACTTGCACAGCACCTCTCCCAGCTAGTTTTTTCTCAACCAGGTAAGTTTAAGGCCATAATATTAAAGAAACTTAACTCAGAGGGGTTTGATTACTTCTATTATAAGTAAATTTTATATATATAGCATTTAATTTAATACAATTTTATTACTAATCCCCTCCAGTTTTTCTTGCATTTGGAAGGCAGCACGATGTTGGGAATATGCTGCCATGCACTGAAGCTATGTAAACCTCATGTAATCTCCTTACCCAGGAAAGCTCTGGTCGAATAAAGTTTTTTGGAGTGCGTAGTATGTTTTATATCAGTATATGCAAGCACTAAAATATAAAGTGACGTAACCAGTGCAGGAGCCCCATCCTAACATGAGACCACAACATCTATATTTGGTCATACCTGTGATGGTGGCAGTTTTTTCATTGGTCACATAAGGCAAGCTATTGTCAGGGAGAGCAGGACATCTCCCGAGTATGAATAAACAAATCTGAATGTGAGAGAATTCACGTATCTGAAATGACATGTCACCAGCATTATAATTCAGGTTAGGCATCACAGGAAGCTATTCCCAAAGTGATTTCCAAAGCTGAAACAAAATCTAGTATTTGCATACTTATCAAAATCGGAAATATAGCAGGCCTCTCTTTCTCTGGGGCATAAGTTATGCGTGTATTTTTTATGTACCACTCTTGAAAATGTATATCTCTAATAAATGTAATCATTTGCCCCAAACGTTTTACATTTAGGACTAAACATCAAAGCTGCTTATCAAATTTCCTGGTGTGATGATGATTTGATTTGAATGAAGATGATAAACCTGTTGGACAATGTTCTTTTAAAACAGTACTGTTGTGGAGTAACAAACTTATTCCTATGTCTCTAAAAAAGCTTCTGTGTTAATTCCACTGAGAGCAATTGTGAAG
Source organism: Platysternon megacephalum (assembly GCA_003942145.1). Classification (NCBI taxonomy): domain Eukaryota; kingdom Metazoa; phylum Chordata; order Testudines; family Platysternidae; genus Platysternon; species Platysternon megacephalum. The sequence goes on along the minus strand of QXTE01000059.1, from coordinate 6,519,869 downwards.
ATTTCCCAGTTACTAATGCTGCTTTCAGATTGAGAGGTGACCAGTTGATGAGCAAGCATGCTGGAAATTAATAGTTTAAGGGCCCATCTACACTACAAGAACAACATTAGCCCATGATTCTCTGCTGTGGATAGGAGTGTCTGATGACAGATGCTCCTAGCTGTAGCAGATAATCATGCTAACACACGGTTATTATAGACAGGCCTAAAAACACTGTAGCGAATTATGTGGACTACTGATATAAGTAGCTGTTCAAAGCTCTAGTCTCCTAACTGGGATAGGAATCTGTAAGGTGCCACTGCAGGTTTTTACTCCTGCAAAAGCCTGTAAATAGCAACAAAAGAACATTAGGGGAGAATGAAAAGTGTTAAAATACAGAAGAATATGCCTGCAAGAAGATGGTTGGTATTGGGGAGCAGTTGAGTATTCAACATTTTGTGGGCACAGTTCGAGTCCTAGGTTTCCCAGGGTTTACTGCATGCCAGGGGGAAACTAACAGGTGAACATGTTCTTTGCGTTAATGTAGAGATGCTAATATTCTGGGTGCATGTTGGAGCTCAGAGTCCCAGGAAAAAGACTGGACGTCTTACAAATTTTCTTAAGAGATCTAGGAAGTGAGTTTTAAAATACCTGCTTAGCTTCTTTGCAGTGCTCCTCTTAGTGCTCCAGTGGTGCTTATGGTCTAAAATATTGGTGTGGGACACTTGTGCTAAATTTTCAGTTTGGCCTTAATTAGGCCTCATTTTTTGCATGCATAATTTTACACCTATATTTGATGTCAGTTAGAAGTCCTAGTCCTGGATTGTGTCTGAAAACTAGGACTTTAGACATCTGTGGCATAAGTTGCAGATACAAATATGAACATGAAATTGTTGGCAATTTCCACCCACAAAGCTAGAGGCCCAGTCTCTGAAAATCTAGGTTTTAACATGGAGCAGCACCAATAGATGTGGAATGGAAGGAAATTTTTCTCTGCTCTCAGTGCAGAAAGTCCTTAAAATGATTTGAAGTTTTTTCTGACTCTTTGGCTTTGTGTTTATTTTTGAGCAGAATTTCCTACACACACTGAATTCCTGGAAGCCGTAACTAGTGCTATGAGGGCTCTCTTGCAAACAATGGCATCAAAGAATATATCTCAGGTGAGAGGTTTTTCTACCAAACGTTGGGCATTCTGGTAGATACAGGTTCAGTAAATTTACATCAGATTGTACTTGAATGGTTTTGAAACAAACCAATCTTTAAAGAGTGCTAAATTCTTGTAACTTGATGTTTAATGTTTTAAGCATTGTAACAGTGCTTATTAACACTGCTAGAATTACAGGTTAACAAAATTCATCCTAATTTTTCTCATAGATAAATAAGGTTGCTGAAAAAAATATGCTCCTGCAACAGGGGTGGGCAAACTTTTTGGCCTGAGGACCACATCTGGGAATGGAAATTGTATGGTGGGCTATGAATGCTCACGAAATTGGGGGTAGGGGTGTGAGAGAGGGTGAGGGCTCCGGCTGGGAGTAAGGGCTCTGGGATGGGGCCAGAAATGAGGAGTTCAGGGTGTGGGAGGGGGCTCTGGGATGGGGCAGGAGTGCGGGGTGGGGGATAAGGGCTCCAGCTGGAGGTGCGGGCTCTGGTGTGGGGCCATGGATGAGGGGTTAGGGGTACAGGAGGGGGCTCTGGGCTAGGATTGAGGGGTTTGGAGGGCAGGCGGGGGATCAGGGCTGGGGCAGGGGGTTGGGGCACAGAGGGGGTGGCTCAGGGATGCAGGCTCCAGGCGGCGCTTACCTCAAGCAGCTCCCGGAAGCAGCGGCATGTCTCCTCTCCGCCTCCTATGCTGAGGCGCATCCAGGTGGCTCTGCACGCTATCTCATCTGCAGCCACCGCCCCCGCAGCTCTCATTGGCCGTGGGAGCTGCGGGGGTGGGGGCAGTGTGCGGAGCCCTCTGGCTGCCCCTACACGTAGGAGCTGGAGGGGGGACATGCCAGCTGCTTCCCAGGAGCCACACCGAGCCACGGCACGTGCAGAGCGGGGCATGTCCCCGACCCCACTCCCCGGCAGGACCTCGAGGGCCGGATTAATAAAAGGTCTTGACGGGCTGGATGTGGACCTCGGGCCGTAGTTTGCCCACCCCTGTCCTAGAAGAAACCTTTCACACTAATTCTGAGCCTGGTGGTTATTTCATATACATATTTAAAGAAAAACAGTTGGGCTAACTTTTTCAAAAACAAAAGGAAATGTAAAACCCAAGCTGTATCTGTTTGTGCAGCAGCCACAGTTTTTAACATTTTGTGTCCTAAATTACCAAGGCTAGTGGTGGATTCTCTCTCGCTTGATAGCTTCAAGACTGGATGCCTTTCTAGAAGATGTACTTTAGCCATACAAGTTACTGGTTCATTTTACCGGTTACTGGGGGAAATTTAAAAGTCTGTGATATACTTGTCAGACTAGATGACCTAATGGTCCTTTCTGGATTTAAATGCTATGAATTTATTAATAAAGAGTTTCTTTAGTGTTTATTAATGGCTTAGAAGGAGTTATTCAAATATTTCAGGTAAACATGTGGCTTTTGGTTCAGGGCTTTTTACCTACAGAGCCATGACAATGAGCCTTGAGCCTTTTCTGGAGGAAATTCCTGAAGGAGTAAAAGGATAGTTTAATAATCTCCATGCTGATTCCATCTTCAGTCTTAACTTTTTTCATAATATACAGATGCTGCTTATCTGCTATAGGTTTGTCTGTCTTATATAGAAGCAAATGACCTAAAGATTTTTCTTTGAAATAGTGTTTCTCTGGAAATTTAAATTTGTCTGACATTTACTTTTCTTCCCTTTTTTTTAAACAGTGTATGACTCCTGAGCAGCTGATGACTTTATGTGAAGCTGGTATTCATAGCAGTAATATCAGTGTTAGAGTAAATGTAGTTAGCATCCTGGGAATTGCTGGCAGCGTGCTGGCAAAAATAGAAGATACAGCTGAAACACTAAAGGTAAAAAATACATGGGTAGCAACCCCTAAACTGCTTTAGTGGCAATTACTTGCCATTGTTTTATAATGCCATGTTTTTAAAAATAAGTATCTCTTTTCAGATGATTGGAAAATTTCTTCTTGATGTTGCTATGAAGGATCCTTCTCTTGTGGTAGCTGGAGAAGCTCTGGATGCTCTCTTTGATGTTTTTGCAGATGGGACAGAGGCTGAAAAAGCAGCAGTTCAGATTAAATTGCTCCCTGCACTGAAAGAATTCCAGCCAGTCTTCAAAATAAGGGTAGGCATCTCACAAACTAGTAACCAGTCTAAGGGCTCAAAACACAGTTTAAGTTAACACTTGAGATTAGTTTTGCTGCTTGTACTACCAGGAAATTATGTGAAATATGCCCACAAAATTTTAAACAATTCAGTGCACGGAAGAAAGCAAAAAAACAAATCTCACCTCTAAAGTATGCTTTAGATGGAAAGAAAAGTTCCTTTCTTGACAGTCAATTTAACCATGTGCATAAAGAATTAATCCCATATTTACTACAAGGCACCTTTGGTGTCTGTTATTGTCCATCTTTTTCTGAAATCCTGGTACGTTAATTCTGCCAATTCCTCCATGGGTAGAGAGGGCCAAACATGGTTAACCTTTAGAGAGGAGAGAGGAAATCCTCTTCTGAAACTAGTTTGACTTCTTGTTTTAATTTGCATGGGTGTCCAAATGTGCATATACACCTCTACCCCAATATAACGCTGTCCTCGGGAGCCAAAAAATCTTACCGCGTTATAGGTGAAACCGCGTTATATCGAACTTGCTTTGATCCTCCGGAGTGCACAGCCCTGCCCCCCCGGAGCACTGCTTTACCGCATTATATCCAAATTCATGTTATATCGGGTCACGTTATATTGGGGTAGAGGTGTACTTATCCTGTTGCTGCTTAGTTAAGATAGGTCTTAACCAGGATCCTGTACTGTTAAGTGAAATTATACAAGTGAAGCTTCCGATCCCTCAAATTAATTTTTTTTTCTTTAAAAGGGGGGTAAATTTTCAAAGCATTGTGTTGCTTTAGCCAGGTGACACCCAGTAGGCTAAAAGCTCCAATATACTTTTAAAATAGATACCTTTTTATTTCTATAGTTTATTGCTGGATGGCCTAATATCTATTAGCCCATCATTCTAGGGCACAACAAATTCACTCTAGCAGAAGCGGCTGTCATACTCCACCAATTGACCCTTCATTAAATGTCAGTGCTTTGCACTTCATTTTATTTCTGAGTGCAGTGCTAGGTCTTTTCCCTAAAATATCTACAGAGGATAAATACATGTTACAGATTTAATTGTGTAATTATTGAAAGGCAGGAGCATCATATCCTACTAGAGAGTATCTGAGGAGTGCTTGGCTGTCCTAATCTGAAAAGCTGCCTTCTCAATGTTATATATATATATATATATATGTGTGTGTTTTGTTTTTTTTATTGCAGATGCGGAAAGAAGGAAAAGGACAGTACAGTACAGATCAGTTGTGTGTTCTTGACAATGTAAAAATGAATTTGAGAAGATTCATTGCCTATCAAGAGACATTAGGGGGAAAAAAGACTACTTGAAACGGACTTTAAATTAAGGTTTTCTTTATTGATTGTCAAATATATAAGTTTTGAATTCTAGAATTTTGGGGAGAGGGAGTTCTGTTTTAATGTTAACATTGCATTTCTTACATTATGCATATTTTATACTCTCTGGGAAGATGCAATATTAAAGCTGGATTCAGCATGTGAAAGTATTGCATTACTTTGAAATTTCATGTACATGCTGGTAAGAAATGGTGTTGCAATCTTGGGATATGTAAATACAGTTTACTCTCATTGTGTGGAAACCTTCATATACCCTGGCACAAAATTATACCACAAGAAATTAGTTAAAAAAATAAAATCACACTTACCTAAAAAGTTGAGAGAACTCATAAGAAACCTAGAATTTTTGTTAGAGGAAAGTTAAGGTATACTGTCAGCTGTGTTCAGAATTGAAAGGGCAGCTTTGGCAAGTTTCCTGAGCAAAGTATGATAGGTACATAGATTATGATCAGCATTTGGATTTTTTGTCCTCCGAGGCTTATTAAAGAAGAAGCTATGTCAAATTCACTTTCATCCAGTATAATAAATTCCTACATGACAGGTAATTATTGTGGAAGTTAGTTTAGAAGAAACCTCCAAAAGATATTCGGCCTGATTTTTACTTCATTTTGTGGGTGTTCAGCTTGCTGAAAATCAGTTCAATAGGCTTTACTTCCCTTCTGTAAATCCTACATTAAGGTAAAAGTTTGGATTCGGGGAAGTAATACACCTAATAACAAATACAACTATTTTTGTATTGAAATGTGATATAAAAGATTTTTAAAAAAATTGTTTAAATTGTATCTACTCAAATGTGTTTGTTAGGGATTTTAAACTGAGACCTGTGAAATGCCTGTAAAATACATTACCTGTTTTCGAAGAAGTGTCACTGATTATGGATGCATAAAGACAAAGATGGACTTTTATATATGAAACAATTTTTATTATTTTTTTTAAATGTATTCGTTTAATTCATGAAAACAAAAGTATCTCAAATACACAATGTAGAAAAATAAGTTTAGGGGATGTGTGTGTGTATGTGGCTTTGGAGAACTGGGAATACAGACATTACATCTAAAAACCAATCCGTTTTATTCATTATGTGAGGTGGAGCCTTATTCAAAGACAAATAAAATTGGGAAGAATTGAACACTTTAAAGATGTCAAATATTGTATAAACTTTTGGGAGGGGAAGGGGGGGTATTTTTAGAGCTTACCTGTTAAGCCTTGATGCATGGTTGAAATGGAATATTTGAAGACTTTAGTGTTCTGATGCTATTGTGCCAGTGCCACAGAGGTTTTAGTAGCTAACACTAAATTGGATTCTTCTAAATACTTTTAATTGTTATGATCAGATTTTTACCCCTATCAGCCCAGGAGTTTTTACCAGATTCCAGGAATGGATGTATTTTGCTTTATTGTTCAGTGTCCTAGTCCCAGTGAGGAGAAGAAAAAATATATTACTTTATTCCTTTGGAAGAGGAGATTTTACTCACGGCTTCTACGTGTGGTTTTCCTTTTGGACAATGTTGAGTTTGTCCATTTTGAATATACAAATCATTCCTACGTGTGAACTAGCAGACTTTTTAATAAAATATTTTTTGCAGTAAAAGTTATAGAAATTAGTGTTGAAAAATTATCTTGGTGTTTATTCTTCAAGAATGCTCTAGTTCAAACATGAATTAATTCAGGGAAGACCTATGACCTGTGTTATGCAGGAGGTCATTCTGCATCCTACAACTCTGATACCTCTGTGCTAGTCCCCTCCCGTCTGCAGTTTCTGCAGGCAGTGAGAAGCTGTAGCACAGCCCATGCTATCCATGCCCCTTCTCTGGCCTTCTGCCAGATCTTCTGCTTCTGCAAGAGCAGTCAAGTGGCTGTTCACTTGGCTCCTGATCTTTCTTTCCATTTTGTCCAGCAGTAGCATGCAACCTTTCTTTCTTGTCTCTCTTCTGATTCGGATATTGAGCTGTGCAAATATGGAGCTAAATCCAAGCAGTGTTCTATTTGTGAGGCAGCTTTTACAGGCTCTTTGGAGAACTAATTATGCCCTGCCTGTTCTCAGCCAGTTGACACTTGCACTGAATTGGGTAGGCATGTTGGGTGGTGGTGTCCCCCCATCCACTCTAGAAGCCATGACTTCAGCACAGAACAGCCCAATCTGGAGACTCAGAGCAGAACAAAAAGGAAAAGAAAAGGTATAATAATAAAAACTAAAAGGTTTTTCCTCTGACTCCGATACCTTATCCCCTACTGAGGAAGGGGAGCTCTTGGGTTCAGATTCTGAGCAGGACATTCAAAAGATACAATAAAAGTTTTTTCCCCCTGAGATCATAGAATCCTAGGGTTAGAAGGGACTGCAAAGGTCATCTAGTCTAACCCTCTTGTTTGAAACCACGTGCATCCACAGTTTAGATCCAACCTGAGCAGGCACTAGAGGACAAGCCCAAAGGCAGATACCTACCGTGTAAATCCTTGCTTGAGAGAGAAATCCTGCTGCACCCATCCTTCACGGATGTAATCAGAGAGGAATGGGAAACCCTGATAAGGGTAAATGCATAAGCAGGCATGCACTTAGATATTACAAGTTGCAAGAGCCAAAAAATTCCATTATAGGTACGCCAAAGGTCAATGCTGCAGTGGTATCGCTAGCAAAAGATTGAGAAAGAATCCCTTTCAAATGGGATTACCCTAAGATCCAACTGATAGAAATGTGGAAGCCACTGTCAGAATGGTCTTTTCAGCTTTGTTGACCATTCATAGAGCATCCCTGATGGCTACATGCTTTGCAAAAGCCAGTCTCCTGGCTTGATGACCTTAAAGCCATGAAGGACAGAGACTATCCTGATTTTCTGTCTACGCTTAAGAAAATTTCCCTAGCAACAGCTTTTAGAGGCAGATGCCACAGTGCATGCAATGAGATTTTTAGCCAGAGCCATGGATCCAACTTATCAACCAGATGCAACATCTGGCTTTGCTCCTGGAAGGTTGATGTTCGCTCCAAACAAATTCTGTGATCATTTAAATTCACAGGCTTTCTACTCTTTGGGTAAAAACTAGACAAAATAGTGGCAGAAAGCGCTGCTAAACTGAAACAGTCTTACCCCTTCTCTCCCCACTCAGTACTCTGAGAAGGGACTACAAACCCAGTAACAGACAAAAACGCTCCTTCCATCTACCTCACAAATGTACCAGAAGAAAGAGAGCAGGTATACTGGGGAAAACCCTGGAACTGGGGATCAAGTGAAAAATCCAGAGTGGATCCACCATCTCTAAGGGCAGATCTTCACTACCCACCGGATCGGCGGGTAGGGATCGATCTATCGGGGATCTATTTATCGCGTCTCGTCTAGACGTGGATAAATCAATCCCCGAACGCGCTCCCCGTCGACTCCGGAACTCCAGCTCGCAAGAGGCGGAAGCAGAGTCGACGGGGAGCAGCAGCGGTCGACTCGCCGCCGTCCTCACGGCCAGGTAAGTCAACCTAAGATACGCCGACTTCAGCTATGCTATTCACGTAGCTGAAGTCGGCGTATCTTAGGTCGACCCCCCTCCCCCCAATGTAGATCAGCTCCATGTTGTTGTTTTCAGATTTTACAAAACACTCCCTCTTTGTCCTGGCATCAAAGTCTGGTATTCAGGTTGGAAGGGCAGTTTTATAAAATTGTTTACTCATTGACCCACCTTCAAATTTAGCACTCTTTGCTAATCTCCCAAAGGTGGGGCTCTGGGAAGGCAATTCTTTAAAAGATTACTACTAAGTGGTGATCTTGTGTCTATTGCTCCCACTGATCCCCACATCCTCCTTTCTCTGTTAGAACATAACTTACATACTAGTTGGAAAGGAGCTGAGGCAGTTGGAAGCCATTCCCCTTTATAACGTCCCAGAGGTTTCCATGCAGGTAGGGTTTCATGCTCCAACAGCAACTGTTAGTAAACTGTTCTGGGCTCACGACCAGAGAGAAGCGCATCCCAAAGGTGAACATCAGTTACTTGCTGTGTAACTTCCTCTTCGGACTGCTAAAAATGGTTTGTGTCATTTAACAGCATTAGACACAAATAAAAAGAAGTAAAATATATCTGGTTCTATTTGATTTAATTTTACAGTAATAGGTGGGGGAGGTGCTGGATGAATGTCTAATGTCACTGATGTTAGAAATATTGTAAAAATAAGAAAATCTAAGAAGGCCAAGTGTTCACTTGGTGAGCTTTAATGACAGCCTTTTCAGAGCTAGTCTTACTGTTAAATATCCAGACTGAAAATCCACTGATTAATTGGACTTGTGATAAAATAAGGAAATTATCTGATGTTTCCAGTTTATCTGAGTGGAAAAAGGAAACTCTAATGAATCTAAAATTGTTAGTTGGGGTACCTATCCTCTCAGTTTAACTTGTTTATATTTATTTCTTCTCTGAGCATGGCGTTTAGTCAGTGAGCAGTCTTCCAGTATTGTACAGGACTAAATGTTAAAACAATTTTGCAGTTACATCCATACCTCAGTTAATTTCAGATTGATAATTTAATCAGTTTGGCTTGGATAATATCTGACGGAAAAATATCTAGAATTGTTACTCCCTTGTTTTGATTAGTCTGTGTCACAGTTCATGGCAGAATTGCGTTGAAAAGTTTTAAGCCTTTTACTATATGACGTTAATTAATGTGCATGCAATTTCGGTTCCTCATCCCATAAGGCTGTGTTCAGCTATACTGTCATAACAAATTAGTATTAAATGGGTTATTTATGGCCTCTTTAACCCTTCCTTTGCCTCAAAGTTAAGCTTTAATCACTTGAAAAAGATTTTTTTTAAACTTTGTAGGTAGGAGTTGGGGGTCTCTGTGTCCCTGAGATTGTTTTCTGTATATCTTGCTTCTAACCTCTTTTATCTCTGCATTTACCCATCCACATAATTGTCACTGATTGGTATTTACTTTTCAGATACTTCTTCACTTAGCTGATAGAGGAACACCAACTGAAGTAAAGCTCTGTCTACCTTTAGTAGCTAAAGGACAGACTGAGATTGCAATAGAGCACTACTGCTCCAGCATACTACAATTCCTGGATTGGGACCAAATATCTTAAACTTCAGACATATTCTTTTTGAGATTCCCCGGGCAGGCCCTGTTCATGATATAGGCCTTTCTACTAACCACGTTTTGTAATAATAAAATTCAGTCCTTTATTTCCCTTTAAAAGTTTATAATGGAAACTTTATACCAGCTTTCATGCTGTGCTTTTTTGGTCTTCTATTGAAGGCCATTTTTAAAGAGCAGTGTACAATTTTTTAATCTTTGTACCTGCAACACATCTACTGAATCACATCTGCATCTTTTTGAAACAAAAACTACTGCAGGTATACATAGCTTCTTAAAATGAGGCTTCCTATCCCCCCTCTTTAGGTATATTTCCCTCTGCAATTTGTCTTGAAATAGGTATTATTATTAGTTTTACTTATCAAATGTATTCCTGTGTATCTATGGCTGAACCATGTTTTTAAATTTTTAAGCGCCCCCATCACTCCTATGAAAGTGTGCTCCTTTCTAAGGTGAGCTTCATTTGGGCTTAAAGCAACAGCAAGGCATGTGGGTTTTCTGAGCCTGGAATTTGGATTTTAAGTCGTGGCACCCCTGTTCTCACTTTGGCCTCAGCAGTTGTTTAGAGAGACCTGCTCTAGCAATGCAAATATTTCCTAGAAGTGCCCACGATTCAGATGTTAAGGATGTTGAACTCTATCTTATGTCTCAGAAGTTTGATCATAAATGGTGTTTGAATCAGGAGTAATATCACTCTGAACGTTACTGTCATGGGTGTCTAGTTCAACACAGAATTGGTCAGTAACAGTAAACTTAAGATGTTTTTTTTTAATAGTCTGTGTGGCCCCCGTGTACTGGTAATTAGTAGATCTTCTAATTTGTGTGGAGACATCCTTATCTGTCCATTTTATGTGTGGAACAGTAGCATGGTTTTGAGGTATGAAGACAAAAGAAAAGGTATCCTAATTTAGATATGACAGAACAAGAAACACTGTTCCAGAACATGACAAGGAGCTACTATGAAAACAACTACTGTTACCACTAGAAAAAGAAATAAATGTACTACTTCCACAATAGTGTGTTCTGCAGTGTAGTCTGCTCCCTCCAGCCTTTAACTTCCTCAGTCTTTCCCTCCTGCTCTAATATCTGGTACAATTTCCCCTTTGTCCTTGTAGGACTGATGAGCTGCTAGAATTTTTCCTTCCGAAAAGCACTCTTGCTGAGTGAACACGATCCTTCATGATCCCTTGAACTGCACATTCTAAGCCAAGTTGCAAATTACTACTACTTGTAAGCTTTGAGCCCCAATACAAGCTAAAAGAGCTACCTGGTGAGTTACATTGGCAACCCTACAATGGCCTGAGTCTGCAGATCTTTAGCATGTCACAATCATTAGGCAACCAATACAAAAGAGAGGGTCATGTTTTCCCTGTACTATTAAAATAATTATTTGTACAATCAGACCACTGTATGCATTTGCATCCATATCTCTGTGGGCCAGGGCCCAAATCTATGATAAAGGCACAAATGAGGAAGACAAATTGCTGAGGCAGCAGCTTTTGCATTTGATTTCTGCTGATCTTTCATCTTCAAACTCTAGTCCTCCTTCTCACTTCCCTGTGGAGGATCCTGCTGCCCTTTTCCAAATCTTCCTTGTAAAGATTATCTATGCTTTTCAATGTATGTCCTATATGTCCTATACATCCCCACTACTGTCACCTTTAGATCCTTCATATGTTCCCATCACCACCTGCGGACTACCTGAACAGCATGCCCCTTCCTTCCACTGCAAGTTAAGATTTTTATAATCAGTAACCCTGAGACTTGTTTTTGATGCTGCACTGGACCAAAAACGTTTTATTTAATCAAATACTAAATTTGTGTTGTGTTTTTCTAATATTAGAGGGTGGAATGTTAGAAAGTGTGGGTACCTTCTTTTGATTGACTTTTCTTTTTAAATTCTACTGGCAACATAGCAGAAAGAAAACAAAATAATCTATATGAAAGATGCTATATGCTTTATTATTCATTGCCTTGTCTGTTAGCATGATCTGTGTACCAAGACGGTAACTGGCTAATGTATAGAAGGCAATAGAAAACTCACAATTGGATTTGTGGGATCCAGCAAATGAAAGGACCCATGGAGAAAGATTAGGGTGTTTTATATTTAGATAGTGCCCTTCGTTCCAATTCAGTTACTGCTGGGGTGGAAGGCAGGTTAAAGAGCTGGCTGAATAGTTTGAAAATATATACAAATGTTGTGAAGTTTTTGAAATAAAATACTTTGCCAAGTGAGTAAATGAGGTAGAGGAGAAAGTGAATCTAATCCAATGGAGCTGATTGCAATTAAATTCCTTTCCTTCCTACTGCTCATCAGAGAGTAGGCAAAACATGCTTTGTGATGCCTCACTAGTGGGGAAAAAGGAGGGAATGAGAAGGTTCCATGGCAGTTAAGAGTGGCAGTTGGAAGTAGGAGGGGTCTGAAGGAAGTGTAATTGACGGAGGAAAGATCCTGTGAGGCAGGGAGAAAACAATGGGAAGTAGCATAGATTGTGTAAATGTGGAAAATTGAGGAAAGGATGGACTTGTGTTTAAGGCACAGGAGTGGATGGTAGGAGTTTGGGTTCCACTCCCAATTTGGACAGTCTTCCTGTGTGACCTTGGGCAAGTCATTCAGCACCCTCTGTACCTCACTCTCCCTATCTATAACACCTAGCATATAGAGAGTGTGTGTTGTAAAGTATCTTGAAGTGCTCCTCATGTAGTAATAATTGAAGTTGTGAGGTGAGGAAAGGAAGAGGCTTGGAGAAAGAGAGCACAGAGAGAAACTCTCAGAAATCCCCCTGAATAGATAAGTGAGGTCCTGCTTCTCTCTGAACAGATATGCGTGTGAGCACATTGACCTAGTACCTGCAGTATACTCTTAGCCAGAAGTTTAGTAGTGGGACCTGTTTGCAAGATTCTTTTAAACTGCAAAGCAGAACTATGTTAATGACTTTGCCTGCGGAGCTCCCCATATGTTCCTTCTGTCAGAAATGATTTAACATTTCAGGAAGGTGACCTTCCATAGTAATCACCTCATAAATACTGAGATTAACACTGTACTTAAATTTTTAAATACAGTTAGCACTTTCCACAACACTCCCTCGAAGCAATGCTTGAAGTGGGCCATGCTATCCTTACTCCCTTTTAGTACTTTACTCCAGAATCTGACCCTGAACAGTTAGAATGCTTAGCCGAACAAAATCAACATCGCTTTTTTTTTTATATATAGGTCATTAAAAAAAAGCCATACATGCCACCTTAAAATACAACTCTTCCAAGCTATAACTAAATCCACAAAGAGAACAAAACTATGGCAATGAGCTACACTGGTGGACTGTGCGTTGTGTGAAGTACTTCCTTAAATTTGTTGTAAACCTGCTGCCTATTAATTTCATTGGAAGGCTCCTAGTTTTTGTGTTATGTGAAGAGGTAAATAACATTTCCCGATTCACTTTCTCCATACCATCCATGGTTTTATAGATATGTCATATCCCCCGTTAGTTGTCTCTTTTCTAAGCAGAACATTCCCTGTTTTTAATCTTTCCTCATATGGAAGCTGTTCTATGCCCCTAATCAGTTTTGTTGCCTTTCTCTACACGTTTTTCCAATTTTAATATATCTCTTTTGAGATGGGGTGATGAGAACTGCACACAATATTCAAGGTGTGGGCATACCATGGATTTCTATAGTGGCATGATATTTTCTGTTTTATTATCTATCCCTTTCCTAATGGTTCCTAACATTCTTTTAGGGTGGTTTTGGTTTTGGTTTTTTTGACTGCTGCTACATGTTGAGTAGATGTTTTCAGAGAACTATCCGTGATGACTCCAAGATCTCTTTCTTGCATGGTAACAGCTAATTTAGACCTCATCATATTGTATGTATAGTGAGGATTATTTTTTCCATTGTTCATTACTTTGCATTTATCAACATTGAATTTCATCTGCCGTTTTGTTACCCAGTAACCCAGTTTAATTAGATCCCTTAGTAAGTCAACTTCAGACTTAACTGTCTTAAGTAATTTTATATCATCTGCAGATGTTGCCACTTCACTGTTCACCCCTTTTTCCAGATCATTAATGATTATGTTGAACAGCACAGGTCCCAGTAAAGATCTTTTGGGGACCCTGCTATTTACCTCTTTCCATTGTGAAAACTGACCATTTATTCCTGCTCTTTGTGTCCTGTCTTGTAACCAGTTATTGATCCATGAGAGGACCTTCCCTCTTATCCCATGACAGCTTAGTTTGCTTAAGAGCCTTTGGTGATAGACCTTGTCAAAAGCTTTCTGAAAGTCTAAGTGCACTGTATCAACTGGATCACCCTTGTCGACATGCTTGTTCAAATAATTTGAATAGATCGATGAGGCATGGTTTCTCTTTACAAAATCTGTGTTGAACTTTCCCTAACGTATTGTGTTTATCTAAGTGTCTGATAACTTTGTTCTTTACTATAATCTCAACCAACTTGCCTAGTACTGAAGTCAGGTTTACCAGCCTGTAGTTGCCAGGATCGCCTCTGGAGCCTTTAAAAAAAATCGGTGTTGTATTAGCTACCCTCCAGTCATCTGGAACAGAGGCTGATTTAAGCTATAGGATACATATTACAGATAGTAGTTCTGCAATTTCATGTCTGAGTTCTTTCAGAACTCTTGGGTGAATACCATCTGGTCCTGGTGACTTATTACTGTTGAATTTATCAATTTGTTCCAAAACCACCTCCACGACACTTCAGTCTGGGACAGTTTCTCAGATTTGTCAACTAAAAAGTGGCTCAAGTGTGGGAATTTCTCTCATATCCTCTACAGTGAAGACTGATGCAAAGGTTTCATTTAGTTTCTCTGCAATGGCCTTGTCTTCCTTGAGTGCTCCTTTAGCACCTTGCTTGTCTAGTGGCCCCACTCATATTTGGCAGGCTTCTTGCTTCTGAAGTACTTAAATAAATTTTTGCCGCTAGTTTTTGTGTCTTGCTAGTTGCTTTTCAAATTCTTTTTTGGCCTGCCTAATTATACTTTTATACTTGGCAGAGTTTATGCTCCTTTCCATTTGCCTCAGTAGGGTTTGACTTCCAATTTTTAAAGGATGCCTTTTTGCCTCTACCTGCTTCTTTTTTTTTTCTTGTTTAGCCATGGTGATATTTTTTGGGTGGTCCTACTGTTGTTTTGGTTTGGGATATATGTTTAGTTTAAGCCTCTCTTATGGTGTTTTAAATAGTTTCCATGCAGCTTGCAGGCATTTCACTCTTGTGGCTGTTCCTTTTAATTTCCATTTAACTAGCTTCTTCATTTTTGTGTTGGTCCCATTTTAGAAATTAAATGATACTTTGGTGTGTTTCTTTGGTATTCTCCCCCTACACCCCCCCTCCCAGGATGTTAAATTTAATTACATTATGGTTGCTATAACCAAGCGTTTCGGCTATATTCAGCTCTTGGACCAGATCCTGTGTTCTACTTAGGAGTAAATCAAGAATTGCCTCTCCCCTTGTAAGTTCCAGGACTAGTTGATCCAAGAAGCAGTGATTTATGATGTCTAAAAACTATCTCTGCATTTGATCCTGAGGTGATTTGTACCCTATCAATATGGGGGTAGTTGAAATTTCCCATTATTACTGAATTTTTGTATTTTTTCCAAAGCCTTCTGCATTCTACAAATACAATCACAATTTTGTAACCAGGTCATGATACACTCATTTGACCTAGTTACAACAAAATTGTGTCCACACAGCAGCTTTTATCATAATACAACCAAGTGTCAACTGTACTGGGTTTTCCACATCTCCCATGCTACTGAGCACTATTTGTATTAGTGCATTGAGGAAAACCTGGACAACTATCCCATAGTGCCTCAGCTGCTGCTGCTGCCATCAGAGAAGATTATGGGTGTTCATTCATTCTATGATGTTTTCTCTCGCCCCCACTTCCCATATTCAGATTCTGGGACTGATTATATAATCCCCATAATCCTCCCTTCTCACAGATACTGGGTTTACACTTCAGGTTGCTGAGTCTTTCCACTTTGGGAGTTTCCTGCTTAAAAGCAAAGCAGGTCAGAAATGCTTATAGAAGACAGAGAAATCAGTGACAAGGGAGCTGCACTTCAAGAGGTTTTTGTCCAATTATACTACAGAAGCAAACCACAGAAAAGTCAGTTTCTGGGCTGAACAGACCCAGCTTTACCCAGTAGTGGCCAAGAAACCTGAGAATGACAAAGTTCACTTTCAACTCTGGTAACATTTAGAGCATCAAACCACTCCTGTGAAATACTATCCCTGCTACTACGAGTTGTATTAGTAGATGAGAAGCTGCACAGCAGCACTGACTATTGCTCCCTGGCAGAGCTGTTAGGTGTGGGGAATGTGACGCTCTCTTCATGGAACCCAGAACTGTAAGCCACTGTGTTAGCCCTCTGCCTCAGCAAGAGTGTAGTCTGCCCAGTTCGCCAGCAAACTCAAGACTCTACCATGTAATGTCTTTTCTTTGTCTTGCAAATAACAATACATGAACCCCAGTTCCTGAGTTCCCCCGAGACGTCTGTCTCTAGTGTCCAGTCCCTCTCACTGGCCACTCACAGAATTTAAGTTTGCAGCCTCTAAAGAGACAGAGCACACATACATCCTATTAGTTTAGCTGAGGATTCACACTTATTTATATATAACAGTACTGAGATGGTTTACAGTAAAAACTAATCACAAATTTATTAATAAAAAAGAGATTTAAGTGATACTAAGCAAGAGAAAAACAGGCAGGTATGATTACAAACAAAACAAGATATACTTTCTAGTGACTAAAACTTAATTTTAGCATGTTACAATCTTTATTTAAGCAGTTTTCTCACATCAAATTACCAGCAGCTCTAGCCCTTCAAGATCCAACTTTCACAGTTCCCGTTGTTTGCTGAGTGATGGACAATTAGAATGCCTTTTGGTTCCCTTATGTTTCCCAAAGTCCATTGTGTCTGCCTCAAAGGCCAGGAAGACTTTCTGGGGGTGCAGACTCTGTCCCCCAGTGTTTTCACTAAACTGTCCTCCATCGCTTGTTTATTTGATTACTTTGTTTATCTTATACATAATTGTACTTTCATTGTCATCTGCCTGCAATCAAGCTGGTCAGACAGGTAAATTCACATTCCTTTGTCTAGGGCAGGCTTAATTTATGCTCTACTTCCAAAACACATTCTATAAATATATTTCCAGCACACATACAGAATTATTTACAAATAATCCATACATACATCACTCAAAGATATTCCTGACCAGCATGTTACCAGATGCGTATGATACCTTAAGATATGTTTTGGATACATATTGTGACAACAGTGTGTTGGAGATAGTGGTTGTGTTGGGCCTGATATGAGTTACAGTATAATGGGCCCTCTGCCAGTGGGCATTGAGGGGCTCTTAGGGTCTTATGGAAGCTCATAGTGAGTGCAATAGAGTTAAATAAAAAAAGCCATTTTTGATTCGCATGAGTTCATCATGAACTCAGGATGAAATTGGAGGGATACCTGGTGAAACCTACCCATTCCAAACAAGTTTTGTTAATTCCTTCTCACCAGTAGTACCCAGCACCTTCCTTTACCTGAGAGGGTGGGGCCCTGGACTGTAATCCATTCTGATTTATATAGGACTTGGCAAAATCACCCTACTACCCCCCTAGATCTTTTACCAACTGGCATTGGTTAGGCAAGTAGTGAGCGCTTTTATGCTAAACTCTGTTTTTATGGGCCATTTTCATTACCACCACAAAGACTTATTTTTCTCTCCTGCTGACAACTGATCACTCTCCTTATAATGTGTATGGTAACATCCATTGTTTCGTGTGTGTGTATATATATATCTTCCTTCTGTATTTTCCACTACATGCATCCGATGAAGTGAGCTTTAGCCCACGAAAGCTTATGCTACAATAAATTTGTTAGTCTCTAAGGTGCCACAAGTACTCCTATTCTTTTTGCGGATACAGACTAACACGGCTATTACTCTGAAATCTGTTTTTATTGTTACTCCTCCCTGTTAATCTGTTCCATCCACCTATTGTGCCCTCATACCTAGGCTGTAAAATCTCTGTGACATGGTCTGTTGCTTTTGTTACTTCTCTGTACAATGCCTAGCAGAATGGGGCTCTGACCTTTATTGAAATTTCAAGTAATATAAATAACTAGCCAAGTGTACAGTTTGGAGAGTTCATGGGTTTTTTTAAATAAAGCGAATAAGAGAGTTTAAGATATCACCTGCCTGACCACCCCCATTGGATGTTGAGCTGTTGATCTCATAGAAGAGAGAGGTCACGGGGGAGAATGTGGTAGTGGCTGTGTAATTTGGGGAGTGTATTCCATGCATACAGGTCAGGATGGAAGACAATGTACACTTTTACACATCAACGAAGAGGCTGCTCATTCCTAATGGAGTGACCTAGTGAGATAAGAGACTGGAAAAGTAAGGAGGAGCTAATTTGTAAAGGATCTTCAAGATAAGGGTTAGGAGTTGGTTTAAAAGAGGGAATGGCACAACTGAATTGATGAGCTAGGGAGATAATTTTTGAAAGCAGCCTTTTAAATTGATTTAAAGTGGGGGTAAGGTTACAGCAGTCCAGGAGGGAGATGAAGAGGATGCAGATAAGAACTTTGGTAATCTGGATACAGACAAAGCCAGATCTTAGAGATGTTTTGAAGGAAAAAGTGGAATGATTTGGATATGGCCTGCAGTGAGGATCCAGAGAGAGGGCAGAGAATATTGTGGTCTAACATCTTATATCAATTCATATGTCACACAGATTAGATATATTTCAGATGCCTACTCTGATACCATATTCATTTGCTTGTCAGCTTATGCCTGTTGCCAACCCCAGTCTGTCTTTTAGATTGTAAACCCTGCAGCCGGGGGATTGTCTTTTTATCTGTGTTTGTACAACACTCAGCATAATGCAACTTTGATCCCACCTGAGACCTTTGGGCACTCCCACAATGTGTTCTTGATGACTTCTTCACACAACGCGCGGTCCATCTGTGTAGCTCATTGCCATGGGATAGGGTGAAGGCCAAAGTATAACTGGCTTCAAAAAAGAATTAGATAAGTTTATGAAGGATAGGTTCATCCATGGTTATTAGCCAAGATGGTCAGGGATGCAACCCCATGCTTGGGTGTTCCTAAACCTCTGACTTCCAATAGCTGGGCCTGGATGACAGAGGAGGAGGGATCACCCAATACATTTTCTTGTTCTGTTCATTCCCTCTGAAGCATCTGACATTGGCCACTGTCGGAAGACAGGATACTGGGCTAGATGGACCATTGGTCTGACCCAGTATGGCCGTGTCTGTTTAATAATCAGGGATCCTAGAAATCTGCTTAGCACGGAAAAACATAGATTTTGCATTTTTACAGAGAATCTTTAGTTTTTACATTTTGGGGAAAAAATAAACACATATACAGTGGAATCCCAATTATCTGATCTAATTGGGACCAGGGTCAGATCAGCTAATCAAACATTTGGATAATCCAGGAGAAATGGTGGGGATCAGGCTGTCAGCTTAAAAATTGTAAATATATCAATAAAGCATTGTGTTTAACTGATACCTATATATATTGTGGCTAGGGGAACTAAAGTTCAGTGTTTCATTTTAATCACGGAAAATGTGGATTTTTGGTATTTTTTGTAGGAGAATTTTGTTTTGTTTTTTATCATGGAAAATTAGGATCCCAGTTAATAATAAATAGGCCCACTACCCAAAGGAAAGGAATTCAGGGAAGTGAACTTCCTGCTTCGCTCCCCACTCAGTAGCAGTAGGCTAGGCAGTACTTGCTGCTTCTCTGCCTTTTCCTCAGTCTGCGAATTGATGCATCCCATGTTGCACAAATAAGGAATAATTGTGCCTATTGGCTTTCTTTCACAGACAGTAAAAACAAACACTAATCAGGAACATTAAAAAAAGTGTTTGTTAAAATACAGTTCACTTGTCATGCTTTGACAAATTCAGAAAATGCTTCACTTATGTACATTAAAGTTAAGGCTTTAACTGATTTAACTGTCCATTGCTCCAAAAGGCCTAACTTTTAAGCAGTATTGGTTTGTTTGTTTGTAGCATGTGATGTTCTCTCACTTAAGATACAAAAGTGACAGCAAATTAAAGATAGGATGTGAAGTGAGAGAACACAATATCGTTATAAAAACTATTACATTAAAACCAGAATTTGTATGCAACTGCAGTTCACTGTTATAATTATAAATGAAGCGCACACCTTGTGGAACATTGTATGTTGCATAACAAAAAACCATGTGCTTGAAAATTCAGTTTCTCTCAATAATTGATTTTCCGGACAGATATTCTTAGGGGATTTATAAGGAATATAGAGTCTTGTACCTGTTGTTGCAAATTCAAATCCAGTTCAGGGTAGTACGGAATTATCTGATGGCTCTTTTCTGGCATATGTGAAATGTGCAGGTGTTCTCAGTTCACATAATAAAAACCATGACACTTGACTGGAAACCCTTGTGGCAGTCTCAACGGAGGCCAAGGATTGAGGACTGTTGTGCTCTCTCACTCTTAGAGGACTACTGCATCAGGATCAGAGCCGAGGCACATTGATAAGGCTGTGTGGGAAAGCTTTTATTATCTGTATTTGTTCTCTGAATGAAACCCTAGAGCTGTCAAGCCAGCTCCTTTCAGAAGTCCTAAAATTCATCCCAAACACCTGAATTCTGCACCAATCAAGAACTGATTTCTGAATACTAATTACACTTTAATTTCATTTTGCTTCTATATCTTTTCCCCTAATTATTTTAATTTTGTCCTGTAATAAACGAGACAAGCAATCAATTACTTTCTGGCAAGGTAGTATGAAACATCATATGTTTAAGGCCCTACTTAATTCACGATATTATGGAAATTGCAATGTGACACTGCACCCCATATTCTTTACAGTGATATGATATAATTAAGGCATAATTATGATGCATTTTGTACAACACAGGTTGTGTGAGGTGTCATTGGAAAATTTATGATTTGCTGAATATGATTATCCTATTTGTATGCATGTATCATTTTTGTATCTGAAGTTATGAATATAGACTAGGGATCTGTATTTCAAATGGGCTTACTCTGGAAAACACCTACAGCCAACCTTTCAGGTACAATAATGAAGAAGCCAGATGGGGCTGATGGCCCATCAGCAAAGACAATGGACCCTGGAAGAACTTAACCTTCCTGTGAATTTTCCCGACAGCCTGTAAATAATGGCTGCTATAACTCGGCAAGGTATGCAAGATCATGTGACCAGATTACATGACTCTGGATTCCATCTTGGGATGTCAATATTTTTCCACAAACTGGTCTGGGAACCATGTTTTGAAACAAAGGGGTCCCATCATATGCTAAAGCTATATAAGGCAGGGAGTGACATCATTGATTGTTCTTCACTCCCCACACAAGAGGACTCCTGGAAATACCTGAGGAACGAAGACTGAACTGGGGAAAGTGCTGGATCCAGGCTAAAGGGATTTCTACCTGTGTGTGAAGACCGGAGAAACCCAAGCTGTAGAGCTAATGCACCTTGTGCCTTAAGAATCTACAAGTCTGCTTGTACCATCAGTTAGGGTGAGAATCTGCTAATTCATATCCAATCTATCTAGTATATTAAGCTTAGTTAGCGTTTTTGTTTAGTTGCTAGGTAATCTGCTTTGATCTGTCTGTCACTTAAAATCTATCTTGTAGTCAATAAATTTATTTTATTTTTTAATCTAAACCAGTGAGTTTGGAGTGAGGTGTCTGTGAATCTTAGCTCAGTTGCACATTCCTCTCCACATTGAGGGGGGAGGAACTCTATGAGCTTGCATTGTACAGTTCCATGTGAAGAACAAGGCGATATAATTTTGGATTTATGCTCCAGCGGGGGTGCGTGCCTGGGGAGCTGAGAGTTACCTTGGCTTTAGCCTTTCTACTTTTGGTTCATGCAGTGGCTAGGCAGAGAGCCTGCATGTAACTGCAGCTGGGTTTGTCCCTACCTGTGTGTATGCTGGTGGAAGTGTAAAACCGGGAGCAGGTCTGCAGCTTGTCACAGCAGCACAGTGTGAGAGGAAGCCCAGGCTTGTGCGTCAGAGGGCTCAGTGGTACCCCAGTTCCAGGTGGCACCTCGGGGAACCCATCACATGCAGATCCCGCAATATTAGACTTCCACTGCAATTTTGACAGCGGGAGCCCTGCCGTGTGTGGGGCTGACAGTGGGAGCAGGGGGTTAAGCTAACATCAGGAGCCCCTGCTCTCAGCCCTGGGTAGCCCACAGTGGAAAATTGCGGAAAAGTAATAACGGACCTTATTACTGCAAATAATAAGGTCCATTATTATTTTTACGTGATTTTCCATGGCTTTTCTGCAACTCGGATGCAATTTTTGGACAATCATCCCATGATTCAAGTAGGGCCTTGAATATGTTTAATTTGTATGCTGTTAAATAGTTTCCTAATAGACCGTTATTTTTACATCTTGTTGAAGTTATGTTGATAACTAAAATATATATGTAATCAAGAAAGAAAAATATTTATTACAGGAATTTTCACATACAGATCTCTTTGAAAGTTTGGCCTGCATTCCTTTACCTGTAATATTAAAGAAAGTTTGACATTGTTAATAGTATTTCAGTGACTCGGGTTGTACATAACCTAAGAGCTTTGAGTCAGAGATCCTTCTAATTTGTATGAGAAGCATTCTCTATATAAGGTAAGCAAATCTGAGCTGTTTGTTATGATTTACATCAAGGAAAGGAGCTATCAGTAGCCGGGAGCAGGAGTGAATGTGGAGCTGTGGGAAGGAAGTACACTATTTGAGAAACAGTAGGAGAGAGGAAGAGTGGCATCTTGCTTTAGAAAAGTAGCAGGAAAATGATACAACCCAATAGCCCCATTCCAACTACACTCTGGCACTGCTGTATTATTTATGACATACAGTGCACCACATTTAATTTAAACAGGGGTTCAGGAGCTCCTTGCATTGTGGGATATAAGTACTGAGATACCCCAGAATAAATCTCCATCACATCTAAACACCATCTTAAGTAGTCTATATACTGTTATAACTTTTGTGATTGCTAAAAGGATTTTGCTACCTCAGAGGGGCATTTGTGAAGATAAATCCACTAATGTTTGTGAGGCACTCAATTACTATGGTAATGGGGGGTGGGGGTATAAGTACTTAGATTTAAATGGATTGATGGGGGTTTCATTGGTGGGCGTTCCATTTTCATGCTACTAACTTGCTGAAAATTCTCCTCTGGGACTAAAACTTTCCATTCTTTGTCTTATCCCTGAGATAAATGTGGTTTTTTTTTAACTTTTAAAGAAAATTATACTAGCAATTTTTGCGTTATTGAAGTGTGAAAGACACTCTCCGCCTTTTTTTTTTTTTTTTTTTGCTCTAACTGGTTAACTTAAAAATGGCTGATCCAAAACCAAGTTCTGCGTGCCATTTTTGCAAGTAAATAATCTTTATTGACAGGTTGGCCTTTTACTAGGTTTGGGGAGGGGAGGGGGCGGAGAATAAAAATTGTGATTGAAAAGTCACTTCTGAGCATGCTCAGTTGGTTTTTTGTATGGGTTTTTTTTGGACAGCCTAACAAAGTCTGCTCCCTTTGTGGCATCACACTTTTCAGACATCCTGGCCTCACTTTGCCAGGCATAAGGACTAGTGCTGGGACACCTTTCAAGTGATGGATTTTAAGTGTTTTATTAAACATACACAACATGGTTTTTCAGAAGATTCAAATATGCCCCAGTCCGGCAAAGACTTAGGCACATGCATAACTTTACACATGTGAGTTGAGCAGGGCTGGCTCCAGGCACCAGCTGAACAAGCAGGTGCTTGGGGCGGCCACTCGGGAGAGGGGCGGCACGTCCAGCTATTCGGCGGCAATTCGGCGGAGGGTCCCTCACTCCCGCTCGGAGCGAAGGACCTCCCGCCGAATTGCCGCCGCAGATCGCAATCGCGGTTTTTTTTTTTTTTTTTTTTTTTTGCTGCCTGGGGCAGCAAAAACCCTGGAGCCGGCGCTGGAGTTGAGTGTAAACTAAATCAATTTGGCTTCACTTTTTGCAAGATTGGGGTCTAAGCTGCAATTCGTCATTGTTATTGCTCACTGCCCTCTTATAGGTGACCTCAAAGAATTTGTTTTTAAATTGGGCTTGTGCCCGTCATTTTTTCTTCATCATATGTAAAGAGGCTGGAAGGAGAAGGCAACCTAAAAAAAAAAATCTTGCCTTTTTTTATTTTTTAAATAATAGAAATACCGGAAACATCAACTCAGAACTTCTGTGATTTTGTTGCAGAACTTGTTGGGGGGTCTCAAAAAATGTATATTGTTAGCGCTTGTACCTTAATTAAAGGAATGGGGGTATTAAGTATTTAAAAATGGCTTCCTTTCTCCAAGATGTGCTATGCTCAAGTCCCTACACTAGCTCCCAATCAGTTTGTGATGCCAGTTTAAAGACCTTGGTCCTAATTTTCAAAGCAATTAATGCATCAAGCCCCAGCTACATCAGACAAAATTTTGATTACAGTAGCTGTTCTCCACTGCAATAATGTGGATTGCAAAGCCCAGGACAAAACATGAGAGCTGGGGACAAAGCATTCTCTTTTGAGGGATCCAGCTATGGAACAGTCTTTTAGAGGACATCATGTGAATCCACAGTCTGATCATCTTTAGGAAATGTTGCAAAGCCTTCCTCTTTGAGAAAGCCTTTCCAGCGTAAGTGACATTCATAATTTAAATACCCCTTTTATTCCCAGACCTCTTACAACCTTCCCACCAAAAACAAAAAAAACCAAAACCTAACCCAAGTAGAGATCTGAGGGAGAAGTGCCAGTAATTCCATTAAACCCACTAAAGACTTTGCTACCGATTTTATGTGGAAGGTATTCAGATACTATAATGATGGATGGTAGTATAAAATTATATGACAGATATTAAGTCTAAAACAAAAAAGTTAAGTCTAACTAAAAATCCTTTCTCCTAATTGCTCAATTTTCATTCTCGGCTCTGTGATATTTCTCTCTAATTCTCCAGTCTTCATGGATCTTGTAAATACTAGAGTAATTTGGCATCCTAACTATCTTTTAGTCCCCCCAAACATCTGTTGCACACTATATGTCCAAACTAGACATGTTCACAACTATGCACAGGCTTTCCAAATACAGTTTGGAGTAGATGCTTTAGGGACCCTACGATAGGAACTGTAGTCTAGAAAACTAGAGGGTAGGTGGTTCTTACTCCCATTCTGTTTCCCAGATTCAGTTATCCACAGCCATAATCTTACAGGTTAGACAAAACCTGAATTTCTGATGTAAAAATAAACCAGAATAACCCCTCCAAAAATGTTCAGGCCTTTTTATGTCATAACAAAACAAAAAAGCCTATTTCCCTCCCCACTTTTTTGCAGGTCACCTTTAACCCAGTCTGGCAAAGAATTATCTCCAACCAAAAAGCAGCAACAGCAAAGGTGTGAACTCTACTCTCTATCTCAGGCCTTATCTATACTAAGAAAAAAATCTATTGCTAACAACAGGTGTCAGCAACAAGGGCAGTTGAAGAGGTGTACATGGTTTGGACCATGAAGTAATACTTACAAGGCTTAAGTGAGGGGTAAACTTCATTGTGTGGTTGGGATCATTTAATAATAACATGCCTATGCAATCTGCCTCCCTGCAATATAGCAGTGTAATATTCTGCATCATTAATAAACTGGTTAATGTGTATGTGTTCTTCTGCAATGACTCAGAAGTTTATAGTTCACATGCCATGAAAGGGCCAGATAATTCCATGTCTACCCTCACTGCTGCTATGTAGTCCAATTTTGCCCTGGGTTCAGATTTGTTACAGTATTTGAGGAAGTGGAAACATAGTGCTTTCAAAAATCCACCAATCTGCATGTATTTTATGGAGTTAATTATAACAATTAAAGGAAAATATAATGAAATAACTATCAAAGCACATCTTCCTGTATTACCAAGCATAGTGTGGTTATAACTCAGTAATGAGACTGGACAATAGGAAGGTAAAAGTAAATATTTTTAAAACGATTTTAAACATTTAAAACAACAAAATACCTTTCTCCTGTTACTAATAAGGTAATCAAATTGTCTTTGTACTATTTATTCAGTTTGTTTACTTTTTACATTTAATTCCACTTTGTTTTTAGTCGGATTCACTTTCTCATTTTCAGACACTATTGCATACAAGGCGGGGTGATATTTAAATCCAAATAAAGATCTTGATTCTGAGACTGGATCGGCCCATATGGCCCCATCTGCTCAAGTTGCCCCATTGTGCAAAGAACCATTTGGGCGAATCCCGTTGCAAGATTAGACACTATAACTGTTTTCACTGCAATGAAACATTTCCTGGAGTGCTTTCTGTTCACGAAATCTGATTTGGGACCTGAACGCCCTAACAATTTCGCTGTCTCGCGTCAGGTCCGAGGATAGTTTAATTAATTTATGATGACGGAATATTGAGTGGCTCAAAAACACAACAATGAGGGAGAGGCTAGGAGAGCGGGGGGCCGGGGGAGAGACGCGAGGGGGAGAATGGGGCAGAGTGGGGGGTAGCGATTGCCCTGTGAGAATGGGGTGGGGGAGGTGAGGGAATGGGAGGATAAATGGGGTGGAGGGAACGGCGCTGGGCGCATGAAGATGGGTAGAGCGAAGGGCACTAGAGGGAAGAGTTTGGGAGCGAGGGCTGGGAGGTCACACCGGCGTCCGGCTGGGGACACAGCCCAGGTTGCTGGCAGCCAGGGGTGTTAATGTGCCCGGGGGGCCATGAATAACGCGGCTCAGGAGCTCCCCTCCCCGAGCAGCCGCCGCCGCCTCCCCTTTATTACGCGCGGCCCGTAGGCTTGGGGCCCTGGCGGGCCCCGCCTCGCTCGCTCGCCGTGAGGGGCGGGGGCTGTGTGGAGCGCAGGCAGCAGGCAGGCGCAGAGCTGCCTTTCCATAGGAGCCGCCATTAGCGCTGGGACCCGGTGACAGGGTCTTGGCGACGGCGGCCGGCGCGGAGCGGGAGCGGAGGCAGCCGGGGTTGGTCCCCGTTTGATGGATCCCCGGATCGCCTGGTTCCAGCCAGAGCAGCTCGGCCCCTCGAACCGCCTGTGGATGCAGATCTGGGAGACCACGCAGGGGGTCCGCAACCTGTACTTCCCGCAGCAGCGGCAGCAGAGCGCTCCCGCCGGGGTGGGCCCGGCCTCCCCGCCCGGCATGTACCGCGTGCCCCGGATCGACGCCCAGCCCGACTTCCTGCCGCTCGAGAACGCCAACAACCAGCACAACCACAGCCGCCACCAGGCCCCGCCGCCCCCGGGGCCCACCGCCTGGGCCCGGCCTGCACGGGGGGCGCCGCCCGCCGCCTCTGCCTCGGCCGCCGGCAACAAGAGGAAACGTGACAACAAGGCCAGCACCTTCGGGTTCAACTACACCATCCTCCTGGGGCCCCCCGAGCAGAGCGGGGCCCCCGCCCCGGGGGACGGGCCGGCCGCCAGTGACCAGGCCCACCCGCTCACCCCTTGGAAGGGGAGGAACTACAGCCCGGGAGTCGTGGGGTAAGCGCCCCGGCATGGCCGTGAGGGGGAGCGGGGCAGGGGGCGATACGGAGCAACTTGGGGCGGGGGAGGCCTAGGGGATCGAGAGGAGGCAGTCAGGGGGAAGGGGGCGGAGGGCCCGGCAGCGCCAGGCAGCGCCAGGGAAACACAGCACATGTGAGGAGAAGCGACCCGTATGGGGCCGGGGCCGGCCGGCTCTTTGGGGGAATCTGCTCCCCTGGCGCCGCCTCTTCTTGCCCTGACGGGACGCACATGGGGTGGGAGGGCGAGCAGAGCATGCTCAGTCCCCATCTCCCGCTGTCCCTGCACAGACGCGCATATGTGGGGGTGGGGCCTGTTGCACGCCCTCCTGCTGTCATTGCACAGACACCCATATTTATTGGAGGGGCGGGGGGGAAACGACTGTTCTATAATCACCTTCTGCTGTCACACATCAGGAGCATCTTTCACAGGCATCGCTCCCTGCTGCCGTTGCACAGATGCGCACTCACATGGGAGAGGGGGGAGGCATGTTACCTACTCTGGCATCTTCTCTTGCTGTCATTGCCCGGAGGCAGGCTCACATTTGGGGGAAGGAAGAGTTATTTCAAAGCTATCTCCTCTTGATCTGTTTTCTCTTACATGCCAGGGCAATAGGCTTGTTAGAAATATCTGAGAGAACTATTCAAGGAAAAGTGGAGGGGTATATTGCACAACCAGCATGTTATACACCAATGAGCAGGAGTCATCACCTTTTCTGCTCCCAGACATATATGCAGGATAGGACTGCTAGTAGGCATATTGTACATAAGAGGTTAACGACCATAGTGGATGAAAACCTCCCTAATTTGATTGCAGACGCTCGCAGGGGATAGTATCTAATTTCAGAGTATGTAAAGAAAATCTTCAATTACAACAAAATGTGTGCAGTTCTGGAAATGCCCAGGGAGGTGTCTGTATGAATACTAATGTTGCAGACACGCCCATATGCAGGAGGGAGGAATTGCCTTGCAGAATCCTCCTGTTGTCACTGCATGCACTTGTGTTGTGGGTTTCACCCTTGGTTTAATTAATGAATGTCTGCAAAGCACTTTGGAGATGGGGGGTGGAAGCTTTAGTATATACATGTTTATTTGTAGAAGCCCTTCCTAATGTCAGTGTGAATACACATACACATGGGAGGGGTGAGGCATTTTTCTCAGACATCACCTATCATGCGTATGGTATATCATGCGTATGGTACATGGTGGTGGGGAAACACTGTGAAAACAGCCTGCTGTTGCATGTATGTACACTCGTACCAAGGAGATGAGCATGTTTTTCAGAGTTCTAACTCTTTACATATCTTCTACTAAAAGTGCACGTGTTCGAATCCACTTGGTGAGACATTTTGCACCGACCTCTTGCTCTCATTGCTTTTATGTCCTGTTGTATTAATACAACAGTCTACGTACTTCACAGACCTTTCCTTCTGACACTGAGTATATTTCCGTAGAGAGTATATTTTCTGAGGTCTGATGGTACAGATATAAGAGTGCCATTTCTGCAGTGTTCTCCAGCTGACACTGTTTCCCTCTCTGAGAGGCAGAAACACACAATCTGAGGGAATATCCGTGTGAGGTTAGTTGCAGTTTGCATAGACCTCTTCTAGCTCTGTGTATGTGTGCATCTGGATGTCTTGTATAAATTGCCTTCTGTGCTGTATATATATTTGGTACTATGTCTAACACAGCCCTCACCATCTGGTGATTGGTGAACATATGGTGGGTGGGGTAGATGAACAAACATCACCTGCTGTCATATTCCCATTTTCTATGTGAAGGTGACACTATTTTCATAGATCCACCTAATGTTATATGTGTGGGCTTAGGATGAGAGATCTGGGGAGAACCACTTGGACACTTTACTTCATGCACACATTCACATACTCTCTGGATGGAGATTGTATGATGATGGATGGCTTTTTTTTAAGCTTGTGTGTTGCAAAATATAGTATCTAACTTTGGATAGTTGTCTTTGTAGTTGCAAGACAAGAGCATGTCAGTTGGGGAGTGTCTTTGGCTAGTTCAACGAGATCCCTACTTCAATTCTTTGCACAAAGTGAGGTTTGGTTGCATGGTTCACATGCTAGATGTAATGTGAATGGCCTTTCTTAAGGCCAAGGTGCACTTACATTGAGCAGCCAGCTGTTGAGCTCAGGTGTCTTCCAGGGGCTCATTGAGATGGGCCTATATTTTCAGAAATTACTAGTGCTTTTGGGTGGCTCTGTTTTTGTGTGCCCATCTTGAAATGTCTCAAAGGGCCCTAATTTTCAGAAAGTGGTGAGCATTTGCTTTTTCAAAATAAGGCTATTTCAGGGTGTCTCAAGTTGGGCACCTAATATTGCTGGTCACTTCAGAAAATATTAACTGTGTAACCACAGGCTTCCTACTCTGTCAATTCTTGTATTGCCCTCTACTTCTAATCTTAGGCTATTTAGTTAAAATGTTACACTGTAAGTGATGGGATCCTGTTTAAAGTTCTGCAGTCCTTACAGAATGAAATCTTCCATAACTTTTGTGAATAGTTTTAAGTGCTGGATAGTTTTAGATGAGGATGGACAGGTGGTTTTTTTTATTATTATTATTATTATTATTATTAAATTACTTGGTCAGAACGTGTCCAACATTTAATTTTGGAAAATAGATTTCTTTGAGTTTATTTTCTGTTCTGTCATATATTTACTTTGAGATGGGAGGATTCTTTTAAAAATATTTTTCTCCTTATAAATCCAATGTAACTTTTCCCACTATTGAAGATCCAGAAAACAATGGATGAGCTTCAGTGAGATATAAGGAAGTTATTATTTAGGCCTTATGGGTGACATCAATCATAAGAGCAGAGTTCCAGCTGGATAATCAGTGTCACCAGAACCGCAAGATGGAAGTAATGTAACTTGAACTCAGTGCAGATTGTACTTTTGTTATATGAATTACGAGAGTTAGTTGGTTTACAATTTAAATGCTAATTAGATCAAAGGTGTTTTAGTTGCTGTCAGAGGGATTTAAGAAGATGCTGTCAGAGGTATACAGGCTCCATGTTGAAGCTGTCCTAAAAATAACTCTTTGTACAAAAGGGTTCCAAGATAGAAAAAAATCACAGCTTCTTATCTTAGCAAAGATAACTCCAATCAAAGATAGGCCATTAGGTTTGTTCGTGATTATGGTACACAAATTATTGGCATGAAATTAGAAAAGCCCTGACATTGATGTTATAAAAAAAGTATATGTAAGTTGAAGGTTTCTGTTTATTTTTCACTTTTGTGTTAGTTTCTTTAGTATGAAGTTATGGAATACATAATCTTAATTTTCAGAAGGATTTGATCTGAGTTACTCTTTTACTTACACAGTTACCACAGTTGCAGTGTGATATTTACATTCCTCATGGGGTGACACCCAATTGCATGTATAACTGCTTGTGCAAAATGGGTGTACAAATGCGAATACAAACAAACACATATGCATCTTGGGTTTCAACATTCTGAAAATCAGGTCAGTAGTTCTTACCTTCAAGGACAGTATGGGTAGACACGTAACAGTATGTAATAGTGATCACTGAAGTTTAGAAGGCTAAATTAAATTAAATTAAACACGCATGTTGAAATATTGGCAATACTTTGGTATACATATCGTTTATCAATTAGACAGTCATGTTCCATCCGGTATATCTGAGTTTCTGTTTTGATGTTGGATTTGGGTTGGGAAACATATTTGTGTTAAAATGTTTTACATACGTAATGAGTTTAAATGAATATTAAAATGATACACTTGTGATTTGTAATATTAAGATTCAAAAATTATTATGGTGTGTCTTCAGTGTACTGTTATTTCATACAATTTTTTTGCATTATCAAGGCTTAAATATTAAGCATTCAAAAGTCAGTCAATTCTAAAAGTTAATGCTGCTCCTGCAGAGTTAAGTGAGCTGTAGTATATATTCTGTGTTGTATGGTATATGTTGCTAACAAACAATAATATATTAAAGCTTGCATTTATCAAAGATAAAGGGAATAGAAAATATCACATGGCCACATTCTTTTATTCCCATTTTCCATGCTCTGGAATCCTTAATTTGGCAATTTCCTAACTGATCTTGTACATTTCTTGACATTAAAGTGACCTGTGAAATTTCAAAGTTGCTTTACACCAGAGATTTAGCTTGCGTATCTTACCTGCTTTTCAGGCTTTGCCAATGGTGATGTTAAAAAGAATAAAACCAAAAACCTGATTGAAAAGTTGTAATCCATATATGTGCGAGATTAGTGGCATATATTTGATACTGGCAAAAACTACTTAAATGAATTTGCTTTGCCACAGTATCCTTAGCAGAGTAGTATATTGTTTTGAGCTATAGTGGCAAAATAGCACTAAAGTAGTCTTGATGATGTTTTTTTTTTTAAAGGTATGAAGAAAATTAGATATATATTTTGTAGATTTCAGTGAGTTCTAATCAAGCCAAGCTAAATCTGGAGTTTCTGGTTTATACAGTTAAGTGCGTTTAAAAAAAAAAGAAAAAAGGTTGAAACATATGAGAAGTGTATTTTCCTATGTTAGCGTAACTGAAATGTCTCAGCCAACATTCCAGATGCAAAAGAATGGGGGTAGGGAATTAGACTGATCATGGAATTCATTCTGAACTTCAGAGGCTGCTGTCACAACTGGAGTTCAATGGAGCTGGTAAAATGTTTACAAAAATGAATCTTCTCATCCTTCAGTATCTGATGTTATAATACAATGGCATAAGAACGAAGGCAGAGAAAGTAAATGTCTGAGTTGGGCAGAACTGTTAGAGCATATTATGCCCGTGCTCTACTCTAGACTGACTGAAAATACACTTCTGGATGAAATACAAGTAGCTGGTCTCTATGTATGGGCTAGACTTAAAAAGATAATGCTCTGTTACAAACACTACTCAGTAATGTTTCTCAAGACTGAAGGTTGTGAGCTGAAATTTGGACTTCCTCAGTAGCTGTCCTGCTCCTTCAGAATTCACTTGTATTCAAAATGCATATAACCCCAACAGTGGCCACATTTGAGAATGTCTTGCGAGACACATCTTTGTCCAGGCTTTCCACTGTCAGTTCTGAAGTTTTGGACGCTTAGCTGGCTTTTTCCTTTTATGCCGCAAGGGTTTGTGGTGTATTGCAGTGTTGCTGGCCTAGCCCCACCTATGACTGCTCAGTTGTCTCAGCTGATGCTATGAGGGTAGGGACCAGGTACTAGCTTGAAAATCACCTAGTCCTCATAAAAACCAGCAAGTAACTAAATTTGAGGTGGTGAATCGCAGGGAGTAGGAAGGCTCCTGCAGGAGTCCCAGGATCAGAGAATCCAGTTTATGATTCTCAGGTGGATGGCCTAAAGAGTGTAATCCTACAGGGAACAGGCTAGGAAGGAGAATGGAGCAGAGAAGCTCATCTTCACCCCCAGGCAGACAACATGCAGAGTGTAATCCTGTTGGGAGTAGATCCGTGAGGAGATCCTGGATCAAGGGGGAAAACATGTTTGATATACTGAATATATTGTTTGTTTTGAGCAAGTAAAATTGAAGCTTGGAAGAGAAGAGAAGTGAAATTTTGTTGCTGGAGAATATTCTTAGGTGCACAGGCCAGTGAGTTAACCCACATGCTTATATGGTGTATTTGTTCTTTGTTTGGAAATGTTAATGGATTTCAATTTAAATTATGTTAAGTGCAGTCAGGTAAAATGGAGAGTGACGTGTAAATGTGAACCATATTAACGCTATCGAAAGGGAATAGCTCTAAACCATAGAAGAAGTCATGATTAGAATTCAGACCTTCCTGATTTCTTTCATAACTAGATAATCCCATCACTGTTGTACTAAAGGATGTACCCCAAAATCCACATAGATGAAGGAATTTGGGACATCTGGTGACATAACTCATGATCTATGATTTCAGAAGATTACTTTGGAAGTTCATTATTATTTATTTTTGTAGGTGTGCATTGTTTCTTTAGGAAAGGTGACCAGAGGGCTTACAAACAGTCTAGTGGGGAGGTGGCTATGATGGCGTCATTGATCATAAACAGTTCCATATCTTGTGCAACTAACTTTTTTAACCAGATGACTTAAAAAGTTGTTGATGATTAAACATGGTTTGATGTTGGATTAGCTTGCATGTTAGAGGTTTGGAAGTCCTTAATTTTTAGTAGTAAACAAAAATTGTAATAACTTAAAAACCTGTAAATTTTTAGAGGTAACTAAATTTGAGAAAAATATTTATAGCAGTTGCATTGTTTTGCTGAATATGTGGAGAAATTGATTTCAGAATATGAAAGTTGCAGTTGAATGTACCGTATATGTTTTAATGTATGAGAATAAATTGTTTGAAAAAATCCACAAACAATAATTTATGAGCTTTGTAGGAAGGCCTCATCCAGTTTTTGGTAACCTGACAAATCTGTATTAAAAAGTGAAAAAGATGGTGAGAGGAAAAGAGCAAGAATGTGTCTGGGTCACAAATCCTTTTCCTTTATATATCTGACAAGATCAACTATCACTTTTGATTTTGTCACTTCACTGCTATTGTAATTAAAGTGAATTATAGCTTGTTTTGACTGTGTAGACTTCTCAGGGCTTGTCTACACAGACAGCAGCGCAGCTTCACCAGTGCAGCTCTGCCGCTGTAACACTTCACTAAAGACACTACTGTGCCGACAGGAGAGTATCTCCTGTTGGCTTGGTTAATCCACCTCGACGACCTAACGCTGGGGTATAACTACGTCACTCGGGGGTGTAGATTTTTCACACCCCAGTGATGTTATACTGATGTAAATTTTATAGTGTAGACCTGGCCTCAATCTATTAACTGCGTTTTGTGGAAGTCAAAATCGGAGCTTTGCCCATAACCTCAAGAGGCATGTGGTAGTGGTTCCACTGTTTCAAAAAGTGAGATAAAACAAATATGCTTTGGGGCAGAATTCAAAATGTAATGTTAACGGCAGTTTTGAGAGACCTTTTTGAAGTATACTGTAAATATTGTGTAACCATTTTTTAGGACATGCAAAATCTTGGAGTGCGGCCAAAATGTTCAACATGTTTATATAGATGACTAAAGGGAATCTGAGAGGCCTGCAGGTTTCTACACATGCAAAGAAACCATGGGTTATTTTTGTTCTTGTGAAAAAGTACCTTTTTTTTTTTTTTTTTTTCTGTTTTCATGACTTGGGCATTTCGTCCCTTGGGGGTGTCTTAGTTTAAAAGAACAATGAAACAACCGGCATTACTTTGTTCTTTTTTCAAATCAAGCTTTTACATATTAAGCAGTGTTTTAAGGTCACCGCTCTTGTGTACTTTGGTGATTTCTCAGACTTGTAAGTGTGGACTCTTTCCATAGCAATGTCTGGTTCGGAAAGGGGTTGTAGGACCTTCATTCCTTGAATCCCTTCACCCTGAATCCTCTATTCCTATCAGGTGAGGGCTGTATCTTTGTCCTAGTTTTCATATGGCACATTAAGACAAAGTCTAGCTCAAAGCCTGGCATATAATTTTGAGCCCAGGCAGCTAAATTAAAATGTACGAATAGCCATACTAATTGCTAAAAAATAAAAATGACCTGCTCCTTTTTAAAGGAAAAAAACCACTGAAAAAGAATTTAACCCATCATCATGTAATATTTAACTCCTATTTAGTTTAGAAATAATAAGGTAAAAGTCAGGACTCACTGGTTCAACTCTGAAGTCTTTTTTTTAGAGGCATCTAGTTAATTTTAGGAAGATGTACATGTGATTTTTACTGACAAAACATGAAGTTTTGTAATATTTCATACTTGTTTTTAAACACTTCTTATCCTCCTAATCAACAGAACCAGAATAAATCTTGACTTTTCAACATTGGATAGTTAAATGTGTTCAAAAACAACTAGTGTGCCAAAAAACTGTAGAGTTGGCTTTAAGTTTAGCTTTTTGTTTACATATGCGCATGGTGTAGAACTCTTAGCTGTAAGAAAACAAAATGAAGTCCCTCTATTATATTTAAAAAGCATTATAA
Source organism: Platysternon megacephalum (assembly GCA_003942145.1). Taxonomy (NCBI): domain Eukaryota; kingdom Metazoa; phylum Chordata; order Testudines; family Platysternidae; genus Platysternon; species Platysternon megacephalum. The sequence goes on along the minus strand of QXTE01000059.1, from coordinate 6,484,625 downwards.
TAACACCGCTTTCTTGTTCTTAATGTGAAAACTGTTGGAGAGCATATTTTAAATGCATGATAGCTTCTTAAATTAGATTAAAGTCTTGTAATCTTAGATGACATGTCTCATGTAAGAGAGACAAGGTGGTGAGGTAATATCTTTTGTTGGACTAACTTCTGTTGGTGAGAGACAAGCTTTCGAGCTTACACAGAGCTCTTCATCCGATATAGGAAACATACTCCGAGTGTCACAGCTAAATACAGGATGGAACAGTCTCTCTAATATCCTGGGACCGACATGGCTACAACAGCACTGCATACACGTCTAATGTAAGTTGGCTGTAGGGAAGGGGAATTTTGTCCTGCCTGAAAATGGCTTTCTTCTGATTTATCTGCATGTTGCTCTGAATTATTGATTTATCTGCATGGTTTAATGTCCTGATGACCAGGAGTGCTGCCTTGGCATTCTTTCTCAAGTTAAATAATTTTACAGGAGTAGCAACTTGACCTTAAATCATCTTGAAACTTGAACCTACAGTAGGAATCTTTCCCAAGAATACCATGACTCTTCTCACCTTAGAACAGGATAGATACCTAGACTGAGGCAGAGGAACTCCTACTTTTAACTACAAGCAATTTAGGAAGCATTCCTCTGGTTCAGTACAGGAGTACTGGCACTTACCCCATCTGTAGTTACAGTAAAATGTTATATATTGTTTGGCTGTGTCATGCAGGAGCCTTTACCCCCAAAAGGTACTTTCTGATGACCTAGATGTTAATCCTGTTGTTAATAAATATATAGCCTGAATAGAGTGAATCTTTAATCATGGTTTACTGATCACTCCGACCACCGAAGACATTGTCCTTGGTGCAATCAAGTGAGTCCTAATGCCTCTGGTACAGGAAAGCCCTTACTTTGGCAAAGTCTCTTTTTAAAACTTGTCACTAGCTTTCTAATCCTTTGTGGAGGCTTTAGAAGCAGCCAGTGCTTTCTTGGATGTTCCAAACAAAACAGTCTATCTTTCTGAACTCTGTAGATGTGTGTGCAACAAGTTATTGTATACGTGTATCAAGACAACAATTTTGTTTTCTTTCTATGGTTTTTGGTCTAAAACTGATACATAAATTGTCTCTGAAAACTGTGTTTAGTTTTTACTTGAACTTGGACCTTCATGGTAGAATGATTTTATCCTTGTGGAGTCAGATATTTTTGGTAAACTGAAAATGCGTGAAGCTTACTAAACTATTGAGCTCAACCTAATGCAATGGGGAAGACTGTCTTAAGCTGAATAATGATGGTGACTGCAAAGGCTCAAATAGAGCATTGGGTCAATATTTGAGCCAGGCTTAAAACCATTGGATATACAGCTGGATTTTTCTCTAATTATTTCCCAGGTTTTTGAGTTGGACTGTTGAATTAATGTATTTCAAGATGTCCATGCAGAAAACCTCTTATTGACTTGGCTTGATGTTTACTTTGATTGTGGTTTGGACTTCAATATCTGTTCTTCAAGTGATTGAACACACACGTTCCACTCTTGGTGTCAGTGCACCCAGTGAACAACCATCGGAAACTTTCTCTCTTGGTATACCTGTTGTGCAACTTGGGGACCTTCTGCTGCTGCATGCCACTGCATGCAGTTATCAAGGGCAGAGCCATCCTCAGGCTCACTCTGTTCCTTCTTTCTGCCTGTGATTTTTGTTGGAACTCTCATGTATACCAGAACAGTTATTTCTCTCAACCTTTGTGAACTGTGTGTAGTTAGTCTGGTCTTTAGCATTCAGATAGTAAGTTTTAGCTGTATAAAAATAATTTAAATTATTTTTTTTTTGGATTTGATTTCCTCGTTTGGAGTTTTCTATTCAAGGTATACCCTGGTCACTGGGTTTCAAGCCTTCTTGCTTCAGGCCTATGCCAGTGAGCGACCTGCACAATAACTGCCTGAAGTGCTTGGGGGAAGCACATATGAAGGACCAGTACCAGATTTGTAGGGAGTTCAAGCCTTGGATGAAGAAGGGTAGAGAGGATAGGCTGAAATTCCAGCTGGTGGAGGTGATGCTCCGGCCACTCTTGGAGCCATCCTAGTCTGACTCTGTCAAGTACTGTGGCTTCAGGGAGAAGTGATCTCCAACTTTAGTGGAATCCCGGTACTGTTTTCCCTTGCCTGAAGAGAGGAAGAAATACAAAGCTTCCAGAGAGGCACTGGCCAGGGGAAGATCTCCACCCTCTAAGTCTGATAAGAGGGTTGAGGGAGTTGAGTAGAGTGCACCTGAAACCTAAGCACTCCTCTAAATTGGTGCCAAAGCCCAGTTGGCTCTGGTTATGCAAGGGGCACTGGCTCAAGCCTGGTGCTGGAGGCAGCACTGTCAACTTTTTTGGCACCACAGCAAGAGACCAACTTGGTGTCAATTGCCCTAGATGCATTTATGGCAGAAAGAAACCTGCTCTCCCTCTTGGTGCAGGTGTATCCTTCCTTACAGGAATCTGGTCCCTCAGGACTGCTGCCACTTGTGCCTGCAATTCAGCCTCCTGTACCACAGGAGGAGGAAGCTCCTCAGTACTATCAGAGGGAAACTTGATCACTCCCACCATCCAAGACATTGCCCTTGGTGCTTTTGTGGTGGCATTGCTCCATTGAATGCCAGGCTCTCAGCACCAATCCCTGGCACTGACTGGATCAGCCCTGCCATGGTCAGAGGAAGGGGAATTCTTGTTGTTGGACTCAGCCGTGGGATCTTATGGATCACAACTCCAAAGCAGGACGCACTGGTCTCCGCACAGATTCTCTCTTCGCACTTCCCACTGTGACCTTTCAAGGGACTTGCCATGGGAATGTGGCCAGAACAGTGGTGCCCTGCCCCATATCAGTGTTCATTTTGGAGCTCTTAAGGTTTCCCCTAGCTTCCAGATCTTTCCCACAGCATGCATACTCAGTGCCCTTGTCTAGAAAGGCTTAGTCTATGCACTGAGTAGCTCTGTCCCCACAGTTTACCACACACAATTGCTACTGGCAGCACACAGACATTATCGCTGCTGTTGAAGTTGCACTTGCTCAGTCTAAGTATAAATTGTTACATCTGCCATACTGTGCCAACCTGTTGATGTAATTGCTGGTTGAACTGCTTCAGCAGTACACTTGCCCCATCCATTGCAATCTCTCAATGCTCTTGCTCACCCTTCAGTTACAGATTTGGAAGCTTAGAGTACTGGTTCTATCCCATGTCAAGATGACTGCACACAAGCCCAAGAGCAACTGAGGTGGTATTTGGCTGGTCTCTCTTCTGCTCAGCTATCTCCACTAGCTCCTGAACCCCCAGAGCAGCAGAGAAGGACATGGATGGAATGAAAATGATAACTTTAGTCTCATAGCATATCAGCTGGAGGGGAAAAAAGGTCAAAACCCAAAGGTTGGTTGGTTAGTTAGACATGCACGAGTTTCCCAAAGTGTGCATATTTTATTAGGGTTGCCACAGCTTTCCACTCACTACCTCAGTAGCATCTGAGACCTGAAAAAGAGAGTAAAAATAGATCACTCGTTACAGTGAGTAACAAAGCTTGCACTCATCTACCGTCTTACTCATCCCCAAGAAGAAGTACATCTCCCCCTTTCTCCCCATGTCCCACCTGCCTTAAGAGGAAAGGGAAGAGCAACCTTTAGTTCAACCATAAAACCAGAATGGAGAAAAAATAATTGTTGTTGAATAAATGAGTGAAAGTGAGCATCTTATCTTCTCAAAGCACTGGTGCCTTTGTATTGGCAGTGGTCACCAGGCCTTCAGGTCCAGATATGATTCCCACAGTTTGAACAGAGGTATGTGACTTGTTCCTTGTTCACCTGCAAGTGTGAGAGTGCAGGAGAGCATATCCCATGCCTTTCAGTGCAAATGTGTTTCTTCCCTTGCAGGATAGAAATATTGAAGCACCCATTGGAATAAATACAAAATGTGAACAGGTGCAAATATGTTTTAGTTTATCGCTGTGTCTGCTTTACTGAGGCTATTGTGGGATAATACACAGATCTTGCCTATAGGTCCCAGGGTTGCTGAATGTGGATATAATGTGCATATCTTTAATGTGGACATACTGCACTGGTGCAAGTTGCAAAAATACAGTGTTCTGCTATCTGTTTTTATACATATTTTCTAATGTGGCTATCATAGTGGCACTGAAGTGTTGTCAGATGATTAAGAAGAGAAAAATAACCTTTGCTTTGAGATTGGATTTTAGAGAGGATAGGCTGACTTCACCTGTTATGTATTAACATTGTAAACTATGTCTAAATAGAGCACTGGATGTAAATAATATATGTATGATTAAGTGTTCTAGTGTAAAAAACAGTTCTAGTGGGGTTTGTTGGTATCAGAACTTTTGCTTGTAACTTAAATTGCATATGGTGCCTTGTTTTTGAAACTTCTTGTAAAACCATCTGTGATAGCTTTTAATCCTTTTATAAAAATCGTTGACTGAACATTTCAATATAGGGAATACAATTAGTGATTTATAGGGACTCTTTTTTAGATCACTTTAATATTTCAAAATGTAATGCTGAAAACATTTCATAAAGCTTTGACTATTGCCGTGGTTTTCCAATTAGCAAAACAGTACATCTGATTTTACTTGAAAAATTTTCATTGGCTACCTGTACAAATAGTGGTTGTTAAAAAGACATCAACATACTGAAAACATTGTTTTCCTTCAAATTAAACATGAATTACTTGTAAGTTTGCCCTACATTTACTGAAGCTTAAAAGGATCAAAATTGCTGTGACAGTCTTAGTGCAAAGGCTGAGTCTAGTTTAACTTGCTCTGCGAAGTAAATGCCATCTGATGTTTTGTTTTTTTGTTGTGTAATCACAACTCAAAACAGTATTCATTAGTGAAGTTGAGACTTGCAGCCATCTTCAAACTTTTGGTCCTTATATAGCTGTAAAGCAGATGTACTACACAAGCATACGTGAAGCTGTTCGTTAGTATGAGACAGTACATTCTGAGGTACGACACAATAGCATTTTTAATAGCTTTGGGAAACCGGCTTAGTCATTTTAATTATGAACAGCCTAACCCCAAGATTGCAATCACTTATTCATTTCCAATATCCCAACAGACTAGCATATTTTTGAACAATTTTACTAGACTCCTTTCAGCAGAGATTTCACTGGTGCTACATTTGAGATCCCTTTCCTTGAGGGTAAACGGACCTCTCAAGCTAAACCAGTCATTTGTTCTTGTTTAGATAAAATACATGCCAGACAGGCTTTGCAGACTCACTTGTGCTTTCATGTACACTCTTGTTATCAATAATGAAAACACATCTATCCAGAATCTTTTTATCACTAAGCTTGATAAATGGTTTTACCCCCCCCCCCCCCCCCCCCCCCCCCCCCCCCCCCCCCCCCCCCCCCCCNCTGGAATTTACTGGCAGAACTAGATCATGGGAAATGGTTTGAAAGGCATCTGTGTTCAGGCATAACTGTTGCAGCATAAACTGAGGTAACTGACAAACTGATCAACGCATTGGGTGCCTTCCTCTTGAGCCTCCAGAACTGATGTCTGTAGCTTAGTAAGGGTTATTGTTGCTTTTTCTTGAAATGTGATGGTGGTTTAAAAGAATCTCTTTAAAGGACACTGTCAGAAGTAATACCACCCCATCCTCAGTCTTGATCTTTTAAAAAATATGTATATAACTCCTGATGTTCCATCCCACCCTCTAAAATAGGGGCAACAAAAATAACTTCCTGAGTGAGAGTTGTAATGTTGTTACAATAGCAGTTCCTCACTTTGGTATCCCATCCTCAATACATACAAGATATAATGGACCTGCTGTGGACAAAACCTCTATAGCCTCAAGGAGTGACAGTGAGTCCTCTCTGGACTTGTATAAGCAGCACTCTGGACAAGTGCTGCTTTATCTGTACTGGTATAGTTTGAAGTATAAAGGTTTGTCTACTGATATATCTTTGTACCAATATAGCTATTTTTATACTGGAAGGGAAATAAGCAATACGGGCATAAGGCACCTCCATACCAGTATAGCTGTGTCTGCATTCTGGGTTCTAATTATATAACTATTTTGGTTAAAAAAAATCTCAATCCTAACTGACAGTTTTTATACTTGTACAGAAACTGTGTAAACCAGTCTCTTGCATAGTACTGCACCACACCCAACTGCAAAACCACCAGCTAGTCTTCAGCTAGGATTTTTAACTGTTCCAGCTCTAGATTTGGAGAGTTGATATTTTTCAGTATCAAGGTAGATCACTTTTTAAAAGGGATGTTGTCAACTCAATTTTTTTTTAAATTATCAGTTTCTGATAACAGCACCCTTTACACAGTAAGTCTTGATTTAAAAAAAAATAAAGTTTCTGTTCCCTTGTTATTTATGAATACCTATTTTAGCAAGGGAGAAATTGGCACACTTTTCAGCGGAAACAGTGAAAATTATACAAAATGTGGAGGAAAAGAAGTATCTTTTACTTCTTTCTGTTAGTAATCTTAACTGCTACCTATAACTATAGTATGCACAAAATTTAGATAGAAATGTTTGGGTTTTTTAAATTGACTGTTCCTCTAAAGTGAAACTTGGGTGCTTTTTAAATGTTGGCCTTGTCAGCCTTGCTCTAGTTGCTTTATGAAACTAATTTCAACACCAATCCTTTCCACAAATTGATCTGAAAATTTATTTTAAGCTAGCAGCTTTCACATATCCTCCCTAAAGAAGACGGTTCAGGTTATTCAGAGAAGATAAAAACAATTGCCCATAATTTAAACTAATATTACAGATGTTCTAGAGCAATTATGCAGTTGATGTATTTAAATACATTGTACTTAAACATACTGGACCTTTCACTGTTTCAAAACAGAGCAAACACAAATTTTGGCCTTCTATGGTGTCTGTACTGAAGGCATGTAAGCTGGCTTGAAAGTTTCTGTGCAGCATATAGAGCCTATTCTTGCTACCTCTGACATCAGTTGCAAAACTCCCATTGCCTTCAAAGGGAGCAGGTTTAAATTTGTGACTAAGGCCCTGATTCAGCAAGGTACTAAAGCAGGTGCTTAACTAACTTTAAGCATGTGACTACAGTAGTCCCATTGGCTTTAATTTTAAGTTAGTTTGGCATATGCGAGCAGTTAAAGGCTCTGTATCTTATCTAACGTTTAAATTGCAGCCCAACTCCTCAATGGGGAGTATAGTTTAAACATCATCTCTGGCTGTAGGTAGCTGTGGGAAGCCAGAAGTGTGCCTTTAAGGCTTAACCAAAGGCTTTTTTCCTATAACCCTGTTCCCTTCTAAATTTTTCAGTAGTGAGAAATGTCAAAATCAAAACTGTGTAATGTTAGCCTTTTTTAAAAAAGCTGTCTTAATTGTGATTATGATTGTGTATCAGTAATGCAACGATTTCCAGTGATTAAAGCCCCCCTCTCTGTAGCCTATAACACCATAGTCTCCCACGACACCGTAGCTACATGATCTGCTTTCTCACATTCCTATAATTTGTTTTTCTTTTCTCTTGCTTGTCTCACTTTTCTTGTCACTGTCTTTTTTCAGGTTAACTTACATTTCATGCTTTTGTTTCCCTTCCTCTCTCTGACCAGATCTCCTCCTCCTCCTCTTGCTCCCGTATCTGTTAGTGTTTCCCATTGTATGTCTCTTCTTCCTCATCTCATTATTCCCTGCTTTGTTGTTTCTCTGTTGGAGCTGTTCCTTCACCCCACTCCTGTTTAGGGGCTGTTCCTTTTTATTTTCCTATTCTCCTTGTTTTGGGAGAAAGCTGTTGCATATTCTCTCACTCCTTTCTTTTCTCCCCCTAACCACATCTGCTATACAATGCTATTCCTTGCCTGGGGGAATGCAAAGCAAAGACCTGTGTAGCCCCACCTTAGTGGAGGAGGGAGAACAGAAACTGAAGACTGCAGGCACAGTTTCCAGGAGACTGTAGAGAAGCAGGTACACCCATATGTTTAGGCGTGTATCTCAGATTGGGAATCAAAATGCTGTGCAGTTTTCTTGTTGGCTTTGGAGAGTTAAATGTGCAAGAAGGAAGAAAACAAAGGACCAAAAAACACCTAATTATGGACTCAGCAATGGAATATTTCCACTGCTGTATTGAAAGCTGTAAAGATACGTGAAGTTGCATGATATCTATTAAAGAATGTTAGCAGAAGTGATATTGTTTAGATTAAATGATTTTTAGATTTGCAGGTCTGCTTTGTTTGAAACATCAGACTACAGAATAAATTTTAAATCTGACTATTAACTGTTGTATAATTGTTTTCTGCGACAGGACTAGTTTTTATACCCATCAAATCTACGATTAAGGCTATGTTTTAGTCACAGGTATTTTTAGTAAAAGTCATGGACAGGTCAGGGGCAGGAAACAAAAATTCACAGCCCGTGACCTGTCCATGACTTGTACTGTATACCCCTGACTAAATCTTGGGTGCTCTGGGGCCGGGGGCGCCACGGGTACTGGGGAGGGTCTTGGCGGGGCTGGCAGGCTTGCTACCTGGCTCCACGCAGCTCCCCGGGAGTGGCGACATGTCCCTCAGCTCCAAGGCAGAGGCACAGCTGGGGGGACTCCGTGTGCTGCCCCCACCCCGAGCGCCAGCTCTGTAGCCCCCATTGGCTGGAAACTGTGGCCAGTGGGAGCTGTGGGGGCGGTGCCTGTGGGCGGAGGCAGCACACAGAGCTGTCTGGCCACGCCTCTGCCTAGGATGGAGCTGAGGGACATGTCACCGCTTACGGGGAGCCCCCCGAGGTAAGTGCTGCCTGAGCCCTCACCCCCTCCTGTGCCCCTACCCTAGCCCTGAGCCCCCTCCCACATCCAAACTCCTGCTGCTGGGGGGAGGGAGGGGCATGGTGGCCTGAGACTGCCCCAGCAGCAGCCGGTGTGGCTGGCCCAGGGGTGCCCGACTACTCAGGCGGCCCCCGGGCCAGCCGCACCAGCAACTGCAGAAGTCACGGAATCTGTGACCTCCGTGACAGTCTCGCAGCCTTAGCTATGATTATTCAGTATTTAATAGAAATTTCTTCTTTTCAAAAAGAAAGCAAGAAAGTAAGTTGTGACTTAAGTTTTTAAACTCAACTCGGAATTTTTTTCTGAGCTCATTCTAGAAGAGAAAGCCGACCTCTTCAAGAATAAGTTTATTCTTATCCTGTCAGTGAAAGATAAGGCTTCTTATTCACTGAAGAAATCTGCCTGCGTTCTTGAGTTGAAACAATCCTGAATCTACTAAATGAAGATAACTTTCATCCTGATTGAGGCAAAGCTCATTCTAAAATAGTCTGAACAGTATTTCATATCTTTTTCAAAATAAAATAGGAATAAAAATGTCCTACAGTTCGTTTTCCCATGAGTCTTCATTAAAACTCCAGGAATGAGACTTTAGATCAGAAATTAATCCTCTCTCCTTGACACTTGCCAAATGCATACCCATCAAGCAGAATTTTTGCTTATTTTGTTCCTCTACCATTTAATTAGGTGATTTGAAAAATTCTAAAAAATTGTGAATAATTGGTTCATTTTTATGGTGTTTTGGGGTCATACTACTTGTTCACTAATATTCATGTGACAGCCAGTATACATGATAACGTACCTGGTACAAATTTGTGAATAATGTCGTGTCCCCCACCCCCTTCTGTAGTTAAGAGAGAAATGTTCAGTAGAAAGCAGAAAGCAGAAAACATACTGAATAACCAGTCACACACCATGAATAGTAAATAGTCAGTGAACAGCTGATGATCTGGAATAACTTTCAAAAGGCTCCTAAATCAGTTGGGTACGCCCAAAAATTCTACTTGGTCTGAAAACTTAATCATCTGAACTATTAATCAAATAACATTCTGAGCTGTAAGGATTGTGCATCTCTTCTTCCCCCAAAATACCATATTGTAGCCTCTAGCTTTCCTATGAAAAATGGGGTTCCTTTTTTGGGGCATCTGATTTTTCACCCATTTAAATCCATAGTAAAGCCTCCTTTGATTTCAGTGGATACAGAGTTGAGCCTTTTGTAAAATCATTCTTAAAGGTACAGCTAGTTTAAAAATAATTTTAAAAAAAATCCTTGCTTACAAATAAGTGTCCCAAGAAGGGATTTTAACGAAACTTAAAAACCTAAATTGTGTCTTTAATTGAACATATGGTTGACATTCAGTAACAAGGTATTTCTCCTCCTCAGAGTGTGACATCGCCCCCTGGTTGGTTGGGGTTTTTGTTGGGGTTTTTGTGTGTCCTTTCCCCCCCCCCCCCCCCCCCCCCCCGGCCTATTCTGCACCCAGAGACTTTCAACTGGTCTGCCTCTTATTGAGGTCCAGAATGAGATAAGTAAATCTGAATCCAGTTACCAGATTTGCATGACTACTTGAAGATGAAAACTGATAAGGGTATGGCTACTTTCCAAAGTCAACTTAATCTCTGAACAGGCTGGGTTGAACTTTTGCTCAGCCCCAGGATTCTGGTGAAGAAAAAATACTCCATCTATAATCAGTATCTTCAGTCGTTTTTCATGAAAACAGTATAGCCCTTAATGTTCCTGCTAACTTTCACTGATCTCAGTACTGGATTTACAATACTGCAAGTGCATTATGTTACTTAAAATTGTGTCTTGATCAATTGGAGTAATAGGTGAATTTCTAATATGTGAATGTAAATCCAATTAAAAATACAGTAAACCGTACTGTGAAGAGTGTTTTATTATTGCTATATAGCAGTTTCTTTGAAGAGAATTGTGACTGGCTGCACAGCCCCTTCTCTGCCCCCTGCTGGAAGCACTGGCACCTGAAGAAAGAGTGGTCACCTGGAAAAGAGGGGCAGTGAGTTGAGACTACTGAACAGACTGGTTTTTGTTGTGCAGTTTAAAAAGACCAGGCATCTATTTTTGAGTTGAATTTGAGTTGAACAATTAATTGTTACTGCATTAGCAAGGGACTTGCTGCACAAGACTCCTTGCTTCCGATGAGTTTTGACAGTGTAACAATTATTATTGCAGTGTAACAATTTCTTTACAGGAAAAAAAAAAAGCTTTGTTTTATATCCAAAGTAACTTAATAAATGAAGTGGCATTAAATAGTAAGAAAATACTGTCATATTGCTAGAACTAATTTATGGATACTTTTCGTCTTTAAGCTAAAGATTTAGAATTCCTAGAATTTAGATTTGAGACACTTTTTTAAACACATTCAGCATTCTCTTTAATAGTCTAGTTCAGGGGTAGGCAACCTATGGCGCGTGTGCCGAAGGCGGCACGTGAGCTGATTTTCAGTGGCACTCACACTGCCCGGGTCCTGGCCACCGGTCCAGGGGGCTCTGCATTTTAATTTAATTTTAAATGAAACTTCTTAAACATTTTAAAAACCTTATTTACTTTACATACAACAATAGTTTAGTTATATATTAAAGACTTATAGAAAGAGACCTTCTAAAAACGTTAACATGTATTACTGGCACATGAAAGCTTAAAATTAGAGTGAATAAATGAAGAATCGGCACACCACTTCTGAAAGGTTGCCGACCCCTGGTCTAGTTAGGGTACATCTACACTGCACAGCACTGGCAGTGGTGTGCGGTGTATGCATAGCTACATGCATCTGTGAAAAGCAAGCTGTGTCTATACTGCAGAGTATAGCTACACAAATCAGTGAAAGGCTTTGGTGCTGCCTTCCCCCTGTCCGGAGCCTTTCAAAGCAGGAGTAGGCTCTGGTAGTGGAGAGGCAACAGGACATTACACAGCTAAAAATAGCAGTGTAGACAGGGAAAGCACTGCTTGGACATGTAGAGAACTGTGTAGGGTACATACCCACAGGGTTCAGGCATGGCTTTACTTCCAAAAGCAGTGCTTCACCATCTGCTATTTATACTTGTGCTGAGGGGCGGGGGTGTAGCATATGTACTCTACACACCACCTTAAGGAGCGTGCAGTGTAGATCTATTAATGGTCTTTTATTCATGCGTTTACAGTAGCTCAAATATTTTCTAATGTCATTCTTCTAGAAATATCTGTTAATTAGCATATCTGGTACCTATTTTGGAAAATGAAGCTTTAACTAACTTCCTCAGAAGTCCAGTGCACTTATGACTTATGGTTGTATATCCTTGTGTGTTTCTTAATTTCCTGTCTCTTGGCTTTGTAGCTTGCACCATTAGCAGTTAGCAAAATCAGACATGCTAAGTAAAGTATTGGGAACAGGAATGTTAACATTTTAAAGGAAAATGAGGTGTGGTTTTTTTCCTCATAATTTTGTTGGATAAATGACAATGTCAAACAAATACAACTACTTATAGAAGGTCTCTGATCAGGGACCGGTGATGCATTAAACAATTGTTGTATATGGATCAGTTGATATTCTGCATATTATTCTGTTTAATATATAGGTGTTTTTACAGAATTGTTGCTACTTGAGTTAACAGGAATGTAATGTCCATTAAGAACCATAGGAGACAAATCTGTAACAGAGTAATTTTATTTTAAAACACGAGAACCAAACTTTAGTAAACAGTAAACTGAGTGACAATCAAGTAACTGCGTTAATGGACAGCTCTCTGCTTTTTCCCATAACCTCTGGAAACATTCAATTTTTAATTTTTCCTTTTTTAAATTACAAACCGGAAGAACTAAGTTATCACTCTGTTTTTGTTTTTTGTTTTTGTTTTAAATTCTGGCAGACTTAATGTTTAACTAGCATCCTCTTCCTTTGTCACTGCAGGCTGTACTTAACAGTAAATCTGTACATTAATCTCTGTACTCTTGGCCATTAGCTCGGAATCTCAGTAGTAAGTGGTAATGTGACCCAATGACTGAAAAATCAAGCCTCTCTGTTACCTAAAAAGCTCTGTTGGCCATGGAGTGTTCAGACTAGGTTCCCCCAGCATGTGTGTCTCACATAAACTTAATTATCATGACAGGGAGTGATAAAACTTGTAAAATATTACCAACAGACTGAATTGCATCAGGATTGCTAAGAGGAAATATTAAGTGGTGGACTAGGAGACCTTTTGAGAAACCAAATGATTAGCAAATAACTCCAAGTAGCAGATCACAAACAGTATATTGAGGGATGTGTGTTTTGGTCTCATGTTGAAGATTTTTGAGTGAAGAATACAAGTGGGGAGAGGAGGAAGGAGTAAGAGAGTAGGAAGCCAAGTTTTATAGTAACAACCAAGTAAACACTGAAAAAGCAGCCGTTCAGTTTTGCAGATTTCCTGTTAGAAACACTCTGTAGCAATTACCGAGGAATAGAATGTTATGCATAAGCATGACCTAGTGATGCTAGTGTAAGGCTACGTCCACACTACCCGCCTGGATCGGCGGGTAGCCATCGATATATCGGGGATCGATCTATCGCGTCTCGTCTGGACGCGATAGATCGATCCCCGAACGCGCTCCCTTCGACTCCGGAACTCCAGCAGGGCGAGCGGAGGTAGCGGAGTCGACGTGGGAGCCGCGGCCGTCGATCCCGCGCCGCGAGGACACGAGGTAAGTCGCGGTACTTCGAAGTAAGATACTTCGACTTCAGCTACGCTATTCTTGTAGCTGAAGTCGCGTATCTTACTTCGACATCCCCCCCTAGTGTGGACCAGGCCTTAGAGACTAAGAAATTAAACTAATTATACAAAGAGCATAGATAAATACTAAGTAAAAAATAAAGAAAATATTTGCTCCTCTAATCTCTTGTCAGTTTTAGTAATCTACAATGTTACTTGTAACAGGAGAATATTAAAATGTTTCAGACGGATGAAATTTGAGTTGCGTATCTCTTTAGTCATAATACTTACTGTCGTGTTCCTTTCAGATGTCCTTCATCTATTTCATGACATCTGTGGTATAGCTTCCATTGTGTGTGTGTGTGTGGGGAGACGGGGGCAGTGTGGGGGAGGCTAGGAAGACTTTTCACCTCCCATCTGAGGACCTCAACTTTGTAAATCATTCCTCTTGGCAGTCCATCAGAGCTTCCGGGCAAGATGCATTTGTTTTGACAATTAACTATAAAAAAAAAAAAAAAATTTCTCTTTAAAACATCTAGCTGCTACTATAATGGGCACTGTAGAAACAAGTGAAATAAACTCATCAATCCTATGTCAGGGATTTATTTAATCTTGCAGGAATTCAATGACTGTTTAAATTTGGTGGTGTTGACAGAGAAAACATGGTGAAAAATGGGCTTTAGTCTTCTGGTTAGTCAGGAGGATGTTATGTGCTAGTGCAAATGGGTACACGAATTTCCTGGATTTGTGGATTGAGACTTGTGTTTAAACAGCTACACTAAGCATAATTTATTAAAACCCCACCCAAAATGTGGGGGGACTTATTTTTAAAACAATGCAGCTGATCAGCTGACTGCCAACTTCATTCTACCCTGTGTTCCATTGATGTGTGTACACAACTCCTTTTTAACACTAATAGGAGAATACAGTGCTTAGTGTAAATGTTTCTGCTTAGGAGTGGGCAAATAGGTACATATAACTGAGATGACTCTAACTACAGACAACTGTTTGTTAGTTCACATTTGTTTAAATGTCTCAGAATTGATTTTGTGTGGATTAACAAATTGCTTGTGCTGACACAGGCAGTGACTTAGTTGGTGACAAGGAACTAACCGAAAAGGTTAGCTAAAGGCTTTTGTTTAAATATTTGGGTACTGTGCGTACCCTCAACTCATCATTAGAGACTTCCTTTAAGATTTAAAGCTTTATATATCACGGTGATGTTAACATATTTAGTGGTGCTATTTCTTTCACTTTTAGTGTGACCAAAAGCAGCTTTGATTAACTTCCACATTCTTCATAAACATGATATAAGAATATCCTATGTTTTGTAGATTGTGTTGAAATTAAACTTCCATAAATCTGAATATACTTTTGTTGAAGGCAGACAATAGTTTTGTTTAAAGTTAGTGTTCAGTGTCCTTGAAATATTTCTAAACCATTTGAGATAATAGCAGCCATTTTAATTTTTCTCTTTTAGTTAACTTATTTTTTTCTCTCTTCAGTCTTCATGAAGAAATCATTGATTTCTACAAGTACATGTCTCCCAGACCGGAAGAAGAAAGAATGCGAATGGAAGTGGTGAACAGAATAGAAAACGTTATTAAGGAGCTCTGGCCGAATGCAGATGTGAGTAGGACTTGGCATGCTCTAACAAAAAGCTTTGTTTCTGCTTGTGTCTTTGTAAACAGCTTTTTTTTTTTTTTGTTACACTACCACTTTTCCCCATTATTCCATATATAACTTTATGCTCAAATTGTGATATAGAAGATATTCACTATTTCTATGGCATCATAGTTGAGCTTGGTACTTTAGACATGTACAGTAACTCCTCACTTAACATTGTCCCGGTTAACGTTGTTTCGTTGTTATGTTGATGATCTATTGGGGAACAAGCTCGTTTAAAGTAGTGCAATGTTCCCTTATAACTTTGTTTGGCAACTGCCTGCTTTGTCCACTGCTTGCAGGATTCTCTGGAAGAACAGCCCCTCCTTGTGGGGATTAGAGTCAGGGGTGGCCAGCAGCCACCCCCCCCCCCCCCCCCCCCCCCATCAGCTCCACTAAATTCCCTGTAAGGTATGTGGCTTGGCAGCTGCCCAGCATCAGTTCAGCTGTCCCTCCCCCCCCCACTGCCGTGCTGCTCCTGCCCTGCCAGCTGCCTTGGAGCTGCTCTCGGGAGCTTGCTGGGGGGGAGAGGGGTGCTGATATCAGGATGTCCCCCTGCTCCTGCGGCGCCCCCCTCTGTACCCCCTCTCCACAAAGCTGAGGAGAGGGACAGAGAGGAGGGAGCTGGCTGGAAGCTGTTGCTTCCAGTCTGAACTGGCTGATCTGCTTAAAAGGGCAACATACTTGAAGTGGTGTCAGCGTATTTAAAGGGGCAATGCACGTCTCTCTCTCTCTCTCATGCACCCACCCCCCAGCACTTTGGAAAATCAGCACCTGTGCAGCTGTGGGTGTGTTGTCAGGAGGAGGGAGTGGTGTGCTCCAGCTGGATAGTGTGGGCTCATCATCATGTTCAGTTTTTGCAGGGAAGTGTTTGCAGCTACTGCCCTGCATCGGTTGTTTCTCCTCCCTCCTGTCACAGTCCATATTGCCTTGCAGAGTGTGAGGCTACATTAATAACTGCCTATTAACCCTTGAGGGCTCAGCTGAGTGCTGGTTCATCATTTAGCAGCAAGGCATTCCCTGGGAAATATTCCACCCTCTTACTCTACCACCTCAACCAAGCTTCACAATCATTCATTGCTGTATACAATATTAAACTGTTTGTTTAAAATTGTTTAAAACTTATACTGTATATGTATATAATGTCTTTTGTCTGGCAAAAAAATGTTCCCTGGAACCTAACCCCTCCCCCATTTACATTAATTCTTACGGGGAAATTGGATTCGGTTAACATCGTGTTGCATAAAGTCGCATTTTTCAGGAACATAATTACAATGTTAAGTGAGGAGTTACTGTATATGAACAAATGCCCTGGTCAGGGAAGCTAAATTAGACATACTACCAACAAAGGAAGGGTATGAGATCTAACCAGAATTATATTTGGGTGTTTGTTACCATGCATCTCATTAGTTCTTAACTTTTTTTTTAATGTTACTTAAGAATGTGAGGTAAGGCACAAGTGTAGAAGAACATGGATGGTGTGGGGAGGCCTACCTGATTGCATTGAGGTGGCTTGTCCTGCTGGAAAAGAGAAGCTTATGTGCATACAGGTATAAGAGATGGTGTAGGAAGGAACACATGACTTAGATCAGGGTTTCTCAGGACAATTTTTTTGGTGGCCTCAGAGTGTGGCCACTAACTCTTGCTGGTGGCCGCTCTCACACTTTTTTCCTAAAATACTTATCAGCTTTAGGAAAAACAAATAAATATGCACATATACATGTCCAGAATCATTGTAATTTATTTACTGCTAGCTTGTAAGTCCTGTTGTTAAAAGTGATATTAACAAACATACAAATATCACTTTTCACAGCATACTTACTGAGCCCCAGCAAACCTGGGGACAAATTAAGCCTTGGATGCAGGGGTCGGGGGAGCCAGTAGGAGCCAGGGGTGATTCGGGTGGGGGGTCGGGGGAGACAGTCGGGGGCCAGAACCTGATGCCCTGTAGCCAGAGCCCAAAGCCCCGTGGCTGGGGGATGGAGCCCGAAACTGCATGGCCACAGTCTGGGGCCTGCCATTGCGTAGTCAGAACCCAGGGTCGGAGCCCGAAGCCCCATGGCCAGAGCCTGCTGCGCCACCACCCCAGGGGTGAAGCCCAAAGCCTGAGCCCCACCACCCCTGGGAAAGTGGGGAACTCACCAGCTGCCTGCTCCTCCAGCGTTGTGCCCCAGCTGTCTCCAGAAGGGGGAGGGCCCGACCCCTGCTTGCAGCCTTAGCAGCCAACACCAAGGCAGTGCATCCAGGAGTAACAGTGGTGTAGATGATAGTATAATGCTGTAGCTCATGACTCAAATTATTGTTGTAGTTCTCATCTTGTAAAATCTTTGCATGTGCTTTCAAATTTAAACTGTTGACTCTGTTATTTAATTTTAAATAAAGCATTACTACAATATATTAACTCCATAGAATGTAATTTAGAAATACAATATCGTTTCACTTGCCCCAAGGATATTAGTTGCTCGGTGTTTTACTGGGGGAAGCTTGAGTGGTGCCTGGTCTCTGGCCATGGCTCTAGCCAGTGCTATTCACATTAACTTCACATGTAAGTTTTTGTTTTTGTTTTTAAAACCCTATAAGTCTCAGATGTGACAAATCTAGATACAGTGTAACTTGAATTTGAAATTAACTAAGATTAAATTAACTAAGATTAAGTGTTCTTGTATACTTTGACACCAAAACACACAACCAATAAGGTGTAAACACTATGAACAAGCATGTGTTGAAACCATTTATGAGCACAACCAATAAAATAAAATAACGTGTCCCCATGAATGAAACTTTAAAACAAGACATGGCACATACATTGTATGCTTCCCCCACAGCATTCAAGAAAGGGATAAAAAGTTGATTGGGTAAAACTATATATCTAACCTGTAACTTTATTTATAGACTTCAGCAATTGTCATTTGCTCTCTTACTTGAGGGGGATGTGCTTAGAAGGAAACATTCCTAATAAGTGAGAATTGTTCTTGGCATCAGCTGGGTTCCACCATAAGAGAGGCTTTAATTACACTGAAACTGAACAACATTTAGTGATTTTTAAGTGAAGGCATTTAAAATAAAATAAAAGAATTTGACAACATGAACATTAAATCTTGCTAGTATTGTATAAACAAAAGTTGTCCTATAAGGAAATTCAGAGGAAAGCTTGTCACATTATCCTTAACTGAACTTAGATATTACACAGTCCTCCGCGTTGGTCAGAGAACAGTTGATGTTGCATACCTTGTGCGATTATGACAATACCATAGTTGGACACAAGATGGGCAGTAGTAAGCTTAAGTCTATTTAAATTGGCAAACATAAAATTCACCTTTTTAAATGTTGGGGTGGGAGGGGAGAGGAATATAAACTGGCTTGCAAAGGGTTCCTATTTTGCATTAATTGTGGGTGTTGTCAGGATTTGTGTTTGTTAGAATGAATACCTCTGGGTACATTGCATGGTAAAGGTTCTCTTTAGAAACATTAGCATTGTGTTAATGTCTGCAAAATCCAAGACAGAAGGAAGAAGTCAGTAAGGCTTGGTCTATGCTAGCAACTTATGTAAAACTGTGTTGCTCAGGGGTGTGGAAAATCTGTGCCACTGTAGCATTTTAAGTGTAGACATGCACTAAGATTGTAAAGATGTTAGCAAAAATATAAATAGTTTACATGCAAGCAAAAAAATGCACCTGCACCAACACAATAAGAATGCTGAACTATAGTATTAATAGCACTCCTAGCACACTCCAAAAAGTTAGTGCTTGCAACACTTCTATGCAGTAGATGGTAATATATATTTGTGGTAGTACAAAGGTATAAATGGCTTGAGAGCTAGAACACAAACTCTTTTGCTTGGATGTTATATGAAACTCTTTGATGCTTTTCTCTAGTATTATTATTTTTAAAAATAGTTTCTTACACACTTAAGTATTTTTAAAATGAGGGATTTGTAATGGAAAAGCTGATGGAGCTAGAATTCTACTGTCACGAGTAGCACTTTAATTAGAAGACAATATCAGAATAAATATTATTTCTATCTGTACAGGTGCTTACCATCATGAATATTTTTAGGCCTATTGCTGCATTGCTCTATTTCTAATCTTCTTTTAAAGTTAAAGATGTAAATACTTGAGTTTGCCAGACTCCTCTGTTTTATGGTCGTTAAATTTTTCAGTAATACCTAAAACTACCAGTGGAGGGTAGCAATAGTCAAACTTTACTAGTGACTCGATTTAGATAATTGTTCAGTAATTTAAAAGGTGCATTCTAATGCCCTATTTCTCTGTTACAGGTGCAGATATTTGGAAGTTTTAAAACTGGTTTATATCTACCTACTAGGTTAGTACCTTTTCAGTAACTTCTTATACCTTGTTTAGGCATATTTTGAAGTCTCTTCCTCTGCTGTTTACCTTTATCCCCCATTGCTGTATGTTGAATTTGTGTGCATTGAGATAGAATAATGTTCCTGGGGTGGAATATGCACTTGTCATCTTACTGTTTTCCTAACTACTGACTTATGTCATGTGTTTTGTATCAATATATATACTCAAAGCTGACTTGAATACAGGCATTTTTATAGAGTTCCTGTTTCAGTGATGTATAAGATATTGTCTTTTTTAAAAGATTGCCTCATGCTTTAAAATGTCTGACTATCCCTGAAAACTGCTCAAACCTGAAGGTAAATATTATACTTTTATTCAGCCCTCCCAATCAAATACTTTGTAAAAATATAAAGAATGATTGATGGATTATATGAAATAGGACACATCCACCTGTTTAGATCCTGCTTGCATTAATTTAAAATGTGACCCCTTTGATCATATTATCAAGTATAAACTTAGTTTTGTAATTCAGCCTAAATACAAGATTAAATCAAAGTAAAATTTTAGATTTCTCCCATTTCACTGATTTTTTCCAGCATGTGATACCTTTTAAACCTGACATTTGAGGTCAAGTATTAAGCTATTTATCATATTAAAAGAGAAGCTGAATACAGTTTCTAGAAGAAGAAATTAAAACATCAGCACATTACCTAGTCAGCTTGGTTGACAGAAATGATTGTAGATGTCTTTGTCCACAAAGATAGGGGAATAAAGCCTTTTTAAGAATCCAGGCTGCTGCTGCTTTTTTTTTTTTTTTTTAATAATGTATAAATGAGCCTAACAAAAGAGGAGGCTATTTTTTAGCTAACCACTTAAACCAAAAGAACTCTTAAAGCTATTTACATCTACACTAATCAGATGCTGAAGATGAAGTGTGTCTATTTAGTCCCACTCAAACTTCTATCACTGAGAAATCTAAAGTAGCTAACTGTGGACTTAGCTAAATCCATTACTAATTTCCCTCTAAAGAAAGTTCATCACAAGATCACATTAAGATCTTGTATGTAGGAATTTGAAATAATTTTGCCAATTAAAAATGTAAAATATAAGTAAGCTTCAAGCCTTAACGGTTACAGAATAAAGTCCTATAAGCAATTCAAAGTCTGTAGTTTATACTTTAAAGACCTTTAAAAACATTTTTTTCCCAGGGAACATTTCAGAATGAGTAATTAGTTGATTCCCAAACCTGACTACAATAGTCTTATCTGTTCACAATTATTGTTTCTCATCTCCTCTTAGGAGGAAAATGCTTAATAAAATTAGGAACCAAATTAAAGAAACTTCTTCATATAATTGGCTTTGACTTATGAAGCAACAAGAAAGAAATCAAAGTGAGTTGCTAAATTTCTGACAAGTAGGCCTCTCAGAAGCACAGATTCCCCCAAGAAAACATGTTGCCTGCCTAAATTTGGCTTTGTTCTTTCTTCAGACTATTTGGATTAATCAAAAATAGATTAGGTGCTGATAATGCAAGAAATATATGCATCATTATTCACATGTCTAATAGACTTAATTCCCTTGCTGCTCCAGTCTTGATGCTTGGCATTTGTTCTGAGCCCTTCAGTGGTTCAAATTTTGATTTGATTTTCAATTTGTAAAGTTAGTTTTTATTCACTACCAAAACTCAATTGTGAGAATTTAATTGAAATCTTTCTGAACTCTTGATGCAGTGGTCAGAGGCACTTGTGTCTTGCCTGCCTTTCTTCCCTGTTTGTTGTTGTTGCTCTGGAGCTGGCCTACTTTGCTATTCAGAAGAATTCCAATGCTTGGAGTATTTGATTTAATAAAACAGAATTTAGGCCAGCATGGTATACTGTGCCTCTTCAGCCTACTTTGTTAGTAGTCTCTAACATGAACACAATTTTCTCTAGTTTCTTTAATTTTTGTATTCATCTCTAGTTACACAGTTAGTCTAGATCTGAGGTTTTCCTGTTAAAACACCCTTTGCTAGCCTTTTTTGATTCTATTGTTCTAAAATAGAATCCCTTGAATATCCAATTACTTCAGTGCTGAGGACTAATTAGATAATGATTGTTCGTCTGATGGGGGTCAAGTAGTGGTGTCCTTCAGGTAATATGTGTTCTCAGGGTGTTAATATATTGCTCTCTCTGGCCTGGTGCACACTAGAAACATTCTTTGATGCTACCAAATCTGTGTGAGCAATGAGTTGAGCACTGATTTAGCTGCAAGTGTAGATCAGAACAAAATAGTGTTCAGCACCATTTCAGAAGAGAAGGTTTTAACCATAGTTTTCTGAAATGTGCTGAGTGTGGTGCTTGTTCCTGGTCAGCTAAACAGTATATAGTTGGACTGGTGTTAAACCTGTCTGTTGCTAACACTGATTAGAATTTTCACACAGACAGACAAAGTTCCTAATGTGGTTTCTGTAAAAGTACAAAATTCTAAAATCTGCAGGAAAATAACTTCTGAAATACGGTAGCTTCCCCAGTATTTCTCCCCCCTGCCATAGTTTACTTTGGCAAGCCAATTTATTGGTGAAGAATAAACTGTTTAGGCCTAAATCCCTCCCTCTTTACCCAAATCAGGCTGGTCTAGTGCCTGATTGGAAAGCAGACCTTAAACTACAAACCAAAAAGAAGTTTGGAAAAATATATAGCTCAGCTTCTTCAAAGCCTCCAAAAAAGTTTTAACTGTTTTTAAATTTTAAAGGCTCTTTTGGACCCTAATAAAATTGTACTGTCGTCTAGGAATCTTTAAAATTTCTATTAGAATGCTCATCAAGGCTGTGATTACCATTAGATGGATGCTATCCTTACTGATTTCTGAAATCTGTTCTGTCTGAGGACACTGCTAGTTCATGCACATAAAGAAATAATTGTTTTTTTCTTGAAACTTGTAATGTAGTACTGGATAGTTAACAATCTGTTCTATCAGTTTGATCCACTCCTTTTCATGCACACAGAGAAAAATAATCCCCTGCAAATCTCATCTATAGCCCAAACTGGGCTCCTATGGATCTCCTCTCTCTCCTGCAGCTAAAGATGCTCTGACTGTTTAATTCTAATTAGGACTTGCTATTTTCATATTCAAAGGAAAACTACTGAGACTTAGTTAAAACACCTTAAATAACTAAATACTTAACCTTTTTCAGAACTCTGCTTCAGTATTTATTTAGTGAATAGGTGTGTAATATCTCTTGGTGAAGGGTTCCATCTTTGATATTTCTCAGTTCATTGGCGGTGGGGGGGGGGAGAGCCAGTTTGATGCAGAGTAGGCTGGAAAGCAGTTAAAATCCAAGGGTTTCAAGGTTGTTCTATATACTTAGAAATTACTCTGATTAATGTAGTCATTACATCAACTGTTTTCATACGTTAACAGCTCATAGTTCTTCTGAACACTATTTCCATTGTTTTTTAATGGAAAGGTGGATTCATTTATCCCACTTCACATTATCAAATTGTCAGGATGGTAGCTTGCTGTCTGATTTAGTATATTTACAGTGTTGTAACTGTGTTGGTCCCAGGCTGTGGGAGACGCAAGGGTGGGTGAGGTAATATCTTTAATGGACCAACTTCGCTTGGTGAAAGAGAGAACTTTTGAGTTCCAGCTGAAGCCTGAGGTCACCTGAAGAAGAGTTCTGTGGAGCTCAAAAGCTTGTTTCTTTCACCAACAGAAGTTGGTCCAGTAAAAGATATTACCACCGTGTCTCCCTTAGTATATTTTAGACATTTTAAAAATAATTACTCTGATGTTGTATTTTAATTCTTATGTTCCTCCTGCTTAAGAGAATTCAGTGAGCTGTTTTACTTTCTATTGGCGTTTTTCCAATCATATACTTTTAAACGCCCACCAAACCTAGCGTCCGTACATATTTTAACTTACTATTTTTAATGTTCTCTTGCAATTTCAGTGATATTGACTTAGTTGTGTTTGGAAAATGGGAGACTTTGCCTCTGTGGACCCTGGAAGAGGCTCTTAGAAAGCACAATGTAGCAGATGAAGGTTCAGTAAAGGTTCTAGACAAAGCAACTGTAAGTCTTTTTCCAGTTTAATATCTTCAGGTATACTTCTACTTTGTAAATAGTATCATTTTACTCAGACTTTGCTTTGTGATGGTCAGAATCAAATCTGCTTATTTAGTGACAATTTTATTACTCATAATGTGTCTTGTAATTTGTTTAATCTATGGACAGATTTGGGATTTGTCTAAACTGCACTTTAAACCTGGGTTTGTGGACCCAACATTGAGGAGTTGGTGTTTGACCCTGGTCTTAAGCTTCCATGCTGCATTGTAAACCTGGGCTTACAGTTACTAGAGTTGGGTCTCACAGCCATACTAATGCATCCATACTTCACTATACGGACCTTCTGACTTTGTCTGTGACTTGAGCTGCATCCACACTGCAAAATGATAGAGCTTGGACCCCAAACCACAGCAAGACTTGGGCTCTGACCCATCCCCTTAGCAGAGTCCTAGAACCTGGCTTCTGAGTGCTTGCTGGCCCAAGTCAGACTGATTTCTATGTGGATGTAAAGGGGGCTTGGGCTCAAACCTGAGTGGGAGCCCAGAATTAGTGTGCAGTGTAAACCTACACTGTGTGTCTCTTTCCTCTTCTCATTAAGAATGTTTGCATGAAATCAGGGATCTTTAATTGTGTATTTGTCTCCCTCTGGTGTTTGCTTTTCACTATAAATTATACTGTTTTGACCTCACAACTACCGTATATACTCGTTCATAAGCCGAATTTTTTTAGTAAAAAAGGGAAGCACCAGAGAAGGGGGTCGGTTTATGAACGGGTATCGGGAGGGAGAGGTGGGACACAACCCCTCCCCCCCAACAGAGGCTGCACAGCCAGCAAAGCCAGAAGGGAAGAGGCGGAGCCAGAGTCTCTCGGCTTCTGGCTACGCTGTTCTCCCCCCAGCCTCCGAAGCAGCTACAGCTTTGGGGCTTGCAGGCTGCAGCCGTGCCGCTCCGCCCCCCCCGAGCAGGCTGTGGCCGCACCGCCTGGCCCGCCAGAGCACACTGCGGCCGTGCCGCCCGGCCCAGCCCACTGGAACATGCTGCGGCCACGCCCCCCGGTCTGGCCCGCTGGAGCAGTCTGCGGCCGTGCTGCCCACCCTGCCGGAGCAGCTCCAGCCAGGCCAGAGACATCCTCCCCTGGCCTTCCCTAGACAAGGTGGGAAGGGATGGGATGGGGAGAGTGTGGGGGTCCCGGGCTAGGGGTGGGGTCATGTGGGGGGTGGTCACAGGGGTTCCTCCCCTGACCCCCAGCTTCTCCCCCCCCCAAAAAAATTTCCCCACCAGTTGCTGTCCCGGCCCGTCAGGGTGAGCAACTGGCGTGCTGGGACACTTTGTTTACTTAGGTTTACCTCCATGCCTGCGGATGCTCGAGGTAAACAGACCATCTCGGCTCACCAGCGGCTTATCCTGATGGCCCCTGAATTATAAGGTCGGCTTATGAACCGGTCATAAAAATTTTCCATTTTTACTTATCTATCTTGGGAGGGTCGACTTATAAACAAACCAGCTTATTATTGAGTATATACGGTACTCACTTTACAGCATTTTAAAATGTTTCAGAACAATGTTATGCATAACAGATTTTAAATTTAAAATAGTTTCAGTATGAGTTAAAAATAATTCCCAATTCAATTAAATGTATAAAAAAGGGGTGAGATCTTTAAATTCACAGCGCTCCTGCAATCTTTCTCTCTCCCTCCCTTCCTTCTACAAATCTATAAAACAGTTCAAATTTGCTAGTGTAGGTATTTGAACATCATCTTTTAGTAATGAAGCTAAATATATCTTGGAAACTTAGTAGATTACTTTTCCCTTTCAGATAGTTAAAAATATTAACTTTATCTCTTGCTCTTTTGTCAGGTACCTATTATTAAACTGACAGATTCCTTCACTGAAGTAAAAGTCGATATCAGCTTTAATGTACAGAATGGGGTTAAAGCAGCCCAACTCATCAGAGATTTTATCAAGGTTAGATAATGCTTTATGCTAGCACTATGGAGTTGTACATTGATAATTCACTTTATAATAAGAATGGGGTAAAGTAAAATGCAGAATCAAATATTCAAACAGTCTACTTCTTTATCCTTTGTCAGTCTGGAACCAAATATTGCCACTCTTAAGGCTCAAAAAAAGAGAAGAACATGTTGCTGTCTAAACAATCTGGAATTAAATATTCATGGAAAGTATACAGAGAAATTCTAACTATATGTTTGCAAGAGAAGGTGCATTAGCATCAATATTAAACTTTGTGTCCTACTGAGAGTTCAGTTTCTTTATTGCTCATAATTAGGCTCTATTAATCAAAGATAGATCAGCATAATATAGAGAAGTTTATACATTATCAATTGCAGCAGTTAAATCTTCACTCTGTTCTAAATTATGAGCTTAACTGTGCTTATATTGTTTACAACAGATAGAACACACCTTTTCTTTTTCTAGGTTTGTACGTATTTCAGATATTAGTAGACTGTAGAGTACAAGAAGCCTTAGACCACTGAGACATTTGCAGTAACTGTACCTAGTACACTGTTCATACTCGACAAAATTTAACAGAGCACACCTCTTGCTTCTGACGGATTCTGCATCTACAAAGAAAAAAGTTTACAACAATTTGACTGGTAGTGAATTTCCACAGTAAAGCTTAGCATGAGTACAAGGCATTCTGATAATACAGTTAATAATTATATGGCTTAATCTACATAAAAAGTATTCTGGAAATATGATATTGGCTAACTGTCTTTACTACTTTAGTTATTCATGCCTGCAATGATTTAATACCGGAGGTTGGGGCAGAAAGCCAAAATAATTTTGTCAGGCTTGTATAGTATTAGTAAATATGGCATTCATTATTTAATTGAAAAATGACATATTAAGTCATGAAAATGATGAGAACAAATCTATTGCAGTTATTTTTGTTTTTTGACTTAGTCTACAGAGTCTAACTGTCTGGTAGGTTTAACAGGTTTGTGTATTAAAACCTTGTGCAAAATCTTTGAACTTACTTCCTTTCCCCTTTCTCTCATTCAGACCTTTAGACATACATGGTAAGCCTCTTTTGGTAAAGCCAAAATATATATGTGCTAGCTTGCCCTGTCTGTTCTATGTAGATACACAGAGAGATACACTTCAGTCTCATTGAGTGTTGGCTCTTCCTTCTCTACTGGTAACTGCTTTATTATATTTTCTTTCTTTAATCAAAACTTGTTAACCATGGTCAACAGTTGAAATAGATACTTCTACAGAGACTGACCTTAAGTATTTGTATGCAGTGTTGTAGCCATGCTGGTCCCAGGATATTAGGGAGACAAGGTGGGTGAGGTAATATCTTTTATTGGACCTACTTCTGTTGGTGAGAAAGACAAGCTTTCAAGCTTATTCCTGTGTAAGTTTGAAAGCTTGTCTCTCTCACCAACAGAAGTTGGTCCAATAAAAGATATTACCTCACCCACCTAGTCTCTTAACTATTTGAATAGTTATAACCTCAGAGTAAAATTCTTAGATCTTTCGACTCAGTAATGCTTTTTGCATTGGTAAGGCAAGCAGGATTTAACCCTTAATGTTAAAAATTGATAGTATAGTTCTGCTGTAGTAACATCAGGTTGTGAGCCAAATTTTCAGACCTCAGGGGTTTCAATAGCTGACGAGAATGTTAGCATTACCTTTCGCTTGCTAAGGCTCCAATTTTACAAACACTTATGCATGCGCTTAACTCTGAGGCATGTGAGTAGCCCCATTGGCTTCCACGAGACTATTCTAGTTACTGAACTTGTGCATATGTGTTACAAGATAGGGTCCTTGTCTTTAAACTAGGGGAAGAGCATAGGAATATATTTAAACATCTGTTCCAAAACTGTTCATGATTTTCCACAGGAAGAATTATTCTTTAAGTACAGTATTTGTCCACATGGATCACACTCTTAAGGGTGCATGTGCCCCAGGAGTACAAGATTGGATTCTTTTGGCCAGCTGTATTAACTGGGGTGTACCTGTCTCCTACACATCCTCATACTCCACCCCATCCAAGGGCCCAGCTGCTTCTCAGATTCTTCTTAACTCCTGTGGCAGAATGATGGATCTTAGCTGTGTCCACTTAGAACCCTGAAGCTCTCCTCTATTAGAGTTAGGATTAATGTGTTTATTTTAGTACTATTTAGCCTGTTGGCAAAAAATATTTAATAATAATTAGAAAATATGAGCATCCTCTGTACTGAGGCATTGACTTCATGGATGAAGTCAAATCTGGGCTTTAAGTCCTGCCCTTCCTGTGAGCTGGATATGTCCAAATGAATGGGCATTCTAAATACCTCTTTTTGCCTTAGAGAAGACCACGTTCCCCACAAGTGTTCCATCTATAGATTTTTCTTCAAACTAGAAGCCTGAGATGCTCACTTGAAATTATTTCTACCAGAGCGATCAATGAAGGCACTTTTGACTCAGAGAATCGTGAGTCAGAATGTGGTTCTGCTGCTCATAAACAGCATTTGACCTGTTCTCCGGGAAGCCAGGGTGATACCTCAGGTACCTGGGTCTCCACAGCTACCAGAAGACCTCCTGCCTTGTCTCTAGGTACCAAACAATCAGTATAGGCCTCGAGGAGTCAGTCAGCTTCTCCTGCTGACCATGGCAGAAAGGGGCATAGTTCTAAGGCCACAGCACAGATCACTTTCCCTGGTACTGTCAAAGAGGAGACCAAAGAGTCGTCATACTTGTCACTCTGCCACTGCTCTTCCTTCAAAGCCTGATCCACACTGCAGATCAGCTTTACTGCCTGATGCATGCTCTTTTGCACACGACTCATCAGTGTCAGTCTTCACAGTATCACTTTCCTCTGTACGTGCAGTCTCGGGACAGTGTACATTTATAATTTCTAGAGACTTAGCTATTAGATTGTAGGGCGTAACTACAATTTTCTCTTCTCAACCTGACTCAGATAACATCTAGAAGGCCTATATCTGGGCTGTAAGTTGAAGATTGTGAAACATCAGCCTCTTTTGGTACAGATAACCATATCTCATGAAAGATCATCCCAGGCTCTTCAAAATCCTTCTCTTCAGAGGTTAGCCCCTCTATTCATCTGCTTCCTCTTTGTCAGGATATATCAGGAGCCCTTTTCCCGGGGTTATGATTCTCTTCCCTGGATCAGTTCATGAGTGGGAGCCAGAGGAGGAGATTTCAGGACACTCTTCTACCCACTGTAAGAGACATGAATCAAGAGGGGTTCAACTCCCTGAATCTCTCCACCTTGGCCTCACATGCTATACTACTATGGTGGTCAGATCTGGCCCTATTGGCCACCATAGAATTTTCAGACTCAGTTTTTGGGACCCTGATCATGAAGACGCTTTTCACCCAGAAATAAACTGCCTCATTCTGCTGGGCCTCCTAGAACAACACCAGTACTTCAACAGGGTCAAGTTCACAAGCTGGAGCAAGACATTCGGAGTAGTGGTGATCATCAAGAGGAATAGGCAGATCCTTCTATACCTGTGATTTCTTCATCCTTACTGGATGAAGCAGTTGACCCCTTTGTCCCATCCACTGTTGATGATTTGAAGGCCTACTGAAGTGAGTGGCAGTCACATTAGAAATCCCTTCAGAAGTTGTCCAAGAAAAGTCACCAACTGTTTGGTATCTTGCACTCTGTGGCTCCAGGCAGACTAGTGATGCCCATGAATGAGGGCATCCTTGAAATGGCCAAGGATCTGTGGCAGGCCTCAGCCACTTCTAAAAGACAAATGGTCTTTATCAAGTCCCTTCAAAGGGATTCAAGTGTTTTTACACCCATCCTATTCCAGGATCTCTGGTAATGGCTGCAGAAAAACATAATGTGGCTGTCCTAAGTTATTCGAGTGATGAAGATCCAAGAAACTGGACCTGGTTGGAAGAAAGATCTACTCCTTTGCTAGCCTCCAAGTTACAAAGCAATTGGGACAATTGGAATCACTACAGACTGCTGGATCCTGGAACGCATCAACAAAAGCTATTGGTTCCAGTTTCAGTCCTTAACATCTTTTCACCCTCTAGCCCTGTCCCTCCTCGGGGACTCCTCTCATGAGATACTGCTGAAAGAAAAGTGGACTACTTTCTACAGATTGGTGCAATGGAGAAGGTACTTCCTTATGCTGACAAAGGAAGGAGAATGATGCCTCATTTAGACTTCAGGCGAATGACCATATTCATCCGTTTGGTTCAGGATGATCATTCTAGCTTCTGTAATACATACCAGTCTTGAGGATCTAGACAGGGTGAGATTTGACCTGCAAGATGCCAACTTCCATGTGTCTATTCAGCCCACAGAAAGTACCTCTAATTCACGGTTGGAAATGGGCACGACAGGTACAGAATACTACCATTTGGACTTTCCACAGCACCAACAATTGTTACCAAATGCCTCTAACTAGTGGCAGCCTATTTATGAAGACAGGGCCTCCACATTTATCCAGAACTTGATAATTGGCTGATTTGGGCCAACTCCTCCACAATAGATTACCAGAGAGTACAAACAGTTCTCTACCTCTTCTCATTAGTCCTCAAGATCAATCACTGTGTTCTCATGCCCACTCAAACAATGACATTCATAGGAGCAGTTTTTGACTCCACATCAATGAGAGCTTATCTCCTGCTGGGGAGATTTTGCACCATGGTGTACTTCATTTCAAATTTATACAGTCAACTGAGAACCATAGAGAAGGACTCTTGGGTTGTTGAGCCACATGGCGTCCTCACACTTGTGATACTGTATTCCAGATTTTGCCCTCTGCTTCTTCAACGGTAGTTATAATCAACCTGGCACTTACAGCATGAACATGCAGGTTGTAGGTCCTTTAAAAGTCCTGTCCTCTCTACACTGGTGGAAAGACCTGCAAAAAGTCTATCAAGGCATTATATTCATGTTCCCATCTCCCACCAAAACTCTGTTAACAGATGGTTCTAAACAAGACTGGGAGCACTCCTAGACAGTCTTCAGACACAAGGTTGGTGATCCCCAACAGACTCTCATCTATACATGGACTGGAATTCGATATATTTAGCATGCAGATCTTTCCTGCTACCATTCAAGTCCTGATGGACTGCAGTGACACAGTATGTCAACAGAAAGGGTAGAGTGACATCATCTGTTCTCTGACAACAGGCGGTTTCATCTACAGGACTAGTGCATACAACACTAAATCAGTCTCATAGCTCTACACTACAAGGTATTCAGAGCAATCTGGCGGACTGTTTTACAAGTCATGAGTAGACTTTTCAAAGACTTCGTCCTCAATCAAGTCTTCCTCATATGAGGTTTCCAACCACAGACCTGTTTTCCACCAACTTGGAAGTAAAAATGCCAAGCATTTCTTATTCAAGGACACATGAACCCAGACTCCCTTTTGGATGCATTCCTGATCCAGTGGAACGAACACTTGATGTATGCCTTTCTGCTAATCCCATTAGTCTCCAGAAGAGTAAGACAAGACAATGGCTGGCTCTCTGGCTAATATTGATAGTACCAGCATAGGTACATCAGTTCTGGTACTCCGATCATACACATGGAACCCTGGTCTGTACATCTGACAGAATGGAGCCACTCCATAGAGGTAGAAGATATTTAGATTCAAAGCATAAAGGCTTCTACAAGACAAATGTATAGTTCCAAATGGAAACTCTTTTCACTCTGGGATGTTCAGCATGATCTTCAGTCCCCATCTATTCTTGTTGTTATGGACTAGTTAGCCTTGAAACATTTGGGACATTCAGTCAGTTTGGTTAGGGTTCATTTAGACACAATATCTGCTTGTCACTCTCCAGTTCTGATATCCATCTATGTCTAAGTTCTTGAAAAGATGTGATCCACACACTTTCCCCCAGTAATGGACTTTTCCCCTTCCTGGGACCTAAATATTGTATTCCTGGACCTAATTAATCTCCCCCCGACCCCTTTGAACCTTTAGCTTCATACTCTTTATGCCACCCTTCTATGAAGACAGCCTTTTTAGTAGCTGTTGCCTCTGCTCAAAGGGTGAGCGAGATTCAGGTGTTAATGGTAGAACCTCCTTATACTATATTTCACAAAGATAAGGTAACTCTCAGACCTCACCAAACGTGGTCTCAGACTTGCATTTGAATCAATACATAAACCTTCCAGTGTGTCTCCCTTCCCAGCTACAAAACCAAAAACTCATTAAATTCATGAAGGAGCAAAACTTGATGTGCTCTGTCTTGAGGGCCCTCTCCAACTACCTCCGTAGAACAAAGCCTTTCTGCAAGTCACCTAGACTATTTGTAGCACCTGGGGACAAGACTGGAGGGTGGACTGTTATGACCCAGAGACTTTCGTGAAATCTGTATTGGATGGCATTAACATCTCCTATGAACTAAATTAATTAGCTCAACCCTCTCATTTTAAAGTACACTCTACTAGGACCCAAATTATCTCCTTGGCATGCTTGAGGAATGTCCTTATATCAAAAATTTGCAGGGCAGCAATTTGGAACTTTAGTACATACTTCTGTCCAGCACTACTCACTAGTTGCAGGTACTAGATTTGATGCCTAGTGTGCTGGGGGGAGCCCTGCAGTCTATTTAGATAAGACCCCTGAAACCCAGCTCTGTAGAGAGAGAACTGGTAGCCAGAAACCCAGAGTGGGATCCCTGCAGACAAAACACGTCCTAAGAACCAGTCACTGTAAGGTAAGTGATTGTATTTTCTGAAATAGTTTGTAGATTTAATTACTTTGTATTTAATAGGTACTTCAATGGGCTACTCCAAAGGTGTTAAGTTATAAGTGTCTGCAGGATCGAGGCCTCAGTTTGTTTTGGATATCAACTGAGAAGTGGGGAGCTTTGTTACCTGTTAAGGGTCCTGCTACACGTTGGACAGACTTTCCCTTAGTTCTCAGTGCAAATTTGTCTAATCTTGTAAGAAAAGAAGTATGTCTGTGTGTTTTGATTCAAACAAAACCAGCTCATTTCCTCTTTCCTGCTGTATTAATTGAAATAGATATTAGTAATGGAAGACCACTGCCCCTCATTAATTTAAATGCAAAAACTGTTAATATTTTAATATTAATATATGGAGATATACGTATCTCATAGAAGTGGAAGGGACCCTGAAGGGTCATCGAGTCCAGCCCCCTGCCTTCACTAGCAGGACCTAGTTTTGTCCATAAGCAAACTGTTAAGTCCACCTCTTCTCTGTTACATGTCCAAAAAATGCCAATAGATGTCTTTTGGCCATCACTTTACCATTTTATATAGTGAGTCACTGTTTATATGTTTATCTTGGTCTCAGTATTTATGAACAGCCAATTTCAGTGTAGTTTTCACAGCAAATGTGTACATATATACAATATTAGCCTAACATCCGTGTTGTTCTTTTTCAGAAATATCCTGTATTACCATATCTAGTTTTAGTATTAAAACAGTTCCTGTTACAGAGGGACCTTAATGAAGTATTCACAGGTGGAATTGGTTCTTATAGTCTTTTTTTAATGGCTGTCAGCTTCCTCCAGGTAAGTTAAATGAAATTATTGATGCCATTATGGCAAAAAGGATTTGTTTCTTGCTTTAAGTTACTTAAGCATTTTAACTTAAAATTAATTTTTGTTCCACATTTTTCATCAAATGTATAGT
Organism: Platysternon megacephalum; assembly: GCA_003942145.1. Classification (NCBI taxonomy): domain Eukaryota; kingdom Metazoa; phylum Chordata; order Testudines; family Platysternidae; genus Platysternon; species Platysternon megacephalum. Next base: position 6,451,536 of record QXTE01000059.1, on the reverse strand, counting down.
ATGGTTCTACTCTGAAAAGTGACTGTAAAAATGGCATCATGGCATTGCATGTCTGTCACTCAGTAACTTCCAGATTAAATTTGCTCAGTTTAGAAGTATTAAAATAATATAAATATTCCCCTTAATTGCCAGTTGAACCTCAATCTGAAAATCAAGATGTTCTTTCCTGCTCATGCAACATCAGAAACATTACCAGCGAAGGCCAGACTCTGCATTCTATGCCTATAGACCTCATTGTCTACAGTTGAGTTGCACAGTTGTAAATGAGGACAGAATTTGGTTCTACAAATGGAATTTAGTTAAAAACTTGGTGAAAATATGACAGATTATAATCCAGATCTCACTCATAGCTGTGTTTTGCTTTGGAGGGTTTAACGAGTAAAAAGTGGTCTAAACATTTTTATCTGAAATTGGCCACTTTTTAGAATAGAACCACACTCAAGGTAATTTCTTGGCATTCCTTTAGCCTGAAATTCTCTGTTTAAACTCTGGATACATCCTGAACAGTGGTAGCACAAGAGACATCCTATTGTTCTGTTGGGGACCACCTTAGAACTGTCTACACCAGGGGTCGGCAACCTTTCAGAAGTGGAGTGCCGAGTCTTCATTTATTCACTCTAATTTAAGGTTTCGCGTGCCAGTAATACATTTTCATGTTTTTAGAAGGTCTCTTTCTATAAGTCTATAATATATAACTAAACTATTGTTGTATGTAAAGTAAATAAGGTTTTTAATATGTTTAAGAAGCTTCATTTAAAATTAAATTAAAATGCAGAGCCCCCTGTACCAGTGGCCAGGCCCCGGGCAGTGTGAGTGGCACTGAAAATCAGCCCATGTGCCGCCTTCAGCACGCGAGCCATAGGTTGCCTACCCCTGGTCTACGGTGTACACCACTGGCATATGCATAGCTACACGTGACAGCGAAAGGCTCTGGGAGGCAGCAGGGAAAGGTTCTGCCAGAGCCTTTCCCTGTTGCCTCCTTCCTTGCCAGAGCCTTTCTCTGCTGCTGGAGTCTTTAGCTGCAAGCAGGGAAAGGCTCCGACAGATCCACCCTGCTGGAGTCTGTCCCTGCTGCAGGGAGCTGCCAGATCCTTTCCCTGCTGCTGGAGTCTTTCCCTGCTATGGAGAAAGACTCCAGCAGTGGGGAGACAGCGGGACACTATGCTGCAAAAAATAGCAGTGTGGCCATGGGAGGTGCTGCTTGGGCATACAGAGAACCATGTGGGCTATAAACCCTGAGGTTCTGGCGTGTGTATATGCGACTCGCTTAAGCAGTGCCTCAGTCTACCCAGCTGTTTATACCCATGCTACGGGGGCATGCAGTGTATGTACTCTACACACTGCCGTAAGGAGTGTGCAGCATAGACATACCCTAAGAGTGAGAGGGTAGCTTAAGTGTTGACCATTTCATTTCTCTCTCAAGAAGACTCAAAAGGGAGACAGTTCAGATGGCGGGTTTTTTTGGCATGGAATACAACCATACATTTCATTAACATAGGTGATTAACATCCATCAAAGGCTAACCGTATATCTCACTACAACCCAAAACAAATTACATGGAGAGGGGAAAAATTGTCTTCAGTGGTTTAACATCCTTGATAACTATGAACCTGAATCAGTCTGTGGTTCATGCAGATTTATGCTTTAAATTAGATGAAAACTCCTAAGGAATAAAGACTAATGTGCCCACCAACAATGCATACTAAAGCTGTATTCCATTAAGAGGTTTTGACCATATCACAGCCATGAGTCAAGCACAAGTGGTTTGTCCATGTTAAAACCCCCAAGATCCAATAAATGTATTAATTGTAAATACTTAAGGTATTTGCAGGATTTATTTTCTTGTCCGCTTCTCTTCCTTTCTTCTATCTTGTCTTCTCTGTACACGACTTGTGCATTTGTCAGCTGTACAGAAAATATGCAGGTATCTAGGAGAATCTTGTACTAATGCTTGCATAATGTTATCAAGAGGTTTCAGGTGGCGTTTTATTGCTTTGAGTAGAGGAGTATTGTAATGTCCCAGAATCCCAAAATGGCAATATAGTATTACTTTTCTAAGTTGCTTCTATATTCCTTTTATTAATAATAATAATAATAATCCCCCCCTTCTGTTACGATTTAATTTCCTATTCATTCCTCCCATTTTTCAATCCTGGGAAGATATGTTCTTTCTTCATCATCATCATCATCACTGCAATATATCTTCAATTTCTTATAGCCCAAATACTTTTAATCAGATTGAAACTAAAGCATGGCCTCTTCAAGTCTTTAACATTTGATTTCACACCCACAGATAGAAGCACTTTGATATATCTGATACTGATATACCATTTATGGTAAACTAGGCTTACCCCTCCATAAGTTTTATCCCTTTTTTATTTAATTAGAACAGGGTACATAATCAGGTTAACATTTAGCTACAGATATCTTTATAATACCTGTTCATTTCGGGTTATACTTACTCATTATAGAAAATACACAGCATGTGACACACCGTTTTGTTTCCATTGTCTTTGGTTAGTTATCCCAAACACAATTACATGGGATCACCTGTGATATTAATTTCTAGAGGATTCAGCTAATTGTAATAAAATATTTTTGCACTAATTATATAATGCACAAATATCTGTATAGCAATATTATGGTACTTCTGAGAAGTATTGCAGAAATTTGGAACAGTTAATATATCATGTTCTGGCTTCTCCATAGATGTTTTAACTTTGAACAAATTATATGCTTTAATAGTAAATATATTTTCATATATTCACAGTAGTAGAATAACTTGATAAGGCATTTTAGTCTGTTCCCAGCAGCTATGAAATAGTGGTCAACTAAAATAATATTCTGGGTATTAAGCAAATGAGCTGAGCAAGCATACATCGTTTTAAGAACATTTAGTTACCCTCAACCCAGATCTCTCTCTTGGTGACTAATGGCATTTTTGTGATCAGTAAAATGCATTGATATCCACTTAAGTTTTTACATATTCTAAAAGGCAGCTTCAGCCAGTTACTCGTTCTTCAGAATCTATACACAGTAGTGTATGGCCCATGTTTAGACAGCTGGCCAGGCTAAATTATGCTTGTGTTCCAAGCACAGGTCTGGGAATTGAACTCCAGAGTTGTAATCCATGCTCTGACACAAACTTTTCTGGTTGCCTTGGAAATTCACATAGTTTCTGCATTTGTAAAATTTGGGGGATGCTTGCTTGCCTCACAAGGATGCTGTAAAATGCTTTGATACTGTCCACTATTAAACCCTTTAGTCAAGGGACATAATTGTATATAGATAGGTTATTTCTAGTCAATGAAAAGGAATATAAAAAACATTTGAAGTCTGGAATCTTTAAGACAAGAGAAAACAAATTTATTTTTCCTTGTTTAATAGCTACATCCCAGGGAAGATGCCTGCATCCACAGTGCCAACTATGGTGTCCTTTTAATAGAATTTTTTGAATTATATGGACGTCACTTCAATTACCTGAAGACTGGAATCCGAATAAAGGATGGTGGTTCATATGTGGCTAAAGATGAAGTGCAAAAGAGTATGCTGGATGGCTATAGACCATCAATGCTATATATTGAAGATCCACTACAGCCAGGTATCATAGCTTAATATGCAAAATGTCAAATATGGCATACTGACTATGGTCAAAAATGTAACCCAAAGGAATCAAACAGGAAAAGTAATTTATTTAACTATTTTTTAAAAAATCCTCATTTCAGTTTTTGAAGACTGTGTTTATGAATTCCAAGAGAAAATGCTCATTTTATTTATAAAGCATTCCAGAAATAGGGGTTAGCCTGTCATCTCTATAGAACCAACAGGACACTGTGGCATGAGTTAAAGTGACGTGAATACCTAGTGATTTCACTGTGTGTTGTTACAACACTGATTTTCCATTAATAGGGTTCAGTTTTTGGTATTGACTAAAGGGGGGTGATCATTGCTATTACAAAGGCTTATTTATCTGAAACCTCATGTGGAAGATGACATTAAAAATAGGTGTATGTATGCTTTATACAGTATATGCTTTCTTTTTCACATTGTGTGTGGATTTTCCAATTTTGATATCTACTTGTATCATAGATTCCAGTTACCTCTGGGCTTTTAGATTCCTTTGTGTATTTTTCTCAGTTCATTAATGTTTGAATTTTATCCCCCACAAGAAATGATTTAAGGTGGGTCAGGATTTCAAAGAAAGCAAATCCTTTTTTCTAAAAGCTCATTTTTCTGTGAGCTCTTACTCCAGTGTTTCAAAGTCAGTAAGCATTGCATAGAATTAATGGATTATCTATGTATTTATTTTTAAGGTAATGATGTTGGGAGGAGTTCATATGGTGCCATGCAAGTGAAACAGGCCTTTGATTATGCATATGTTGTTTTGAGCCATGCTGTATCACCAATAGCTAAATATTATCCCAACAATGAAACTGAAAGGTAAAAGTTTAAATGTCAAGTCAAACCATTAGTTACATATATTCCTGTGTATTTAAAACTAATCCGTGCTTTGTTTTTGTTTTTTCTTTCTTTCACAGTATATTAGGTAGAATAATTAGAGTAACGCAAGAAGTGGCCTCATACAGAGAGTGGATATCAAAGCGTTGGGGAATGCAGACTAGGACTGAGTCTTCATGCAATGGTAAGATTTGGCTACCCAGTGTGATGCTTGCTTTGCAAGCTTTTTGCATGGTCGGCAATGTAAAAAATTTTGCTGCCTTTGACCCAGATCAGTTAAAGGGCATAGGTCTAAATATGAACAGTGCAGTTTACATCTCATCTATAACTAAAGAAGCGGCTTCTGTCTATATGGAAGAAACAGGAACAGTTTAGTTTTATACAACAGTGAAAATTGCCTTAACACAGTCTGCCCTGTTTTGATGTGACTGATTCTCCCTCTACTCTTGCTCCTTATTTTACCACTTTTCACAAAAACACCCAGGGCAAGATTTTCAGAAGAGCTCTGCACCCAATAATTCTCATTAGGCACCCAAATAAAGAAGCCAGACTTTTTTGGACTGTTGAGCACCCAGTGGATCCCACTGAGAGGAAAATGGGAGCTGTTGGGTGATGAGCACTTTATACATCGGGTCATTTTATTTAGACTCATAAATGGCTGAGCACTCTTGAAAATCTATCCCAAAACAATCCTATTCCCTTTTGAACTTTCATGTAGTTGGGCTGTGCATAGTTGGTGGCAGTTTTTCATCACATACAGTAGTGGGGTTTTTGAGTATGGGTCCAGTCCTGAAGCTCTTACTCATCTCTGCAGTTCATTGACTTCAGTGGGACTACTCCTGAGGAAATGCTGTGCTATATTTACAAAATGCAACACTTACTAAAAATTAATACTTTCTTTCATTTACTCTTTTATTCCAGGTAATGGAGTAACTTTGATAGTAGATACTCAGCAGCTGGACAAGTGTAACAATAATCTCTCTGAAGTGAATGAAGCACTGGGAAAATCTAGAAGTAAAACTTCAGAAACACTCAGTAAACATTCTTCAAACTCTTCATCAGGTCCATTGTCTTCCTCATCTTCTACATTGTCCAGCTCTAGTGATGTAGTAAGTATTAAAAGTTTTTGTTTGAAACTTGATTAGATTTTTTTTCTCTTTTTGTATATGTACACAGTGTAACAATATAGGCAAAACCAATCATTTCCTACATATCTCAGATTTGTGTAAGGGGAAGCTCTTCCTAGAATTCCTATTTATTCTAATGAATTGTTTTGCCAGAAAACACATAATGTACCTCTACATCTGTATGAAAAGTGCTCTCCCTTATATGAGTACAATCACATTCCTTGCCTCCTTGTCATCTGTAAAATACCTGTGTTTCAAAAGAGATAGGTAGAAATAAATATGATGTAGGAAAAATTTCAAAAATGCCCGATAAACACTTGTTTGAATAGACTCTCCATTTTTATTTCTTTAATCTGGTTTAATATACTAATTTAAAGAGCTCATGGAATCAGTCATGCATCAATGTATTTGCAAGCTAGCACCCATTTGTTGGTTGTTTTTAGAGTCCTGGATTAAGAGAATTAATATTTAGCAGGACCAGCATGTTTATCTCTTCAATTTTGTCCACTTTAGTTTTATTTAAAAAATATAAATTTACTAATACCTATATTTGCATGAAGGATTCTGACGGAACACCATGCAAAACCTCTAAACAGTTGAGTTGCCATCAATCTACTACAAACAGAGTGGGGTCACAAGAAATAGCACTGGAATCCTCCCAGTCCAGTGGGAAAAGGCAAAGCAGCCAAACAGCTAATTCATCCAACAGCACAAACAAACCTCAGGTTTGTGAAATGTTTAAAAGAAATCTTAACCGTTTTAATTACTTTAATGGTATCTGTTCTCCTGAAAGTATGAAGACCGTATTGAAAGGACAGCTTGTGGTGAAAATGTGGAGCCTTTCTTTTTTTCCTGCTGACTTTCATTTCTACTTTTAAACCACAGTAGAGTAAGAGGGCTATTTTCCTCGTGAGGTGTTGCACAAATACAGTTTTGTGTGATAAACCCCAGAGAAAATGACCGACATGTTAGCTGTCACCTGCTTTTAGCCGTACTATAAGGATTTATAGTCAAATATAAGACCTGCCTCCCAAATTAAGAGTTTCAGTTTTTATTGGAGAAATGCATATTTAATTGATTTAGCATAAAGATCAAACTCCTTTCACCCCCGTCTCCCCCAAAAAATCATGATAAAAAATAATTTGACAATCTCAAACACCAAAAGTCTAATAAGTCCCTCTTGTTAAACAGTAGTCCTGTGACAATACAGTAGTCTGGAAAATCATGATTTCAAAGCAGTGTTCGATTTGCACAACTTCAGTTTATGGTGACTTGTCATTTTTTACAGGAATATAGTTAGAACAGCTTAAATATTAAAAAATAGCCTGGAACTTTATTCCTGAATGGTGGCGTTTCAGAACTATTTTTCTATTTATTTATATGTAAATATTTTTACAGACATCTGTTAAAGATTTCCAGCTAATAGTAAATGAGACACTTTGCAAACTAGGCCCTATGTATCTCAAAGGGGGCACCATAAAGCACTTTCTGTGCATTGTGATGTGGGTGAATGTTGCCCTCTCCTTGTGCAGAAAATACAATTGGGTGATCCTCATCTCTCCCTCTTTCTTGACTCTGAATCTGTTTCAGTAAGGTGTAGTGCAACTGTTACCGTTCTGGCTTGCATATAGCACACAAGTAAAACCAGTCTTATCCTTTTTAAAACACAGGACTAATACTTCACTTTGTACCTTGAATTGAGTTATGTAATCCTGTCTCTCTTTTAATTGTATTATGTAAGGGCTGGAGCCCAGCATCTTGTTTGTGTCTTTTCTGAGGTTGCTGAAGTGAAAGAACTTCTTGTGCTACAGGCTAAGCACAGACGTGATTCTTCCCTTCATGTCAAGCTCTTCTCAAATGCACTGCCTCTTGAAGCTGTAGTGTTTTTAATACAAGTATTGTAACAGCCATATTCTATTTACTCTAATGTTGATTTACCATGTCCTTTTTCTTTTACAGCATGCATCAGCAAGGTTATTTCGCTCTTCCTCCAGCAAAGGCTTCCAGGGTCCAACAAACTCAAACCACGGTACCTCAGTGACAAACAAACAGCATCAAGGCAGCAAATCACATCAGTGTTTCCATGTTAAAAAGAGGAAACACAAGAGGGACGTGGCCCTTTCTGACCTTTGTAGATAGTTGCCTATTTTATGACTGTTCTTCTGTGTGCAATGATCTCATGCTACAGGATAGTTTGATAGTGACTCCTTGGATCTCTTGTGGAGCTTCAGACTGTTCAGACATTGATTAGCAACTGCATTTTTTTCCCAGCTCGCCACGGAACGGATCATGAAGATTGATCACTGCAAAAAGAGGAAAAAAGGCTGATCATTTGATGTCATATGCTACAATAGGGTCATTTAGCATATAAAATCTTGAATGTAAAATAAATTTATCTCCCATCAGCTCATGCCGAACTGTAGAGGTAGTATTCAGTGTGTTTGGCAGATTACAAACAAAACACAAAAAAGGAAAAAAAGGTGAAAAATAGTATTTTGAGGGAAATCCAGCCTTTAAAGATGAAAAAGTAATTCGTGCATGATTTTTTTATTATTTTTGCATATGCCATTTTATTGTGTGTATATATAGATGACCATATAGGAAAATTGACATTTGTAATAGTGGATTTGTTAATACTTTTTACATAACATTACTGTTTAAATTGTAAACAGAATTTTTCTCAGGATTAGTTTTGAAAATAATCTGAATTGTCATTTTAACATCTATATAAAGACACTACTCATTATATTGCTGAGAATTGCTTTTCCTTCACATTGAAATGATTTAATAGAACATTTATGATCTTCAGAAGTTGTTCCTCTAAAAAGAAAAAGGTTTATGCTGGCAAATGAAGTCTCATTTGTATAAAGTGTACATGTACTTTTGTGTGAACCACTGACCTTTTGGTCATCTATGACAAATAACCTTCACCTTATTTTCTAGAGTTCCATCGTCTTAGGCAGTGGGGGGTTTTCAGTTTGTCTGTCATCCTCTTCCTACCACCCGCCAGCTGTCTCCCATTTTTAAAGAAAAGCCACTTTGGGATTTTTGTCCTTTTTGTTGCAGTAAAAGCCAACTCCATTTGTTACAAATGTTTGCATTCCTGCTCCAATCCCACGCCTTTTGTTTGTGCCTTTTTTCCCCTCAGTCTTTTTTTTGTCTTTTTTTTTTTTAAATATATTTTTGCTAAACTCATGTGGAAGAGAATAACTGTTAAAGCTATAAGTAAATTTTCCTATTTTTTCTCATTCCCCTTTTATGCATTTTTATATTGACACTAATAAAAATTAGTCTTCACATAATAGAAATATAGTTTGTATTGCCTTAAAGACCCAAACCTTTCATAGCCTCCTAGTACTACTACATTGAATTTGTTACCTTTAATCAAAAGTTTTAACACTGTCTGGTTCAGTTACACTTTAAATTTTGGTTGCAATAAATTAATGCCATGAGAGCAAATTAAATGTATGATTACATTCACATGCATACTTTGAAAAAGAAGTTGGGGGCACTTTAATGATAGAATGTTAAGTGGCATTTATTTAACATTCTTTTCTTTAAAGAGGAAAGAGTTTGTGTTCAGCATACCTGCATGCATTTAATGCAGCTGTCTTGGAGATGATGTTTTTATAAAAAGTACTGTTAGCTTTTAGAACTACTTTTTTTTATATACATATACAAAACATTGCAGACCAACCTGACCTTTAATGGGCAGTGATCAGTGCAATGACTTTTTAAATAAAATAATGCTAAAACAAGACCCAAACTAATGTCATCACTGAAATAAACATTTTCAACAACATATTGGTGTTTTACTTCAAAAAGGAAAATATATATTCCAAAAGATGGAAATTCATAACATTTACTCATACAAACATTAAGAGCTTAAAAAGTGATGTTAATTTGACAATGTTTTAAATTTTAGATTCACATTTTTATTCTGATCAGATAATTTTTATTAACAAGATGTTGCGCTTTTGTTCATAGAAACTAGTACACGTTGTACCACATTATGCATAATCACAGTATTTATTTTGTTTTAGATTATTGTGAATGTGTAGATTTATGTTCACCGCTTAGGGAACAATTATTTATAAATTATATTAATCCAGTATTGTTAGCTGCTATTAGCAAAACTGTTCCAAACACTTAATACTTGCAAAGATCTGTATCGCATTTACCACACTGAAGTGTTTTTTAAAAAGAATCACCCTCATTGTTGAAAGCAGAGGAACTCTTAGGGTGCAGATATTAGTGTTTCAATAAGCATGTGATAATTTTAAGGTGGTGGTAGCGGGAAGATAATCTTGATTCCGTTGGGAATTTTAGGATTGCCTCAATTTATGGTTTTCATAAATTAATGGAAAATAGCATTTTCCAGGACTGCAAGTTTCTTTTTGGTAAACAGTATCTTTCTAAAAGAGAAAAGAAGCATGAAGGAAAAATTGAGGTGTATTTTACATTGCCTCAAATGACCAGCATTGTATTCATAAAATACTGTATATCTTGCAAATCTTTATTTAAACAGAACAGTTGAACTGTTCATTTTTCAATCTGAAGTAAAATACTTTCAAGACCTTTTTAGTTTGCCTGCTCATTTGTCTTGTATATTTCATCTCTGTATTTGATTCAAGTCTAGTTCCTTTTTGAGTTTCAGTACTTTTGTGAAGATTTTGTGACTATATGAAAAAATAAATGTTTAATCTAAATACTCTAGTTTATCAGCATTCTTGACATTCACACATTTTTTCTTCTGCAATATTGTAGCTAGAACAGGGTATTTAAAAGCTCCTGTTCATAGTAAGATTTTTTTTTTCTCATTCATTTTTTCCTGATGTACTTCCTCTTTGTATGACTGCTTCTTCTTTGAGTAATTGTATATGTCCATTCCACTTCAGGCATGTGCGTGCCCAGTGAACTAGCATCGGAGACTTTTCCGTCTGCAGTAACTGATGGTGGCACACGCAACCTCTGCTGCCTCATGCTTGTGTGTGATGCTATAAAGGGCAGAGCCAACCCCCTTTAGTTCCTGTTTACTGCCCATGACTGTTGTTGGAGCATTCTACCTTACTGCTGCAAGTTTTACCTGTTCTTAGTGTTGTATATAGTTGGTACTCATTTATTAGTTGAGTATGAGGATATTTTTAATATTAGGTTTCCTTTTACTGGAGTACTTTGTGTACTCTCCAGTTCCCGCTGTTTGGGTACTGGTGCCGGGGCATGCCTCAGACTCCAGACTTCAAGCCTTGCGATGGAGGCAAGAAGCCAGTGCTGGTTAATGACACACTGCAGGTGCCTAGGAGAAACTCAGATCTGGGACAGGTGCTAAATCTGCAGGATCTTGAAACCGAGAACTAAAAAGAACAGGGAGATCATGCTGAAGCACCTTCTGATGGAGGCAACCCTGTGCCACCCTCAGAGCCTCCTTGTTCGGGGCATGCACTGAGCATATTTGCTTTGATTAGGAGCACTCCTCCGGTCTTGGCAGAGGCTCAACATCAATCATTTGTAGTACCCAAGAGGCGGCACTGGAAGACGGCATCAAAGAACACAGCATCCAGAACACTGGGGTGCCCAGCGCTGAAGTCCAGCCAACATGCTGGAAAGGAGGGTAGAGTGCATTTGACGCTGACAAATAGCACCTCAGACAGGGTAGCTGACTCTGGCCCTTGTATCTACCTTATTGAGATCAACCTCTAAGGTGAAACCATTTGGTTCAGCTGTGCCATTTTCATTAGCTCAGCAACAGCAAGAGACTATCCCAATGCATTCAACACTCAAGGCCATATGCCATGGCACGCAATCTGCCAAGTTTTAATACCAGCATTGCTGGCGAATCAAGAATCGTTTAACCTGCTTTGGATGGTCATTCACGAGGATTTGCAGACTACTGGAGTTCAGCACCTGATGCAATGGGCATCTCTGAGCACTCTAGTACCCTTGTACAGTGTTGCTGAAAGGCAAGCCAGCAGTGATTTCATCAATGCCATCCTCTCTGGACCCCGGCACCAACAGGAGCCACACTTCCTTGGTCAGATGAATCTGGTTCATCGTCAGATTGGGGCTCTGCTGTGCTATGTGTTGTACAAAGATATAGTACAAATACAGAGATGGTCCTTGTATCAGAGTTTAACTTTGATTGAAGCTCTCAGTTGCCCTAGTCCCAGACTTTTCCTGAAACAGATCAATGTACTGTACCAATGCGTGATCCAACAATTTTAAATACAAAAAGAGGGGAAAACCAGCCAGTAGGTAGACACATACTTTTTGAAGATACTTCAAAGCCCGTTCTTTTATAAACCTTTGAAATGCAAACTAACAAAGCTCTTTCTGTTTTCTTGCTGCTTCAGCTACCAAGAACATCTAAAGTGTTTAGAAGAGAAAACAAGAAACATTTTAAAAATATTCTTTCATAGGATGTCAGACTATTGTTTCTTTAAGTTTTTACTTTCCTTACTGATTGTTTAAAAAAAAGTTTGAGTATTTTTACAAGGATAGAACTTAGAAAGCTGTTTGTTCTCATACTCATCCCACTCTTGTGTTATGGAAAAAAGCCTGATTCTTCTCCATACAGAGTGCTCAGGTTCCTTCTTGGTCAGCGATGAACATCAATGCTGCCTCCACTGGTTGGGAGAAGCCCATATTGCATCCAGGTGCAGTATCTGCTAGTCCTTCCCCAGCCGTACCCGAGAAGGCCAGGCTCTCCACCTCTGGAACTGTGGTGCAAGATCTGTGTCTTCCTGAACTTCACATTCTGTGCAGGCTCCTGAGGATTTACAAGGCTTGCTTCTTATTTTAGCGATTTTTTTTCTAACACCTCTTTTTGTTAAACCTTGTGGGAGGTAATTTGTAGAAAAACAAATGACTTTAGAAAATATCCATGGTTCAAGTTCTTTGCTACATCTGATGTTTTAAAAATGGACTCTTCCCACTTGTATGTGGGGCATTCCTTATGATCCTGAAACAGATCACACAACTATGTGATCAGAAGTTACTCAGGCACATCCCAGTAATAAACTGGAAATAACACCCAGTAATTTAAGATGAGGATTGACATTACATAAGTGTTTTGACTCCAGCTTTAGTCTCAATAGATTGACTCTTCTGCATAAAAGTGGATAACTAACTAGAGCCAAAGGTCTTTAACTGATGATTCTGCATTGCCCTTCCACTCTGTTCTGTGCTATCTGTACAATACTATGTGAAATCTTTGGTTGACATTCTGTGCTATACTTTGTTTTTCCATAGACTGCTGTATTTTCTGCTTTTCCATTTTAGTCACATCATCTCTTATTAGTGAATCACTCTCCACTCCTACAGCTTACGCGTGTCTGCCAGCCCCACTGTGGTTACTCTGTATCTAGTCAGATTGAGAGGCAGAAGCATAGCAACCGTTTAATCTTGGGTTGCCTTAGACCATTGCCAGAACCTTCTGCTTCCCTCAGCAGCGAGTGGGCAGGTCTAAATCTTCTGTGTTTCAAAGTCCAGCTATTGTAATTTATTCTTAAGAGGAGCGGATGGCATTAAGTTTCTAAATGATCTTTTGGTGTGGGTGTTGCATTTCTGAGAAACCTCTGTGGATATGTTAGGCAGGCTCCCAAATGGCTGCTAAGACACACGATTAGGTGAAGAGACCTAAGCAGCATCTCAGGAAGAGTTCAGCCTGCAGAATCTCCTCCATCTATGTAGCTACTGCTTTAAATCACAAAGTAGGAATAGCAGCCAGGCATATGCTGGATAGAGATTTGCATTACTTCATGATTTTTCTTCTAATGTGCAGGTTTGGCCCACATGCGTATTTTCTGTTCAACTTGCATTGCTGTTGCAATATCTGGATAGATCTTCAAATGCTCTGCTCTGTGAAATCATAAACACCAACATTTATTTACTTAGTGTTGTTACAGCTCTGGGTGTATTCAAGAAAGGATCTAAAGAAGCATGTCTGAGCCTCAAATTGTCTGGTTGTGCTCCCCAGTCTACGTGGAGGGGAGAGTGGATACATCTATTGCATCTTGGGCAGAGTTGGGACTTGGGAGAAAATTATCAGGTAAGGCACGAGTTTTGTTTTTCAATCCTGCTGTCAAAGCTTTTAAACGCTGCATATTGGAAAGGAAGTCTTGTGTGTCACAACCTAAAGAAGCTACGTTATGTGGCATAGGCCTGTGCTTTGGGAGCCAAAGGTTATGAATGCTATTCCCAGTGCTTCATATGTGGTTTACATTACAGGATGCCTGAGAATGTGTACGGTATGCAGCACTGGCTCATTAAAGATTACTCTGGGCAACTTCCAGCATAAATTTAGAATACAGGCCAATTATGAGGTATGCACCCCACTCAGGCCCTGAATGGGTTAATGTGGACCTGCGAGGCCAGTTGTGTTACCTAGCTGCACCTGAAGGGAGAGCCATGCTTACCTGGGGCATGAAGCCCAACTGGGTAGGAGCAGGCTAGTTATTGTAAAGAGAGTAAGTTCGTAGCAGAAAGGAGCTGCAGGGAGAGTGTCTGCAGTCACTCTTTGGCAACAGAGAGGTGGGGAGGAGGAAGCCCAGGGGAAGGAGAGGACAAATAAGTTCAGGGATTCTAGCTCTGAAAGAAGTGTCAACCTAGGGAAACTGCAGGGAAGAAAGTCTGGGTAGGAAGGAGCCCAGGGAGACTGCAGTGGGGAGTGGCACTGCACCAACCTTGGTTGCTGGTTACAAGGTCCCTGGGGTGGAACCCATGGCCGTTGGAGGGCCTGGGTTCTCCTACTTGCCACTGGCAAGGTGGCAGAAGTCTGGAAAAAGGGACACTAGAAAGCCCCGAGGCAAGGGTCTGAGGAGCAGAGGCCTAGAGTTGGGGCCAAAGATCCTCTGGTGAGGACATTGGACTGTTTTTGTGTGGGTGTTCTGTTACCACAGAAAAGGTGGACTAAATTGTGACCTGGCTAGTGGCCCAAGTTACTGAAGAGAGACCATCGCAGTGAATGAGTGACTGTCACCAGGGGGCACCTGAGTGGAAGACAGCTTCTGTGCCACACCTGGCCATGAGGAGATGCTCCTGCAGTGAGTGAATTCCTTTACAAGGCTATTTAGGATCATGGCAAGTGATCCGAGATCTTCAAACAACGGTGAATGGCACATGAAGAGCTCTTCTAGAAGCCCCTCTCCTAAGCCCATGGCATGCTGTCCAAATTTTCTTTCTTCATCTTTGCTTTAAGGATATAATGCATGTCAATATTTTTAATACTGGTGTGAGTTTTATACTGCAGCTCCCTTTCCTCATCTGTTAGATCCAATTGAGGATTATCATATCTTCATGTACTTACCTTTATTTTATTAGTGTTGAATCTCTGAGTCTATCAAGTGCAGAATCCTTTGAAATATGAAAGGTCTGAAATACCCTGAAAAACTCCTATTTCGTTGTAACTACAGAGGCATTGAGCAATAGGGAAAACAGACTTCTTAATTAAGAATGCAACATAATTTCTAAAAGATTGGAGACACATAATTTCTTGAAGCCACATCACTGGGCACTAATAGTGCACAGACCTTTTGTTTGGTCTGTGAGCTTCATTTTGTAGCCAAATAGTGCTTCCACAGAATTGTAAATAGCGTATCTCAAGAATATTTTCCAGTTATCAATGACATAAACATTGGAGTTTTTGACTGTATTTCTATGCGAGTCATTTTTCAATGGTTCTGATTCATAGTTTAGTCTATAAGTTTAAAGTTCTGGTGCTTTGATGGTTTTTAAATATAGACCTAGGCAAACATTGAGAGTGAATTGGCTAGGATTTAAAATCCAAATAGCCTTCTTTACTCTGTATCCCATTGTACCTAAGCAGCTCAGCCCAATGTTTGTGGATCCAAGAGGCTCAAAATTGGGACATCAGCAAAAAGGGGCTTTGAGCTGCTAGCTGTGCTGGTTAGCATTCCAGCATCAGATTTAAACCCAGTCCGTTTTAATTTGAACTGATGTCTGTGGTAGCGTACATTAACTAGTAGAGCACGATCAGCAGAAAGAGCCTCAGCCTAGAAGCCAGTCTTCTTCACCATTGGCAACTTTTCTTTATCAACTGCCATCAAAGCTATTCAAACTAGCTGGGGCACTCTATACCCAGGCAAATTGGCTTGCCAAAGAACCACATACCGGGGGACTCTGAGCAATGAATCTGCTCGTTTCCCAAATTCTGCAACAGATTCAAGGAGCTGGAAGCTCCTGCCATAAATACCTTCTCTATAGGATTGGCAAAGAGCCTGAAATCACGAGTCCTTTTAAAAGATTTTTCTTTATAAACTCAGGCAAAGTACTCATTGCCCCAGCATGACTTCTGTGGTCTTTGGTACTACAGCCTCCAGCACTGTGCATCAAGGCCTCAAGTTGTCCGGCTTACTCCCTCCCTTCTAACTCAGGGTCCAGGCCTTCGCCCTAGGCTAGAGAAACATTCCCTAGTGGTTGGGAGACTGAGAATCCACACTTCAGGACCATCATATCTACTAGGCATCTAGTCACTTCCCAAAAGCCTGGGATGGGGTGAGGGAGAGTTTGATTGTGCTCTGATAGAAAATCTCCCCCCACTACAACTCCAATCACCTCCATCTTAGAATTTTTCAGGCAGATTTTGAATTTTGGGTTGTAAACTGGCATGCTCAAGGGACAAACTTCTGCTCTTGAGGTAATATCTCTCAGGACCATGGTCAGCTACTCCACCGGAACCTCAGATCCCTTCACCTGACAAGCTGGAAGATCTATGGCTAAATCCCAGAGAGCTGGTTTGCTCAGAGCAGGTTCATCAGGTCCTGTTAGGTAGCAGGAAGCTCTTCATCAGGGCTTCTTACCTCTCAAAGTGGAAGCAGTTCTTTCTCTCGGCTTCCCAATGTGGAGTCTTCTCGCTGCAGGACATCCTCGAGTACTTACTACATTGAAACAGCAAGGTTTAGCTGTCTCCTAGATCAAGGTTCGCCTTGCAGCAATATCGGCTTTCCACCCTCAGCTGGACAACCAGTCAGGTTTTTTCACGAAGTGTCTATCCATTTCCTCAAGGGCCTAGAAAGATTATACTTCCAAGTGTAAGAGCCTGTCCCTCCCTGGGACCTAAACCTGGTCTTATTGAAACGTATGGGTCCCCCCATTTGAGCTGTTGGCAATGTGCCCCTTATACCTTTCATGGAAGGTGGTTTTCTTAGTGGCCATTACTTCAGCTAGAAGGGTCTCGGAAATCCGTGCCCTCATGTCGGAACCTCCGTAGTTATCTTTAAGGATAAGGTGCAGCTAAGTCCTCACCGTAGCTTCCTTCGGAAGGTAGTTTCCCACTTTCATAGCAATCAGACAATCTTTCCACTTGTTTTCTACCCGAAACCACATGCAAATAGGGAAGAACAGCAGCTTTATTCATTGGACATTGGACACACTCTAACGTCCTATATAGAAAGGACCAAACCATTCCGTAAATCCATCCAATTGTTCGTAGTAGTAGCTGATAGGATAAAAAGTCTCCCCATCTCGGCTCAGAGAATTTAGTCTTGGATCACATTGTGCATTCGCACATGTTACGAGTAGGTGGGTGTTCCGCCACCAGCCATCCTGACTGCCCACTCCACGAGAGCACAAGCATAATCAGCGGCATTCCTAGCACAGATCCAGACTGTTAAAGGAGTATGGGGTGTTAAAGGAGTAGGAGTTGGAAAGGGAAGACTTTTTAAAATTTATTTATTTATTTATTTTTACAATCTATATTGAATGATTCGTTACAGAAACTAGATTTAATCTAGAACCTCCACAGGCCTTTATATCTGGATGCTGTTAGTTCATTAGCTGTTAGACTTATTATTTAGAGCAGGGGTCGGCAACCTTCCAGAAGTGGTGTGCCGAGTCTTCATTTATTCACTCTAATTTAAGGTTTCGCGTGCCAGTAATACATTTTAACGTTTTTAGAAGGTCTCTTTCTATAAGTCTATAATATATAACTAAACTATTGTTGTATGTAAATTAAATAAGGTTTTTAAAATGTTTAATAAGCTTAATTTAAAATTAAATCAAAATGCAGAGCCCCCCGGACCGGTGGCCAGGACCAGGGCAGTGTGAGTGCCTTCGGCACCCGTGCCATAGGTTGCCTACCCCTGATTTAGAGGAACATTGAATAACTCAGTCTATATTCTATAGATCTGTTTCTGTATCAAATTGAGGTTTCTCAGAAGGAGAAGAAATCAACTGAAGAATGCAGAAACCAGCTTGTAGAGGGGGGGACAGCTGGGTGGTGGTAGAGGAAATCTGAAAAGTTGGTCACTCTGCCTGGCAAGTACAAACAGCAGAGGGAAACCCATTGATCCAAACTGGTTAATGCTTTGTTTGCAGAAAACCAATTTACAGATAGGAAAATGTCCTTTTTGTTCAAATTTATGGATGGGGCAGGGTTTGACTCTTCACCCTATGGGTGCTTAACTAATCAAACCGTTCTGATATATTCTTACATTAAGGTAATCAACATTCTACTGCAATTCTCTTCTTCTCTCGTTCAGAGTTTATTCACTGTAGCTGATTATTTTCAGCTCTCGCTATCACCAAAACATTCTTGCTAAATTGATTGATTGTTTATGCAGACTTGCAATCTAGCACCAGAATTACCTCTCTGACTCAAAAGCTCCTTCTCTCTTTCTTTAATTTCTTTTGATATCTGCATAAGGGAGATTGCTGTGTAAGATTTCTGTGCAAATACTTTCTCTTGCTTTTGATTAGAACATGGCTGCATTTGATATTGTATATTGTAAAGTAAAAGATCTGAATTAATAATTGATGTTTATATTTAATTTCCCCCATTTATAACTTCCCAAATCTGCCATTTCTTTGCAATTCTCCTTTAACAGCCTATTCTCAAACAAAGTATTTGTTCAATCCCACAATATCTAGGAGACGGTTAGGATTTTTTTCTCTTCACTGGAGTGGACCTTGAATCAAAATCAACTGTGGTTGCCTGGCAATCAGTAACTGTGAAAAGACCACAGCATGTCAGAAAATCTATAGATGGCTAATCCAGCAGCAGCTGGAAAACTCTACTATATTTCCTTCCTCCACCAGTAACTGTATATGTATTTTCTTTTCAAAAACCCTTTGCTAACACATTATCAGAAATTAGCATTAGTTCTGTTATAATAAAATAACTTTTCCATAAGGATTTCCATTGACATTAGACCTTTCTTCCTATGCTACATTTTATCAACTCATGCTACGATCATTTTATTATGTTACCTTGTTTTGCATAATAAAGTCCTGGAAATCTTATTTATCAGTCTAAATACACATCATTGGAGCATCCTGACACCTCTAAATGAATTAATAACTAGATCAATAAAAAGCTACCTATGTACACAGACAGAAAAAAACTACTGCGTAATCTTAGATACAGTATTACCAACCGCAAGCATTCAAACATGAGTCAGGCCCCCAAAGAATCATGAGATTTTTAAATCTCAGGATTTTTAAACCAAACAAGAAAAGAAACAGATTTAGGGATTTTTTCATTCCTGCTTGTTTCTGAGGCTTTACGATGCACGTTCATTCATGTTCTCAAGCTATCCTGTGTAACCATGATGGCTAGAACTTTCCTTTAATGAAAGGAGAGTCTCTCCTCAAACCAAATGCTTCTAGGAGTTGTAGCCTTGAGGAGAACATCAAATATTATGAGACTCTCTTAATAAAAATCACAGGAGTTGGTGACATCGTGGGCACAGCAGTATTGCTAGCTTTAAGGGATCAAAAATTGTGAGTCAGACCCCCAAAAATCATGACATTTAAAAATATGTATATTGTGGGTTTTTTAGGCCAGTCTCTTGATTTTTGAACAAGTAGTGTTTTCCACTTTTCCACATGTACTCCTGCTAAGCAATTAATCCTGTACCCCAGCCCCTCAGTTCTGTCCCCACCCAGACCCCCCTCAGTTCAGTTGCCCAGTCCTCATCAACTACCACTGCCCTCAGTTCACCCTCCCAGCACTCACCCCATCTTTCTGAGTTTTTACATGATACCTTACAAGGCATACTTTGTAAAAAGATTATTACAGTGGTGTGTAGGGTGTGAATACAGGGGTATATTCTGTCACCCTCGGCCAATCTTAACCATGAGGAACTGGGATTTTCATGGGAAATGTAGGGTGCATTGCGGGGCTGACAGCCCAAGTCCCAACTGCCCAAACTGACAGCTCAAGACCTGTCACGCCTGGGGCTGACAGCTCACAAACCCCACGTAATAACCTCACAACCCTCAGTTTGAGAACCCCTGTGTATTAGAGCCTGCTCCTGTATTCCTTGCACGTTCAAACATCCCTGTGATGTGTTCACCCCACATTTGTCCTGAAGGGGTTAATTAAGCTAAGAAAGGGGACAGTTAACCAGACAGGCCACAGCTGAGGGGAATCAGGTGGTTTAAGTAATCCCCTGACTGAACAATGAAGGGAGCCTAGCTGAGGAGGAATGAGCTGGGCTGGGTTTAGGAAGACAGGAAATTGGAAGCAGAGAAGAGACTGCAGTGAATTAGTCTGGGAGAAGGGAGGCGGGTTTGCGGGGCGGCAGAGCCAAAGTAGCCTACAGTTACTCCCTGGGAGGAGGGAGTTTTGGGGCTGGTAAACCCAGGAGGGTTGGGGAGAGCTAGAAGGCTAGGAAAGGCTCAGGGAAAAGGCAGTAAGGTCCAGAATGGAACAGACGGCTGCTGATAAGAGGGTCCTTGAGCTGGAACTCGGAGAAGAGGGTAGGCCTAGGTTCCCCTACCAGCCACTGGGGAAGTGGCACTGGCTGGGCAGTGAATGGGAAGACTGCCTGAGCCTGTTCATAAGAAGGGACTTTGATACCTCAGAAGGGGAGTATATATGTGACTTGGCTGGAGGGCTAAACCATGAACACAGAGCATCTTGCCTTGCTGAGAGCCAGGAAGAAAAGTAAACGGTGCACAGCAAGAGGCGGAAAGGTGGTGTCAGACCTGGATCAGCTAATCCACACTAGAGGTGAGCAGACCCCATGATAATCCCACAGATGCTTGGCACTACAGTGTATGTTAATTGTACACACGCATGCTTTATGGATGATGAAAAGCCCATAGTGAAAGTACAATAATAGTGTGGAAAGCAAAAGGTAACCACCAGACAATAAAAATCCTGAAATACTTATAAACTTGACACACAATGTCAAGACAAACACCCCTTACTGTTACCGTAGACTGTACCTGAAAAAATGCAACTTCTGAACTAAAAGATGGTCTAAGTGATGACAAAGAAATTGTAGCTGGGCTGTATATCTGTTACTGGTTCAGATTGGTCTCTAAATTTGCAGGAAAATCTTTTGAGGTTTATCTGTAGGGGGGAGACAAATACCCCTGTTTAAAAATAATAAATTCTGAAACTCTTGAGTTCTGAGCCATGCTGATGAGTCATCCATCAACCACAGAGCAAACTTCTTGGACAGTATGTTGAAATATAGAGGTTGAGAACATGGAAGCTGAAGAGTTAGGAGAAAAGGGAAGGAACTCAGTTTTTTCCAGTTACTAATGAAAAAGTGATGATCTGCTTATCTTATGCACTGATAGTTTGTTTAAAAAAAACCAAAAAACTTAGTGCAATGATAGCATTTAAAAATTATTTCCGTTGAGTAAAAGAAGTAATGTTTTACATTACAATGGCAAATTGAGGGTTATTTTTGAAGTACAAAACAATAGAAAATAATTGATTCTTGAAATAACACTAGTCTCATAGCTTTTCCTGCATCATTAATTTCTCTTATCAGCACTTAGAAGTAAAATTTCTATGTGCAAATACAATGTTACCCATGTTCTCCACACTAATTAGAATATTTGTATCTTTAAAGACTCTGTGCAATGTTACTTATTGAAGAAAAATTATCACCATCTATTTTGGAGAGCAGTTGTCACTAGAAGGATTATTAATTAGGATATAGTGTTCCAGTTTAATTTTATGGTCCTATTATTAGAAAGCGAGTCACCTTTCATTTTTTGTCCATATTGAAATCCTGATTGTTTCAACTCTCCCCCCACTTCAAGTCTTCATGGAAAATCACATTGGCCAGCTAGAACATGGGTGTGAACATTGGGCTGTGCTTCAACTCCCAGAGAATATGCAGTTTAGACCTCATCACAGGGGCTGGCTGGAAAACAAGAATTCAGTTTTGTTTCCAATCCAAAGTGGAGCAAACCTAAGACCTTTTCAGTTTTGGGAGGGTGAGATGGAGGAGAGAAACCCCCACCGCACAATAACCAGTAGCACATTGGTGAGGGCACTCACCTGGGCTGGGAGGAGACAGGTTCAAATCCCTGCTCCGTATCAGGCAGGGCACCCCTTTTAAAACTTCTCCATCAGTTTAGACTAAACTTTCATCTGGAAGTTCTCACTGGTTTTGACCAGAAATTCCATCCTAGACCTGAGAAAGAGACTACCAGCCCCGAATAAACAATAGCTCAGTAGTTAGGGCACTCACCTGGGCTGTTCCAGTACCTGCTCCAAATCAGGCAGAGTGTAGGGACTTGAAAACACCCCCCCACACACATACACACACTTCCATTCTGCACCTCAGAAAGTTTAGTTGAAATCAATGCTTCTGTGAAAAGTTTTGGTTTCGATGAATAGGTATTTTCCAACAAAAACATTTTGCCAAAGTGCATGACTAGCTCTACGTCTTTAAACAGCTGTTAATGAACTGGAAGTATCTATGCCTTGGTCTTACTTCCAGCAAGACCGTTCCACCCCCAGTTTCTCCTCCTGCTTATGCCTTCTCTAAATAGGAAAGTTCTACCAGTTACACCAACATAGTTACATCAGCATAACCCCTCACAGATACTCTTATTCCAATATAAGAATCACTTTTTTTCAGTTTTGCTTGGCCCCTTTCTTGCACAACATAAGATAAAACCAAATAAAGACACTTTTATATTGGAAGAAGAGTGTCTATGGATGAGGGTGGTTATCATATTGGTAAAACTATATCACTTTAAATTCACACCTTAGCAAAGGTGTTTATATATAACCTATGTAGACAGGGCCTGTGAATCACCTCCTCTGGAATTGCTTTGCACACACAAGATACACCGAAGAGCCAACAACACCTTTCTTATCAGCTCAATGCCTGTCACTGTAATTTCAGAGACACCTAGCCCCTTTTATTTCTCTAAGAACTATGGGTGAAATTCTGGCTCTGTTGAAGTCAATAGGAGTTTTGCCATTGATGTCTATGCAGCCATGATTTCATCTGGGTGGTGGTGTTTTTTTTCTGGCGTTATAATTTTTCAATCTCTGTTTTTCAGTGCTTTGAACACTTGTAATTTGTTGATAAATACAACTTAATGGACAGTAGGAGGAATAATCTGAAGTACTCATACACATTGGTGGGTTCTACATGAACCATAACCATTCAGGAAAGAAGACTGAGGTGTCATATGGACTGTTTAGTGAAAACTCAGTAAGCAGCAGCAGTCTAAAAGCAAATAAAATGTCAGAAGCAATACCAGAGCCAGAAAATGAAATAATTAGAAACATAGAAAGATGTCCATATGAAGAGAGGCTGTAAAGATTGTGCTTCAGTAATATCTAGTGATACTAAGTTCCACAGGTTAATTATGTATTGTATACATTATTTTTTATCAGTATTAAATTCTATGCCCTTCATTGTATGTGCCCTTGCCAGGGCCGGCTCCAGGCACCAGCTGACCAAGCAGGTGCTTGGGGCGGCCACTCNTCTTGTATTATAGAGGAGGGTAAATAGAAGAGGCTGATCTACCTCATTCATAGTACACCTCTACCCCGATATAACGCTGTCCTCGGGAGCCAAAAAATCTTACCGCGTTATAGGTGAAACCGCGTTATAGCGAACTTGCTTTGATCCACCGGCATGCGCAGCCCCGCCCCCCTGGAGCACTTCTTTACCCATGTTCTATCCGAATTCGTGTTCTATCGGGTGGCGTTATATCGGGGTAGCGGTGTATTAATCTTTTTGTATATCTCTATCCTATTCCCTCTTCTTCTTGGTGGTTGAGATTTTTAAAGCCGTGCAGGAGATGTTGCCACACCTCTTCCATGTACAGCTGAATCTCTTCCCTGGCTTTTAAATTAAAATATACTTGGGCCTTCGGCATCTCTTTTTGCCCACATCACAAAATCACTTCATTTGGCCTCTTTTTGGCAGCATCAAAAAAAGACCAAGGACTGAATGGAGACTGAACAACCCGCTTATCTTTGGAAGTGGTCCCTTCATGTCGGGTTTGGGGCACTTCCGTGTGTCTGACGATGGACATGGCATAGAGGCTACAGAGTCCCTGCCTCAACAGAGGTTGGAGGATAGGTGCAAGCGTACACCTTGCTGTATCTATTATTATCTTTGGGGATTTTTTTAAAACCAAAAAGTCTAAATGAATCTCTAAGAAGCCAGAACCTTTCATGAGCACTATAAATTCACACACAAGGCCGGACTCCTAGCTGATATAAAATCAGTGTCATTCTGTTCGTTTGATTTTTGTAATGGAGCTATGTTGAGGTCTACCAGCTGAAGATCTGGTCCACTTTTTAAAAAAAATGATTTAAAATAAACTAATCAAAGCTTGGTAAGTTCACATTATCTAGTAAGGAGAGATTTCACCAAGAGTTTTCTGCAATATGCTAATTAGATCTAGGTTTCTGCAGCTCATCTGACTCATGATTAAATAAAGGTATTTTCCACTGGAAAAAATGTAGACAACCACTTTGTTTCTTTCTGATTATTTTACATAGCTGCGAAAAAGCCCGTGTTTTGTTTTAGTTTCTATGATGTGTTTCCGGCTGCTACCTCAAAGAAGATTTTAGAAGTGTAAATCAAAAACTGTTTGCAGTATAATTCTGTGTGAAAATAAAGAAATCTGTTCTCACTGTTGCTTAAATTCACAACTTCTTTCATTTTATAATAAATTTAGCCTCAGTGTTAGGGAGCCAAACAGAAGGTTAATTTTTCTCTTCTCATTTCTTCCTCCTGTCTCTGTGTCAATTATTCTCTTGTTTAACATGGGCTTGCTTTAAGGAAACTAAAAAATATCCTTTCATAGGCCCTCATAAGAGTTTTTTAGACAGGGAAGGACTAGTTCTTCAGCATTTAGAATTGCTGACAAATCTTCAGATTTCAGAAGAAAATGTTACATTTTAATACAGTCAAAACAGCTTTAGCGTAGTCAATTACTGTAAGAAAGGAATGACATACTATTGCAACTCTCTCTATAGAACGAATACTAATTCGTGATCACTTTGGATCAAATTATGTAGTCCTTACTCAGGCAAAAATCACATACATCTTTAAAAATAGAAGGGATTATGCAATTAGACAGGCAGCCTCTCTCAAGGTACAGCCCATGAAAGAGCAAAGAACCAGTTCTTGTTTTACCTTTTAGCCTGCCCATGACAAAGAATGTTAAGCATGAGTGGGAGGGAAAATAGGGAGAGTTTCTGGTTCTTAAGTCCAAGAAAGTCAAACTAAGCATCCCAGTCAAGGCCACGGTTAGAAAAGAAAATTTTAAGATCCAAACATGACCCACATGCTCAACACTGACTCATCCACTTTATGGTGTGAAAACTGATTCTTTCTAATCAACACTATAAATGTGTCATTTTGTCTTGCTGTAATAATCATTAGTGCACCTTTGCAGCCTCGAACAGACCCATCATGCCAATAAGGGACAGCAGGGGCATGTGTCCCATCTACCACTCTTCATGATATTAGGTGCACTACAAACAAAGAGCGGGGTAGGGCACATCTTTCCTAGCATGCTCTGCTGTGAGGCTGCATGACTTCAGATGAACACTACAACGGGATGCCTTGAAAATGCATTGTGCATTTAAGAGCACATTATTGTACTTATTAAATAACCACCCCACATGCAAAATATTTCAATGCACAATGCGTTTTCAAATCACTTCTTTGGCTTTGAAAAAATATTCTCAGAAGTTGCAGCCCCGTTCCTGCTGTGCCAACAAAGTGCTGCAGCAGAGCAGTTTGCAATCTAGGAACATTGCCCATGTTTATTTTCACAGCAGCACTTTTCAATATCCTGGTATAGATCTGTTTGTAGAGCAATCAGAATAATCTAAGGGAAGCGCTTTAAATAAAATCTGCATACAAAAAAGTCTGCAAATAAAATAATGTGGAAGTGGACTTGTTGGGACCAAGTTCTCCTCTAAGATAAGCACTGATTACTTTTACTGAAGTCGGTACCTGAGCTGTGCCTGTTCTGAAGACAAATTGAACCCACAGTGATTTAGCAGTAGGAGAGGTTTCCTTTTATCTGTCACACACAGTTTTGATGATTAATATATTTTGCCATTTCAGCTTCTTTTTAAATTATGGACCTTTGTCTCTTTCGTGTTTTAATCTTTGGTGTTCAGCATTCCAGCAGTTTAAATTTGAACAGAAATGTCTGTAAAACTGAGAGACTTTGTATTTTTTTTTCCATTCTGATTTTTTTGAATGACATAATTTGCATTTGGAATAAAACAGCATCACAAGAAACCTAGTCTGAATTTTAAAATGTAAAACTTGCTGGTGTTTGCCATATTTAATATAATACACTAATAAAATAAATTTATCAATTTCAAAAAGCATTTTTAAAGGAATTCTAATTTTTAAAATCATTAGTTACAGTTGCTTTTAATTAACTCTGGAAACATGAGCTTTAAATCTGTTTATCTCTTCCATATGCACACTGATTTAATTATTGTAAAGTTGTGGGACTTTCTTAATTTTTAAGATACTTGGTTAGAGAAACAAAACTTGCCAATAATAACTTTGTTCACAGATGCAAATTAAAAACACAGATGCAAATTATATCCAAAATATAGCCCATGTAATTTCAGATGAGTTCTGGTGACTAAGGGCCTGGTTTTTAAAATAAACACCTAGGGCGAACAACTGCACTTTGCACACTCAAATGCACAGTTATACGTCTATGTGACTGTTTGGGTGTGGAATGCTTTTCCTACGCAAACTAAAGGCTAGATCAGGGATCGGCAACCTTTCAGAAGTGGTGTGCCGAGTCTTCATTTATTCACTCTAATTTAAGGTTTCGCGTGCCAGTAATACATTTTAACGGTTTTAGAAGGTCTCTTTTTATTAGTCTATAATATATAACTAAACTATTGTATGTAAAGTAAATAAGATTTTTAAAATGTTTAAGGAGCTTCATTTAAAATTAAATTAAAATGCAGAGCCACCCGGACCGGTGGCCAGGACCCGGGCAGTGCGAGTGCCACTGAAAATCAGCTCGCGTGCCGCCTTCGGCACACGTGCCATAGGTTGCCTACCCCTGGGCTAGATTCTGCCACCCTGATTCATGTGGGGTAGTCCCTTATGCTGAGTTCAATGGGACTCCTGTTACCTGTCAGCTCTGTGTTCTTGGGGAACCAGGGCACAGTATCCAGCATGTCTGACTCACGTACCGGCAGGGCCGCAGATGGGGGAGGGAAGGGGAAGGGGCAGTAACGTTAAAGCGCTGCCCCTTTCCCGTCAGCGGCCCTGGCGGTACGGGGGTGGCGCAAAAGGGGCAGGGAAGTTAAAGCGCTGCCATGGCAGCGCTTTAAGCAGGGTCCTTTAACGTTATTGCCGCTTTTGCCCCCTCCCCGGCCACCGACGGGGGGGAGGGGGAGCAAAAGGAGCAGATGCCCTGAGGGCCGGTGATTTAAAAGGGCCCGGGACTCTGGCTGCTGCTACCGAGGCAGTGGCTGGAGCCCTGGGCAGAGCAGGCCAGGGGGCGTGGAAGGGCTGGCTGGGGGTTGCTCACCCCTAGCCCCGCCCCTTCTGCCCAAGGACCCCCCCTTCCGGGGGCCAGAGCCAGCTCCTGTACTGGTAAGTCTTCGGAGTTACTTTCACCCCTGGTGTGTGTGTGTGTGTGTGATTTTGGTTTGGAGGAACCTAAATCCCCTAAATCCCCAGCCCTGGGGAACCTAAATCCTGCAGGATAGCTCCATTGGGAGGGAACTTGCACAAGGGAGAAGTAGAGCTCTGTATGAAAACACAAGTGACACAAGCAGTACATTGATAAAATTACAGCCCTCCCCCGCAAGAAGAGTAACCCTAATAAATGAGCGTACCCCAAAGTACCTAATGGGCAAATCTGGTAACACTACTCATTGCATGATGAGATAACTGGCTCTGTGGATATGGGGAAAGCAGTGGATGGGATATATCTTGACTTTAGCAAAGCTTTTGATACAGTCTACCACAGTACTCTTGCCAACAAGTTAAAGAAGTATGGATTGGATGAATTAACTATAAGGCGGATAGAAAGCTGGCTAGATTGTTGGGCTCAACGGGTAGTGATCAATGGCTCGATGTCTAGTTGGCAGCTGGTATCAAGCGGAGTGCCCCAGGGGTCGGTCCTGGGGCCGGTTTTGTTCAACATCTTTATTAATGATCTAGATGATGGGATGAATTTCACCCTCAGCAAGTTCGCAGATGACACTAAGCTGAGGGGAGAAGTAGATACGCTGGAGGGTAGGGATAGGGTCCAGAGTGACCTAGACAAATTGGAGGGTTGGGCCAAAAGAAATCTGACAAGGTTCAACAAGGACAAGTGCAGAGTCCTGCACTTAGGAAGGAAGAATCCCATGCACCGCTACAGGCTGGGGACCGACTGGCTAAGCAGCAGTTCTGAAGAAAAGGACCTGGGGATTACAGTGGACGAGAGTCAGCAGTGTGCCCTTGTTGGCAAGAAGGCCAACGGCATATTGGGCTGCATTAGTAGGAGCATTGCCAGCAGATCGAGGGAAGTGATTATTCCCCTCTATTCGGCACTGGTGAGGCCACACCTGGAGTATTATGTCCAGTTTTGGTTCCCCCACTACAGAAAGGATATGGACAAATTGGAGAGTCCAGCGGAGGGTAATGAAAATGATTAGTGGGCTGGGGCACATGATTTATAAGGAGAGGCTGAGGGAACTGGGGTTATTTAGTCTGAAGAAGAGAAGAGCGAGGGGGGATTTGATAGCAGCCTTCAACTACCTGAAGGGGGGTTACAAAGAGGATGGAGCTAGTCTGTTCTCGGTGGCAGATGACAGAACAAGAAGCAATGGTCTCAAGTTGCAGTGGGGGAGGTCTAGGTTGGACATTAGGAAACACTATTTCACTAGGAGGGTGGTGAAGCACTGGAATGGGTTATTTAGGGAGGTGGTGGAATCTCCATCCTTCAAGGCTTTTAAGGCCCGGCTTGACAAAGCCCTGGCTGGGATGATTTAGTTGGTGTTGGTCCTGCTTTGAGCAGGGGATTGGACTAGATGATCGCCTGAGGTCTCTTCCAACCCTAATCTTCTATGAGGTGCCAACCACTAAAATTGGCAGAATGTTGCCGTTTGAAAATCAAGCCCTAAATGTACGTCAAGTATAGTTGGAAGATAAATTGGCAACAATAAACAAGCAGAAAAAAAGCATGAGGGGACAATCTCAGAGTAACATCTACAATGAAATGGCTTTTGCATATTAACTAACATGACTCCATGTCTAGCATATCCCCTTTTATATTTGTCAGATCTGTCTGGCTAGCACACTTCGTTATGGAAACTAGTAGCAGCCACACTCAACAGTTATGTATATATAGTTTTTGTTTATAGAATGGCTTAGTACCAATGATAGAACTACCCAAAGACAACACTATATTGATTGCATTGGCAAGTACAGGGCATTTAGATCTTAGTTTACAATGGCGTATAAAGACAGTATTTATATATATGTATATATGGCACTGAATAGTCTGTCCACTCTCAAGTGCCTCAGAATTTTGTTTAAGTGGTAAATGAAGTCCATCTGTTCTGAAATAAGGCCACTTATGATCTCAGCACAGCAGTATACTTTCCATTTCCTGCATTTCTTTAATCTTGTAATCTAATCCAAGTTTCAGTAAAAGAAAGGAGTTCTTTTTAACAACTTCTTCACTGAGAGATTTTATTTTTCCCTTGCAGTGACCAGGAAACTATAAAATGGATATTTTTCATTGTTATTGAATAATACTGTGCACTTATATAGCTCCTTCTGTATGATGGTTTTAATATTTTTCTAATGCTTTTTAGACATGATGTATGGAAGTTATAATTAATCTCATTTTAACAATGGGGAAGCAAGATACTGCAAGGTTAAGGGACTTACCCCAGCTTGCATATGAAAACTGTAGCAGAGCTGGGAATATAACCAAGCTTATTGATGCCCACTCTTATGCTTATGCCACAAGATCACTCTTTCTCCTCTATATCCTTTTTAATATTCCCCTAAATAGGTAAAAGTGGATCATAATTTCTTTTCAAGACTAATTTAATTCCAGAAATATTTTAATCATTGGGCAGCCTCAGAAAATCCATGACTTTATTTGCCCACCAACTCTTCAGTGAGACTCAGAGAATTCAGCCAAAATGTTGTGTGTGTGTGGTATGTGAGTTCTGTATTAACAGATTCATTCTTTTGATGATAAGCTCAGATACAGGATACTGGCCTACAGTCTTTTATCTGCTGGCTAACATCAAGTGTACTCTTCAAGAATGCACTATTGAGTAGCCCAATTTCTGCAGCTTGGGAGGCATAAACAGAAAAGATACCTTATGCACTAAAAGTACAATTTTACCTTACTAACATGGTTTAACAAGTCCCACTGTCTTTTGTGGTTTTCTTATCTCTGGTGGGGACAGGGAGGTTGTCTATAGCATTTCTGCTGCCTTAGGCAAACTCGCAAATATCCACTTTTCACAATCTGAGAGCAATCACTCTTGACTAGTAAACATTTTGAGATAGCTAATATTTTGCTACTCTGTATGCCCCCCAAGGGTCTGATCCAATGCCCAGTGAAATCAGTGGAAAGACTCCCATTATGGCAGAGCCAGCCTTGGTCTGAGTCAGTTACCAGATGTCCAAAGTCTGTCTAATTAGAGCTGCAAAATCCACTGGCGCACCAAACTAGTGCCCACTGACTGGACACTTGCAAAAGAGCCTTGTGAGTGAACAAGCACTCCTTTGGCTACTAGAATAGAAAAGCAGGCTCTGATTACATCACAACCCACCCTGATGACATCATTCTTATCTCGCAGAGAGATCCCAGAGGATAGGTTTAGGTAAATTGCTGTTCCACATGGATGGCTCTCATCATGAGAGTCTCATGAAAGGTTCCACCTTTCACCCCTCCTCTTCCAAGTTTATATATGGAGCTACTAGAATGGTGAGGGAGGAGGCCTGGTTTAAAGTGATTTCAGTATACTGATGATACTCTGCTCTATCTCTTCATTTTGTCTGATTCAGAGAGTGCATTTGAACACCTTTCTCAAGTGTCTGGAGGAAACTGAGGACTGGCAAGAGCACACTGGCTGAGGCTCAGTCCAAAGACTGAGGTGATGGTAGATTAAGAGAAGCGAATAGGGGACATGGCAAAGATTGTCACTCCCTCTTAGCAAGAATGTCTGTCCACAGTTATTCAGTTGAGTTTGCATTTTAGGCACCTAGTCTGTCTAACAGCAGATTGGAGCCTATAGCACAGCAGTAGTTACTAAAGCTGCTTTTTTCCTTCTGCATCTAGTCAGGGTGTTGCAACCCTTTCTCTCAACTGCTGACCTCACTTACAGCCATTCATGCTCTGTCACTTCAAGTTTAGGTTGCTAGGCTGTTGCAGAATGTGGCAGTCACTTGATAGGAGGTATATATTGCAGAGCACACGATGTCAGCACATCAATTGTCTGCACTGGCTGCCTGTCGGTTTCCAGGGAGGTGGCCCATTGATTTCAATGGGCTTTGGATCAGGCCCTATACTGGAGATTAACAACTCAGTGTAACTATTATTTTATTATTAGTAAAGCACAGGCAACACGATTGGCCCTATGCAAGACAAAATGAAAAGAGTCCCTGTAAATCAATATTGTTTCAAAAACATGAAAAAAAAAATTCATTACAAGAAATAAAAAGCCCAATTTAGAAAGGTTTATTTCTATGATCCTTCAAAAATAAGGAAGCATTGCATTGCACAAGGGTAGGGTGACCAGATAACAAGTATGAAAAATCTGGACACTTTTTTTTTCTGTTTTTGGTGGGTTATAGTTTCCTCTCTAAGACAAAGCCCCTAATATCAGGATATCTGGGCCCCAGAGGCTAACATGAACAGTAACCTACCTGTCACTTTTGCAAGCCCAATACCCCCAGACTATACAGAGGAAGGTGGTCCATAAAGAGTCACATTTGTTATTTTGCGACCACATGGCACTTCATGGTGCCCAGTCCCCTTTTTTATTTTCACTGTAAAATACAGACCTTTCCTTTGAGGAATCTTCCCTGGACTGCTACGATGTCTAGGTGCAGGGAGTTTGTTAATTTAAAAGAAATGCAGAAACATTTACAGTTTGTGGAGCAACACTAAATTGGTAAAAGCAGCAAAGAATCCTGTGGCACCTTATAGACTAACACGGCTACCCCTCTGATACTTGACACTAAATTGGTATGGGATCAAATTAATATGTCCTTTTTCGGGGTTCTGCTCCCTGCTCCCACACAGACTCACTGTGAGGACTTGAGCAAATCCCTAAGGGCAGCATTTTCACTCCTCTCTAAAGTTAATTATTCTACTTGAGCCTATTTCAGTAACTGTGCATCTTCCTCCAGCTGAAATCAATGGCAGCTGTGGGTGCTTAGCACTGCTGAAAAAGTAAGAGCCACGGAGTCTGGGCATGCACAATCAGTGTCCAGTGTTGCAAACATTGGCTGTAAAGTCTCTGTGCTTTCAGGGTGTGATCCTGTATTCAGTGGGAGTGAATGTGCCCAGCCCTGAACAGGATTAGTCCTTTGTTTTCCCAGCTGTAAAAGGAGGGAACAAAATATTCAATGTTTTCACAAGGGTGTCATCTAATTTATTGGTAAAATGCCTTGAGACCCTTAGCTGGATATCACTAGAAAGGGGCTGTGTTTTACTGTTTCCATCTCTAATTTCTGTGACTCTGGGCCTGTTTCCTGAGCCAGCTGACTTCTGTAATAACAAAGCAGTTTTTGAGAAGCCCAAATTGATGACATTATGTATCTTATCAGCCCCAGTAGAAGAGTCTGCAGAAATAGGAGAGGGAGAGCAGGTTGCAAAGGTCAGTAGATAAAGGAGCCTGTGTTTAATACACTCCAGCCCTGGGGGGCAGCAGGGGAACAGAGTGGAGGGGAGGCAGCACAAAACAGCATTCAGGCACTTCTAGTTTTATGTGTTTTTAGAAGTGAAGCAAATTAAAACAGAAAACAAAGCGTTTGGATGCATAAGGAATGGGATAGTAAATAATGCTGAAATATAATACCCCATATAAATCCAGGGAACACTGTGCTCAGTTCTGGTAACCCTATGTCAAAAAGGATCTGGCAGAACCAGAGGGGATTCAAATAGGAGCGACAAAAGCGATTAGAAGCCTGGAAAAACAACATATGAAAAGGCCATGGATTGTTTAGTTCAGAAGGCAGCTAATTTTTTTTTTTTTTAAAGACAGGAAATATTTATTTTTCCCAACATGGAAACAGAAAAAGAGACAACGACCCCTCTGATAGGGAGACAAGCATCAGTGTAGAACTGCTGTTCAGTTTTCATCAGTTCACAGGAAAGTGCTCTAGCTTACACAAATGCCATTAGAAGGCAGCTAATAAAAGGAAGATAGGATAAAGGTATACAGAAAAGGGAATGGCATGGAGGTGATGGACTGGGTGTCCTGTTTGCTCCATACCACATGAATAAGGTCATTGGGTATAACTGCAAAGCAGCACATGTAAAAGGGAGCCGAAGAAGAAATAGTTCTTGTACACAATGCACAGCGAGCCTGTGGAATGCCTAGCAACAGGCATCACTGAGACCAAGAATGTAGCAGGCTTCAACGCTAGGCCACTGCCCTGGACAACACGGCAATGCGGGGGGCGGGGGAGAGACAGGCAGGCCACAGCCAGAGTGGGTGCCTGGTGTGGAAGAGAGCGAAATCTCTACCCGTAAACCAGCTTCTAACGCAGACTGTTGGGATGGGATGGCACGTCCCTTGCGGGCAGCCATTTGTGAATGTCAGGCTTCGGGCGGTCTTGTTACTTGCACTTGCTGAAGCATCTGGTGCTGGCCCGGGGGCACTGGCCAGGCTGGCTCTGGGATCTGATCCAGGGTGCGGAGTCCCACGTTGCCATGAGCAATGCCTCGAAAGAGGCCGCTCCAGTCTCTCCCCGCAGCAGGCTCCCAGCCAGCTCCTGGGGCTCTGCCGTTCCCCGCACCCCTGCTGGCGCCACCTGTTCCTCTCTCTCCTCCAGCCCCCCTCGCCCACCCAGGGACTCCTGCCGCTCTTCGCACGGCACCGGGCGTGCGCCTCCCCCGTGCCCCGCTCCGGCCCGCCCCCGGGAGCGACCCCCTCCGCCCGGCCCGGCCCGGCCCGGGGCCGCCCCGTGCCGCGCTCACCTGGCTGGAGGCGCCGCTAGGGGGCAGGGAGCTCGCGGCGCCTTTCCGCCCCGGGGAGCCGCGGCTCACCCAGGAGACTCCCCGGAGCGAGACGGGAGGCGCGACCCGCCGCAGGTGAGTGGCCGGCGGGAAGGGGCTCCCGGGTCCCCAGCCGCGCTGCTGCCCGCGCGGGCCGGCTGGGCGGGGGCGGGCTCGCCGCTTTCGTGGGCGCGGGCAGGAGAGCGAAGGGCAGGCTCCGGAGCAGCCCGCCACACTCGCTTCCTCCCTCAAGCGCCTGGCTCGGCTCCGCTCCGCCGGGGGCAGCGCCCCCTGAGCCCCGCTCCCCGGGCGTGAGCTGCCCCGGGGGGACGGGACCGGCCCCTGCCCTTTCACAGCGCCCCGCAAGCCGGCCCCTACCCCCCTCCCCTGGCGTGAGCTGCCCCGGGGGGACGGGACCGGCCCCTGCCCTTTCACAGCGCCCCGCAAGCCGGCCCCTCCCCTGTAGGGTGACCAGACAGAAAATGTGAAAAATTGGGACGGGGTAATAGGAGCCTATATAAGAAAAAGACCCAAAAATCAGGACTGTCCCTATAAAATCAGGACATCTGGTCACCCTACTCCCCTGGCGTGAGCTGCCCGGGGGACGGGACCGGCCCCTGCCCTTTCACAGCGCCCCGCAAGCCGGCTCCTGGCCACTGAGCCCTAGGTTGGGCCAGCCCGTGGGAAGGGGGTTTGTCGCACCGTCGGGCTGGAGCCGCTGAAAAAGAAGGTGAAAGGGTCTTTTTTAACATCTGCCAGAGCTAACCGGTGCGCTGATCTGTTGGGTGTGGAGCTGTGTGTTTCCTCTGCTTTACCGGCCCCCCTCCCTGCGTCATATGTTCTGTTAAACTCAGCCTGGGGAATAGAAGTGAATTTTGGGCAATAGGGCCAGTTGCTAGTTGGACTGAAAGTCAGCCTCTCCCTAAAGCAAGTTCAATTTGAGACAGCTGTGTGTGTATTTGTCTAGTTTCTTCCGTTCTCCGGTTCCCCAAATGTTAAAGACAAGTCTTCCAGTTCTAGGCCCTGGTTCTCCAAACACACCCAGGCCTAATTTTACTATGCTGAGTAGTCCCTCAATGGCAGTAAAGTTAAGCAAGTGTGTAAGTGTTTGTAGCATCAAGGCCCTAGAAATAAGACTTTTAGCTGACCTCTGTCAGAATCCCTTTGAATTTCATACAGTTTAAAGATCTAAAAGTGGTAATGACCAACATGTTAAATATTTTAAAACAACTTATAGCTTTACAGTAACCCAGGCATACATGGAAGTTAGTGAGTCAAGATGTCTCACTGTATGACAAATAGCAGACAAACTGCACCCAAGGAAGCTGAATAGAGATGATGTAAGACTTGCCAGAACCGGTTTCTGAAGTTGATGCACTTGATGTTACCAAATTATAGTAAAACCAATTGTGATAAAAATATGTGGCGAAGTATGATTGAGAACAGAAAAATTGAGTGAGCCAGATCATATGTTCCAATATGTGTGCAAAACTCCCATTGAAGTCAGTGGGAGTTTTATGTGTGTACTGGAGAGCAGAAGTTGTCCTGCGTGTTTAAATATTTTCTTAACGGTAAAAGTTCTCAATCCTTAATCCGTGATTGATGGGCCTTTCTCTGTAGAAGAGGAAAGCAGCAGACAAACAATGTTATCAGCATCTGAGAGTGGAAGTTATGGTTTAGCTGGTAAATCTTACTTGGGTCAGGAAGTTCTAATAAAACACTGAAGATATAGAACCTTTTGGTCCTGATCAATGTGTGTTTGTAGGAGGTTTGTGTTAACTGAATGGAGATATTGAAATCTATGGCAGGTAGTTCTACAAAGTACTTTCTGCAAAGACTTACACATGTGCTTAACTTGATTGTATTGTGAGTAGTCCTATTGAAACTGCTTGCAGTGTGTGAAGCTAAACAGCTGTGTAAATCTTTGCAGGATCAGGGCCTTAGTTAATGTTGACTCATTTAAGGTATAAATGACTTTCCATTAAAAGCAGTCTTCTTGAGGGGAGATACCACTAATTACATTTTACAAGCTATAGCAATCAAAAAGCCTACATGCTTCTGATAATAAAAATGCCTTGCTTTTGTAGATGTGAGGAGATCTGGTAAACTCAGGGGTTGATGATTGTTCCTTGTTTACACAGGCCAGATGATTGAAAACATAACTTACTGGCCTTGTCTTTTGCACCGCAGAACAATATAAAGTCCGGAAGTTGTCTTAACAGTAGTGCAGTGTTTTGGATGCCTTTTTCTAATATTTCTACATAATGTGACCTGACACATCGCTGAAAGGGGTATTAGGAAATCAGAGAGAAAACTTGCAAACATTTATAAAGAGATTGGTCAATGTTTGGTAGGCCAAAAGAATCATATATCTGTGATTCACTTCTAATTTCAGTGGGAAAGTTTTACACTATGGACACTTATGTGACAACTTCAGCTTAATAACAGGATAAAAACATTCCAAAATGTTTACCATGGCAATCAAACTCTATTATTGGTACTTTTTATTTGTTTGAAATAAATCAAGTACGACATTTTGTAATGTCATATCGTTAACACCGAAGACAGGGATCTCACCAAAATCTATCAAGCCTAATGCTTATTTCATAAGTAAGTCTCTCTACAACTCTGTGGTCTTTGGAAGTAATTTAGAATCTACTGAAGAAACCAGGACTTGGTCAACAGGAGTGCTGACCATTGGAAAATACATTTGAAAGCAATTTTGAACTGTTTTAAAGTAAATACTAACTACAGTATTTGAATTTGGCTCAGTAAGGAAGAATCTGCTGTTTTCTAGTCAGATGTAAATACTAAAAACATTTAGACAGTGTTTTGTGATTATGATACGTTACAGGAAAAAAGGGACACTGGAAGACGAGCAAGCATTTTGAAGATCATTGATTAGAAAGAGAAATAACCAAAGTCTTATTGTGTATACACACACAGACTAGCAATCTTAATACCCTGTTCTGTATTTCAAAATACTGAAGTCTACTCTAAAGAGGGGATATGCGCTTAAGGCCAGCACCAAAATACAAATTTAGAAGACCTACAGCTATTAGAATAAAATATCTTTTGAAGATAGGTAGACACTGACAATATTGTAATATTCTTATTTATGTTTTAATAACATAAGTACTGAGAAAGAGAAAAGAAACTTTCTAAGAGGCTTAAATTATGTCTGAAATCAAAATGCCTTTTATTTAAGGCATCCTGGTTTAAGAGTATTGGCTTATGAACTTTTTATTTGCTCTTTACATCTCCTTTAATCAAAAGATTAGATTGGTATTATGTCTGCTGTTATAACCCATGATGGATTACACTTTGTGTGTGTGGTGACACAAGTGCTTAGGTTTTGAAGATATTTACTTTGCAATGGTTGCCATTAAAGTCAACAGGGGCCAACAATCACCATGTGTGATACTGCAATTTTCCATTGTACTCAGAATAGAAAATAACAGTGATGTTGACTTTTAATGGTAACACTGTATGTCATGTAGGATACCAGAGGCTACTGATAACAGAAATCAGGATCTGTGGGCATTCTTGTAAAACAGCCATTGCATTCTTAAAATTGTTCCTAGTAGGGCCGTTGATTAATCACAGTTAACTCACGCAATTAACTCAAAAAAATTAATCGTGATTATTCGCAGTTTAAATCGCACTGTTAAACAATAGAATACCAATTGACATTTATTAAATATTTTGGATGTTTTTCTACATTTTAAAATATATTGATTTCAATTACAATACAAAGTGCACAGTGCTCACTTTATATTATTCTTATTACAAATATTTGCACTGTAAAAATGATAAACAAAAGAAATTGTATTTTTCAATTAATCTCGTACAAGTACTGTAGTGCAATTTCTTTGTCGTGAAAGCGCAATTTACAAATGGATTTTTTTTGTTACATAACTGCACTCAAAACAAAACAATGTAAAACTTTAGAGCCTTCAAGTCCACTCAGTCCTACTTCCTGTGCAGCCAATTGCTAAGACAAACAAGTTTGTCTACATTTACAGGAGATAATGCTGCCTTCATCTTATTTACAATGTCACCTGAAAGTGAGAACAGACATTTGCATGGCACTTTTGTAGCCAGCATTGCAAGGTATTTATGTGCCAGATATGCTAAACATTTGTATGCCCCTTCATGTTTTAGCTACCATTCCAGAGGACATGCTGACGACGCTCATTTAAAAAAAAAAAAGTGTTAATTAAATTTGTGACTGAATTCCTTGGGGGAGAGTTGTATGCCTTCTGTTCTGTTTTACCCAAATTTTGCCATATATTTCATGTTATAGCAGTCTCAGATGATGACCCAGCATGTTGTTCGTTTTAAGAACACTTTCACTGCAGATTTGACAAAACGCAAAAAAGGTACCAATGTGAGATTTCTCAAGATAGCTACAGCACTCGACCCAAGGTTTAAGAATCTGAAGTGCTTTCCAAAATCTGAGAGGGATGAGGTGTCATAGAATCATAGAATATTAGGGTTGGAAGAGACCTCAGGAGGTCATCTATCCAATCCCCTGCTCAAAGCAGGACCAACACCAACTAAATCATCCCAGCCAGAGCTTTGTCCAGCTGGGCCTTAAAAACCTCTAAGGATGGAGATTCCACCACCTCCCTAGGTAACCCATTCCCGTGCTTCACCACCCTCCTAGTGAAATAGTGTTTCCTAATATCCAACCTAGACTTCCCCCACTGCAACTTGAGACCATTGCTTCTTGTTCTGTCATCTGCCACCACTGAGAACAGCCTAGCTTCATCCTCTTTGTAACCCCCCTTCAGGTAGTTGAAGGCTGCTATCAAATCCCCCCTCACTCGTTTCTTCTTCAGACTAAATAACCCCAGTTCCCTCAGCCTCTCCTCATAAGTCATGTTCCCTAGCCCCCTAATCATTTTCATTGCCCTCCGCTGGACTCTCTCCCATTTGCCCACATCCCTTCTGTAACGGGGGGACCAAAATGACGCAATACTCCAGGTGTGGCCTCACCAGTGCCGAATAGAGGGGAATAATCACTTCCCTCGATCTGCTGACAATGCTCCTACTAATACAGCCCAATATGCCGTTGGCCTTGGCAACAAGGGCACACTGCTGACTCATATCCAGCTTCTCATCCATTGTAATCCCCAGGTCCTTTTCTTCAGAACTGCTGCTTAGCCAGTCGGTCCCCAGCCTGTAGCGGTGCCTGGGATTCTTCCTTAGTGCAGGACTCTGCACTTGTCCTTGTTGAACCTTGTCAGATTTCTTTTGGTCCAATCCTCCAATTTGTCTAGGTCACTCTGAATCCTATC
Organism: Platysternon megacephalum; assembly: GCA_003942145.1. Lineage (NCBI taxonomy): Eukaryota > Metazoa > Chordata > Testudines > Platysternidae > Platysternon > Platysternon megacephalum. The sequence continues at coordinate 6,412,229 of QXTE01000059.1, read as the reverse complement.
CCTACTTTTCAGCGTATCTACCTCTCCCCCCAGTTTAGTGTCATCTGCGAACTTGTTGAGGGTGCAATCCATCCCATCATCCAGATAATTAATAAAGATGTTGAACAAAACTGGCCCCAGGGCCGACCCCTGGGGCACTCCGCTTGATACCGGCTGCCAACTAGACATCGAACCATTGATCACTACCTGTTAAGCCCGACAATCTAGCCAGCTTTCTATCCACCTTACAGTCCATTCATCCAATCCATACTTTTTTAACTTGCTGGCAAGAATACTTTGGGAGACCGTATCAAAAGCTTTGCTAAAGTCAAGATATATCACATCTACTGCTTTCCCCATATCCACAGAGCCAGTTATTTCATCATAGAAGGCAGTCATGTTGGTCAGGCATGACTTGCCCTTGGTGAATCCATGTTGACTCTTCCTGATCACCCTCCTCTCCTCCAAATGCTTCAAAATGGATTCCTTGAGGACCTGCTCCATGATTTTGCCAGGGACTGAAGTGAGGCTGACCGGTCTGTAGTTCCCCGGGTTCTCTTTCTTCCCTTTTTAAAATATGGGGACTATATTTGCCTTTTTCCAATTGTCCTGGACCTCCTCCTGATCACCATGAATTTTCAGAGATAATGGCCAATGGCTCTGCAATCACATCAGCCAACTCCCTCAGCACCCTTGGATACATTAGATCTGGACCCATGGACTTGTGCATGTCCAGCTTTTCATAATAGTCCTTAACCTGTTCTTTTACCACTGAGGGCTGCTCACCTCCTCCCCATACTGTGTTTCCCAGTGCAGCAGTCTGGGAGCTGACCTTGTCTGTGAAAACCGAGGCAAAAAAAGCATTGAGTACTTCTGCTTTTTCCACATCATCTGTCACTATGTTGCCTCCCGCATTCAGTAAGGGGCCCACACTTTCCCTGACCTCCTTCTTATTGCATACATACCTGTAGAAACCTTTCTTGTTACCCTTCACATCCCTTGCTAGCTCCAATTGTGCTTTGGCCTTCCTGATTACACCCCTGTCTGCTCTAGCAATATTTTTATACTCCTCCCTAGTCATCTGTTCAAATTTCCACTTTCTGTAAGCTTCCTTTTTGAGGTTAAGGTCACCGAAGACTTCACTCTTAAGCCAAGCTGGTCGCCTGCCATATTTGCTATTCTTTCTGCACTTCAGGATGGTTTGTTCCTGTGCCCTCAATAAGGCTTCTTGAAAATTCAGCCAGCTCTCCTGGCCTCCTTGCCCCCCCATCTTCGCCTCCCAGGGGATCCTGCCCATCCGTTCCCTAAGGGAGTCTAAGTCTGCTTTTCTGAAGTCCAGGGTCCGTATGTTGCTATTCTCCCTGTCGAGCATCCTTTCAGAAGTCTTAAAAGAGCAACACTCCGATGTGGAAACTATGAAAACTGAACCACCAAAAAAGAAACTCAACTTTCTGCTGGTGGCATCTGACTCAGAAGATGAAAATGAACATGCGTCAGTTTGCACTGCTTTGGATCGTCATCGAGCAGAACCTATCATCAGCATGGACGCATGTCCTCTGGAATGGCGGTTGAAGCATGACGGGACATATGAATCTTTAGCGCATCTGGCACATAAATATCTTGCAACGCCAGTTAAAACAGTGCCATGTGAACATTTGTTCTCACTTTCAGGTGACATTGTAAACAAGAAGCGGGCAGTATTATCTACTACAAATGTAAACAAACTTGTTCAGCGATTGGCTGAACATGAAGTAGGACTGAGTGGACTTGCAGGCTCTAAAGTTTTACATTGTTTTATTTTTGAATGCAGTTATTTGTACATAATTCTACATTTGTAAGTTCAACTTTCATGGTAAAGAGGTTGCACTACAGTACTTGTATTAAGTGAATTGAAATACTGTTTCTTTTTTATAATGCAAATATTTGTAATAAAAAATAGTGAGCATTGTACACTTTGTATTCTGTGTTGTAATTGAAATCAATATATTTGAAAATGTGGAAAACATCCAAAAATATTTAAATAAATGGTATTCTATTATTGTTTAATAGCATGATTGATCACATGATTCATTTGTTTAATCGCTTGAGAGCCCTAGTTTCTAGTGAAGCTAATGACAATGGGATTAAAAGAAAACAACAAAGATACTTAGGGACTGAATTATGGGCATATCGACACCCACATGGCTTGTGCTAAGTGAAAGAGCAGGTGACAATTTGGAGATAATTAGTTTAGATGCTAGCCTAAATAGAAAACAGACAGCAGTGTCGCCACTTAATACATATGTTTATGTGACTGGGAGTTGTACATTCATCAAAAAAGACACTATATCTTTGGGAATTACAGAAAATCCTGGGGCCTCCCACTCTGCCTGGCTACAGATTTATTTCTTGAGTTACATCTTTGATTTAGGAATAATAGAATAGATAGGACTATTATGATCATCTGTTCTGACCTATATAACACAGGCCATGGAATTTCACTCCGTTATTCCTTTGTCAGTTGCATACTCCTGGCTGAGCTGCAACATTTCTTTTAGAAAGCCAGCCAGTCCCTTTTGTAGTTGGGAATGGTTTTTTTTGTTTGTTTGCTCGCTTTGGTGTTTTGGATTTATATAACAGAACATATATGTATATCTATATAATGCATGTCAGACTTCACCAAGCACCTAGGGAACTTTTATGTTGAAAGTCTGTTGTGGAGCTTTTAGATGTAAGTGCTTGTATTTTTACTCTGATTTTATTTTTAAAAAGATTGTTTTATTGATTATAGGTGCTCCAGGTACCTGCCACTGGGCAGGGATATAAAATTATAAATAAACCAATACTGGAGACACAGGTTTCTTTTCTTGTCATTTGCTCTTCAGAATATCAAGGGCTGTCTGTGCTGCACAAGCACGTAGACTGATTAAGGAGTGACGGGTATATAAGTAAGCCCCTGCGTTTGCAGATTAAACAATTAAAAAAAAAAAATTCCTGGGTTTTACAAAAAGTATTATTAGTTTTTCACTTCACTTTTGTATTATTCAAATATATACAAAAACCTTGTTTTATTAGGAAATTACAGTACATTGCATGAGATAATGTAGGGCCCTACCAAATTCACGGCCATGAAAAATGCGTCACGGACTGTGAAATCTGTTCTCCCCTCGCCCCCAGTGAAATCTGGTCTTTTGTGTGCTTTTACCCTATGCTATATAGATTTCATGGGGGGAGACCAGCGTTTCTCAAATTGGGGGTCCTGACCCAAAAGGGAGTTGCAGGGGGTCACAAGGTTATTTTAGGGGGATTGCAGTATTGCCGCCCTTACTTCTGCACTGCCTTCAGAGCTGGGTGGCCAAAGAGTGGTGGCTGCTGATTGAGGGCCGAGCTCTGCAGGCAGCAGCGCAGAAGTAAGGGTGGCAATACCATACCAGGCTATCCTTACTTCTGCGCTGCTGCTGGTGGCAGCTCTGCCTTCAGTGCTGGGATCCTGGCCAGCAGCTGCCACTCTCCAGCTGCCCAGCTGTGAAGGCAGCGCTGCCAGCAGCAGCAGCTCAGAAGTAAGGGTAGCAGTACCGCAACCCCCCCTATAATAACCTTGCGACCCCCCCCCCAACTCCTTTATGGGTCAGGACCCCTACAATTACAACACCGTGAAACTTCAGATTTAAAGAGCTAAAATCATGAAATTTACTATTTTTAAAATTCTAGGACTGTGAAATTGACCCAAATGGACTTTGCATTTGGTAAGGCCCTAGATATATGTATTACGATAATACTTCAACAGGCAGCTTTGCATATACACACAGACTAATGTAAGGCTATGTATTAGTCTAGAAGATACACACAATGAACAAAGAGGCACGCATGCAAACTCTGAAGTGCGTGTGCATCTGAACGTACTGATGAATCTCACACCCACCATATGCACATTTCAAGCTGTTAGCAGATAAAGATTTAAAGATTTGACACACTAAAATGGGAAGAAAATGAAAATCTATATCAGAATACGTTTCAGAACTCAAGGAAGTATTCAAAAGTTTAAAAAAAACAAAAATAGGAGAAAAGGATGAATTTGAGTGTATGCACTACAAATGGTGTGACCCAATTATTACATGTAAATATTTATAGGCTAATAGTTCTGTGTCTACAACATTAAGCTGTTTATTCAAATGAAAAGTTTTATTTGGGGATTAGAGAGAGATTGTTTTCTTAAACTCAGAGGTGGCATTGTGTTTTGAGTTCTGTTTTAGTTCTGCCGCAAACCACATTGATGAACAGAATTCAGAGCATTAATCTACTGAATACTTTCCCCCTGTCTTTCCGTCCACCAAAATAAATCCTGATATTGGTCCAGAAAAATTATTAATAGTTTTTTGCACTGATTTTTACCTCTGTTTTTTGTGGTGGTAATAAACACTGATAAATCCCTGGGGAAAAAAAAATTAAATTAAAACTGAAAATGAAGGGTCCTATACACCTCTACCCCGATATAACGCTGTCCTCCGGAGCCAAAAAATCTTACCGCGTTATAGGTGAAACCGCGTTATATCGAACTTGCTTTGATCCGCCGGAGTGCGCAGCCCGGCCCCCCCGGAGCACCGCTTTACTGCGTTATATCCGAATTCGTGTTATATCGGGCCATGTTATATTGGGGTAGAGGTGTATGTGAGAAGCAGTGCATACCAGCTGTGGGTATTTTCTGGCTCTCCTTAACTAGTATTGAAAATGGTTTGGTTATTGTGGAGACATAACACCTGATACAATCCTGATGCTTCATTCTGGGTTGACATGGAGCAAGGTTTTCCAAAGGTGGGTTATTTTTCTATCCACATGGGGATGTGGATCCAAGGGAGAGAACATGAGTAGAGATGCAATGGTTAGGATTTTCAGAAGAGATTGCAGGTGTTAGGTGCAATTCCTTGAGGCTTCTTCTGAAAATCCCAGTTTATGGTTCTGATTCAGCACACTTTTACTTCCATGCATAATGCTTAATACTGCTACTATTATTTAGAACAAGATTTTGATACCTGTACTATCACTCAGTTGCACCTTACTTCATAAATTGTTCCATGGACTTCAGTGTGGTACACTTTTTAACATGGGTTAAGATATTAGAATCTGTCCCTTAGTGAGTGGTCACATGAGAACTGGACTCTCAGTGATCTGAACCAGCTTTACTATCCTCCTCTCCTTCCTGGAGAAGGTACCCAGTCATTACTAAAGTTCTTCAGGAAAGTCTCTTTAAACGTCTGAACTACAGTATATTTCATTTCAAAGACTGAGTATTTCTTCTAGGGATTATAAGTGGTGGACAGTAAATATTAATAAAAGAAACAAAGGTTCTGTTTTTTAAAAGAGAGAAAAGCTGCAAAGATTCAAGATGATTATTTAGTAGGTTGACAGGATATTACAGCTGATAAGCTTGTATTTTTGCCTGTTAGTCAAATCAGATCATAATATATTAAAATCAGGAAGTGCACTTTCATCCTCAGCTTAATACATTTTCAGAAACGTAGTAATTTGTAAGTAATACCTCCATGAAACCCCAAAATCTAGTGTTCACTGATACATACATTTTACTGTTTGAAATGGGAAAAAAGAGGAAACATTTTGTGTATTTCAAAACTACTCAATAGGGTTCTTAATGGAAGATATGTAGCAACATACTTTTAAAAATGCACGATTGTAGCTTTTCCTGTGCATACAAGTGATACTGAAGATATTAAATCTTTATCATACTTGAATTTACTGATCTTATTGCTTAGTAACCATATTGTAGGAGTCTTTTTTTTTTCTTCTTCTTCAGGAAAGCGTTAAAATCTGTATTAAGTTTGGATATTTGTGTAGATTTTAGATTCAATCCTGTGAAGACTTATGTACTGCTTCACTTTGCGCTCAGTGAATAGTCTCATTGACTCGATGTGTCCAAAGTAAGCATGCATGCAAGTCTCTGTGTGATTGGGGACTTTATTAGGAATATATCTGTATTTTGAACTTCATCTTCAGATATATTGCTTATCTTCTTTCCAACTGTCAACTTGCGAAGAATGGAGCTTTAAGTAGCCAGGTGAACAATTTGATGTACACTGACTTTGAAGTATGTGGGGAATTGATGTAAAGACGTTACAAGCACTCATCTATTGAATGTCAGAATCCTTTATGCAATGTTTTACAGATCCAGGCAGCTGCCAGTGCAGGTTATGACATGCTGATGGACTGTATTCAGATGGAATTTAACTTCAAAGTTAAATTGTTTAAAAAAACAAATTTTCAGTCACAATCCAGTGAAAGTTCATGGTGAGTTTCACAATTTATTAGTATTATCCTAAGTATTCAATTTTTTTTTTAAAGTGGCACAACTTAAACTTGACTGTGCAGTGTACACTAAAACTGATATTTCAAAATATTGTGCATATTTTCTCTTACGTAACATAAAAGGTTGAGCTGTTGAACCTTATAATTTAGGTGAGTGGCTTTTTGATTGAAATTTTATTAGGGTTGACTATATTGTTATCAGTTGTTTTGTTGAATTTGAGGAGTAAACTTCCTTTACTGAAATTTAAAATGTAAGTGGTTTAACATACCTGAGGTATAAATGAAAATATGAAACTGTAGTCCAGATTCTGCAGTGAACTGTGCATAGACAGAAACCTCTGCCTGGGCAGAGCCCCATTGAAATCACTGGGGAATATATTGGAGGATCAGGGCCTTTATCGGTAAATAAAGTACAAAAATAGACTCTCTTCTGATTGATAAAATGCTGTGAAGGTCTTTGTGATCTGGTTTGGTGCTTGCGGCAGTTCTTAGTTGATTTTCAGTCTCTTGGTGACTTAGCTAAAAGAAAAGAGCTTCCTCCCATGCTTACTGGGTCATCGTGGTTAATTTCTTGATCAGTTTGGAAGTTCATTGTTAAAGTTCCATATGGGAACTTGTACTTTTCTGTCATTGAAGAGTTCCAAAAGAGGTACTTCGCAAAATGTTTGGAGTGGGGCATGTTTCCTATGTTTTTGGAACATATGAAACGTAAATGGAAAATAATAGCGGTGTTACCATATGTATCACAGTAGAATTATAGAAAATAACCAACTGATACTGGTTAGATGCATGTGGCAAGTAGGCATTACTTTTATGATTAATATTTTTGTTTGTTTACACCTTTAAAAAGTTGACTCACAACTACAAACCATGCAGATAACTTAGGAACCTGTGGCTATGTACACACTGCTGTGGCCTTTCTTCTAGCTCCTATCTTTTTGGGCAGGTCGACACTTAAAAAGCTGCAGCTGCACCTCTGTAGTGCGTTAGTGAAGCTTCTGCTATGCCAATGGGAGAGCTTGTGTCTGCACCAGGGGTTAGGTTGGTATAACTGCATCGCTCTGAGGCATGGATTTTTCACATGCCTGAACGACGTAGTTATACTGATATAAGTGTAGACCTGGCCTTACTAAGTCCACTTGTTGCATTGCCTTAAATTGGACAGAAAGCTCTTCAGAATGTAGACTCTCTTATTATGTGTAGGGCCCTACCAAATTCTCGGCCATGAAAAGCAGGTCACAGACCGTGAAATCTGGTCTTCCCCCATGAAATCTGGTCTTTTGTGTGATTTTACCCTACACTATACAGATTTCACAGGCGAGACCAATGTTTCTCAAATTGGGGGTCCTGACCCAAAAGGGAGTTGCAGGAGGGTCACAAGGTTAATTTAGGGGGGGTCACAGTATTGCCACCCTTACTTCGGCGCTACCTTCAGGTCTGGGTGGCTGGAGAGCAGCGGTTGTTAGCCAGGCACCCAGGTCTGAAGGCAGTGCCCTGCCAGCAGCAGTGCAAAAGTAAGGGTGGTAATACCATACCATGCCACTCTTACTTCTGCATTGCTGCCTTCAGAGCTGGGCGGCCGGAGAGTGGCGGCTACTGACTGAGGGCCCAGCTCTTCAGGCAGCAGCGCAGAAGGAAGGATGGCATGGTATGATATTACCACCCTTACTTCTGCGCTGCTACTGACTGCGGTTCTGCCTTCAGAGCTGGGCTCCTGGCCAGCAGCTGCTGCTCTCCAGCTGCCCAGCTCTGAAGGCTGCATCACCACCAGTAGCAGCGCAGAAGTAATGGTAGCAGTACCGCAACCCCCCCCTACAATAACCTTGCAAACCCCTCCCCCCCACCACAATTCCTCTTTGGGTCAGGATCCCTAAAATTAAAACACTGTGAATTTTCAGATTTAAATAGCTGAAATAAAGAAATTTACGATTTTCAAAATCCGATGACCATGAAATTGACCAAAATGGACCGTGAATTTGGTAGGGCTCTATTTATGTGGTTGTAAGAGCACTGATTGGGCGATGCTATAGGCACATTGAATATATACTAATGTGCCTGATGAACACAAAAATGTGTGATTGGTATAATTGTTTTGTTCAATAATACTTCTAACACTTTTCATGTGTAGATGATTACCAAGGCAAGTATCATCTCCATTTCAGGCATAAAAAGTTAAGTAACTTGCCCACACTCATGCAATGATGAATGGCAAAGTCAGGATTAGAACTTGGGTCTCCCAACCCTCAGTTCGTGCCCTATCCACAGGATTGCTCTGTCTCATAGCTTGGTAATGGAGTTAAGGTATGTGCGTTTATGTTGCAGGGTATCCTTCAAACAGAAACCTCCTTTGTTTTCAATAGTTTTAATATAAACCAAACATTCTCTTCCATAATACAGTAGTTAGCCTATGACAATTGGATTGCAGTATCACTGGGTTATGTTGGAATCCTAGTAGTTTACTGTTCGTGGGTTTTTCAGTGCTTTCAAACAAACAAAAAGCAACCTGATTCAAGGTACTGTTTCCTTCAGGATCAATGGCAAAAACTCTTCCCTCCTCATGCTACTGTGCACTGGCTGCTGTCCTCCGAGTCAAGAGATGGCTCTGTTTCATTACTACTATGTGTACGTATGAGTAGCTGTAACATATTTCAGGATAAATGTAATTATTATTCTGTAACTAGAAATGAGGATCAAACGCAGTATGTTGCATTTAGCCCACTTTCTTTTCTTATGTGAATAAATGGCAGATTCTGGGTAAAAATAACAAAGGCCACCAAAATTGTAATGAAACAGTTAAATAACAGATAGGAACTAGTTGTTCCTGTGAACCTGACTGAACATACTCCTGGCAATGAAGAATCAATATTGCACTGAAGTTTCCAAATGCTGGAGGTTTATAGGGTATATTTGATGGTCATACTTAAGCAGCTTTCTGTACCCTTCTACTAACGAGTTGCTGAAGCTGCATCTGACGCTGACCTTGCTATGTATTCATTCTCACTAATCTATGTATTCCTTTTTGCTAAAAAGTAATACAGGGCCTTGTATCATTTTCTGTTACAAGAGCAATGTAGATAACTGTCATTTAGCATGTGAATTGTACAAGCCAGAGTTTTCTAATTTGCAAGATTATAACACTTTCTGCTAGGGAATCAGATCCTGGCTTTGTCAGTAATTGAATAGGACAACATTGAATCTTTTCCTGTGCATCTAGATATATTGAACACGTCAAGGCACCAAGTCTTGTTACCCTGCTGTATAACCCAGCCAAACTCGTGTGGTTCTACTGCAGGAAGAGTGGGCAAGAGCTGGCAGAGGTGTGCCTGAAAATTAAGGGCATCTGGTGGTGGTGTGTAGGGACAGCTGCCTTGATGGGTTTATTCTGCCATGAATCCCCTGGAGAGTCACTCCTGTGGAGTGGGAGCATACCAACCGCAGGGGGCTGTTGCATGCCTAGGACTGAAGAAATGGCTTTCAAGGACCTCCACTGCTGCTCCTCAGCCAAAGTGGTGGGTGGAGGAAGGATTTTTTCATGCTCCTGTGCAGAAGGCCCGTGGAAAGCCTGGTCCCTCTGGGATGTGGCTTGAAATATCTACCATACAGTGTACTTGTTACAAATTTACTGAAAAAATATCCCCTAAAATGGCTTGCCTACATTTCTTAAGACTTTACAGACAAAGTCTCCTGGGACAAATGACAGGCCAAAAGAAGTGTGTGTGTTGGGGTCAGAAACAGGGCTTGAGTGTGTGAAAGAGTACGAAGGGGTCAGACACCATAGCAAACTGAATCAGCAGCCACATAAGAACAAGAACACTTTCATGCACACCAAAACGTCAGGCTTTTTCCCACTCATTGGAAGTGTAAATAAACTGAAAGGCGGTTGACTAAACGAGGCACGTTGTTAGCGTTTCCTCAGCGACATTGTATTGTCAGGAAACCTGCCAGATGTCTCTTGGCAATACATTGTGGCATCATTGGAATAGCAGAAAGTGCTAATGAGACAGACATGTATCAACAGCCTTTTGCAGGTGTGTGAGTCAGCACGGGACAGTCAAGAATTTACCAAGAGTGAAGGAATCATCCAATGCACCATAAAACACTCTGTATTTCTCTGAGACACTTAGTTAATAAAGTAATACATTCCTGTTTATAATACTCCCTTTGTAAAAGGCTGGTGTTCAGAGCCAAGGGCTTTGCATCTAATAGCAATAGAAGTAATGTAAAGAGGGTTTTGTAAAACCGACTTTGATTAAGCTGGGAGATCTTAGAGTACATGTCTTGTATCAGGAGTAGCCTTATCATAAATGCCTAGGATAGGCAGATAAACTTGGAAGGAGACTACATGTGACTGATGACTATATTGGTAGTGTGTTTAATCTGTTTTTTTTTTTTAAACCACTTCAAGTGTTTATTGTAATGGTATTTAGCAACTCATGGTCTTCATTTGCACTGTATTTGCTGGATGCTGGGAGTTTATCATGTCCAAATTATTGTTAGTTTTGCTTTTATATGGAATTCATTTTAGTGATGCTGGAGGCTTATTTTCAAAGAACTTTGTTGAATGATCAGACCGCACCTAGTGATGACTCACTTTAACTCAGACATACAGTTTTCCATCCATATAACCTACATGATGAAGAAAAAAATAATTCCAATACAATGGCAAAGTAAACCACAAAAGATTGGATAGTGGATACAGGTAGGCAGAAGTCGGAGGGCTGGATCTAAAGCCCACTGAAGACAACGAGAGCCTTTCCATTGACTTCACTTGGCTCTGGTCAGGCCTTATGGTCCTGATTCTTCAAGGTGTTGAATGCTTCATGCAAGGCACCAAACATAGTTAACTCCTTCTGCAGTCAATAGGAGTGGAGGGTACTCAGCACCTTGTACAGAGTGAGCCTAACAGCTCACAGGATCACGCCCTAAAGGAGGACTTTCATGCTGAAGCAAACTTGAGTTGGAGGCAGTGAGAGGAGAAAAACATTTATACAGAGAGAATAGTTGGCAGGTTGTGTGTGTGTGTGTCTCTCTCTCCCACCATCCCTTGCTGCAGTTGAAGTTAGATGGGGTTTAATAAGAAATGTGTCCTAACAGTAAAACACAGATCCAGCCTGAATTTGCTCAGGTTGAGGGAGAGTTTGGATCTGGGATTTGGTTTACAAGCTTGTTTCTAGCCTAATAAAATGCCTGCCTGGTTTTGCACTTTAGCCTTATTTTATAATGGCTTCAGTCTATTGCCATGAAAGCGAGTGAAATTTCACTGCATGGTCATAGCAATGATCTCTTGGCAATAAAGGTGTGTTTATACCAACAGCTTTAGTATTTAGCAAATATGCAAAGAGAAATGTTGAAAAACATGTGACAGGTGCATATATTTGTTTAATTTTGATTTGAAAATTTTGTTCCAGGGTGAAAGCCCTTCTTTAAAACAGCTTTAAAAGAGGAAAATCACATGGATTGATTCAGGTACTTTTTACTTTAATCTATGTAAATGCTTAGCTCTACATCTTGGGATCAACACTGGTACAGCTACCCCCACTGATGGCTGAATTGAGGCTATTTCGGAGCACAGTGTCTCTTCCTCTCTGAAAGTGGAACCTAGATGTGAAGAAATTCAGTTTTTCCCCAGAAATCAGCAAGATCTAAAAGTAATTTCAGATGTTCATGAACTTGTTTAAGTTTGGCCTCTTGGGGCCCAAGTCTGCTCTTTTATATATCTGATGTCAGGCCATGTCTACACTACCACTTTTGTCAGTATAATTTATGTCTCTCAGGGGTGAGATAAGTTACACAGACTGAAGTGCCAGTGTGAAATAGCTATTGCCGCTGATGGCAGTGGCTTTATTATGTCGACGGGAGAGCTCTCTCCTTCCGACATTGTTTGCGTAGCCCCTCTATCTTACAGCGGCGCATCGGTACAGCTGTGCTGCTGTAAGCTCGCTAGTTGTAGACATGGCCTCAGTCTCACTGAAGTCAACAGGAGTCGTGCATATGCATGAAAGGGCAGAACTGGTTCTCTGTGGAATAGCCTAGAAGCATAAATGTGGCTTTGCTGTGAGAAGTGACTATGTAAAATGACACCTTTTTTACTCAGCTTTTATATTCAGAGCCACACCTGCATGTTTTAGTGACGAAAGTAAGGTTTTATGTCTGCTGGCACTGCAGAAATACTACTCTGAGCAAGTGAAAGTGAACTGGATTGTATTCTGGCTCAAGTATCATCAACAGAATTGTCAGCAAAATTCTAGTTCTTTTCACAGATAAAAGGATTTGTGTATTTAATTCGGCCTGTACAGCAGGAAACTAAATGTAAAACATATTTCAGTGTAGCCTTTTTTAAATGATCTGTACTTTTTTTACAAGTTCCTGATGAGCATCCTGTTTCAGATTTAGTCATTTTTATTTTTTATTTTTAGACTGCGCTCTGCTTAGCATTTGCACAGTAACAGCTGCAAAAAAAACCCCAAACCAACCCCTAAGGATAATACAAACAAACCCCTCCCCTCCCCCCCTGTCTTTGTCCCACTGCAGTGGTAAATGTGTTGGTTCATATTGTGATGCAGGTTAATGAAATGCATTGTGTTTGAATGTAACATTCACTTTTTCAATGTTCTTTGCCTGCATGCATTTGAGATGTCTACATTTTGGAAAGTAATTACATTTAGGAGTTACTCTGAGATTGTGATTTAAAATATATATATATATTTTTAACATTACTTTGGTGTAAACACCACTTCAACTTCTAAGGGAAGTGGAAAACAATGCAATTATCTGAAAAATCAAAATGAGATTCAATGGAATATTTTTATTTATAGTCCCACAAACGTGCATAGTGCTGGACAGACAAAAGGTCCATTCCCCAGAGAGCTTACACACCGTTAAATTATTTATATATTCAGAACTCACTTAGGTTTTTAGAACACTCTGTGGCAGTATGGGTAGATTCCTCCAACAGAACTGGCTGAGGGGATTAGCTGGATGATTCTGGTATGATGATGACCAGTGAGACAGTTTCCATGGTAGTATGTAAATTGACTTACACTGGAATTCACAGATATTGTACAGTAGAACCTCAGAGTTATGAACAGCTTGGGAATGGAGGTTGTTCGTAACTCTGAACAAAATATTATGGTTGTTCTTTCAAAAGTTTACAACTGAACATTGACTTAATACAGCTTTGAAACTTTATTTTGTAGAAGTAAAATGCTGTTTTCCCTTTATTTTTTTAGTAGTTTACATTTAACACAGTACTGTACTGTATTTGCCTTTTTTTTGTGTGTGTGTGTGTGTCCCTGCTGCTGCTTGATTGTGTACTTCTGTTTCCAAATGAGGTGTGAGGTTGACTGGTCAGTTCGTAACTCTGAGGTTCTACTGTACTGAAAAGGATGGTTGGGGAAATCCTGTGTTTCTTCATGCTAGTGTTGCAGAGCTCTTAGTAGATTTAAAACACATTTGTGGATTGATTTACACTGGCCTTGTCTTCACTTGCCATGAGCGTTTACAAACCATATTCAGACAGAGTTCAAATGCAGTTGCAGCCAAACTGGTTTCTCAGACTAGCCCTAAATACAGTTTTTGAGTATGGGTTTAACCTAGTTTGGTCTCCATCCACACAGGCTGGACAAACCATTTTATAAACTGGTTATTAACTAATGTCTAACCCCAACCAAATGTGCTTAGAACAGTTAGAACAGCAGAACAATTAGACAATTAAGGAAATAGTAATATTGACACAATAATTGGACAGATAACTCATTCAGGCGTTAACCTTTGTTCTCTTTCCAGTGACATTCTTAAAAAATAACTCTAACATCTGGATATCTTGGACCGGTTCCTTTGTGCATCTAACATATTGCTCTTGTACATCCTTCTAGCTTGAGATCATGCCAGTCCCCCTGTATGTAAAACTAAAGTTTTGGAACCAGATTACATTTTTGGAGTCATGTTTTTCCAAGGTGCCAGGGGTATTTCATTGTGCTCCCATAGTTTTGTATAGATGAGTAGCTACTGCAAAGTCCCTGCACTGTGAAAATATAGCCTTGCAAATTTCAGGGCAGAAAATTAGGCAACAGTAATTTAGTATTGGTTATTTATATGTTTTTCTATAATGGAGGAAACTTTTTACAAAGCAGTGACCTGGGAGGAGAGAGAGTTGAATTACTGTGTTGAAAAAATCATGAGCCAAGACCCCAAAATCATGAGATTGTCTTAAAATCCATGAGATTTTAGAAAAAAATAATGTTGGTACTTATTTACCTTCTGATTTTTTGAGCCTTTAGGGAACACTTGACCCTCGTTCAAGGTTTTTCCCACTGCTCTGAGAACTAGAAACTTACCTTTTTTTAAAGTAAAAATTTCACCTTTAAATAATCACTCCAGGAGCTTGTCCTGTAAGAAAACTGCCACATATTGCAAGACGCACTATAAAATCATTTGCGTCTCCAGCACTGACCTTGTGAATAATGTTAATGTATTTGTGTAGGCTCTTTCCTTTCGTCACAGAGAAGTCAACTGATTTGCAAGACATGTTGGTGTGACACAACACTGCTACATCTTTTAGCATATGAAAATATCGATGCAAATGTATACAACTTGAGTGGTGCATGAAATAGAAATATCTGGGAAGGGCCATATACTCTATTTTCTGTAGCATGTGAGATGTCTTGGTATTGATACTGCTACTCTTTTGTACTTGTAACATAGCTCATCGTGGGAGTCGTTTATGAGTGTATCTGAGCTCTGAACAGGAACTGGGGCTGTGGCTTGTCATGGGTTGTGGTGCAGAAACAAACATCCGTTTGTATCAGCGAATTTCATGTCTAGCATTTTGCAGTAGTTCCTCCCAGAGTAGTGCTGTTGTTTTATTCTGGATTTACCAGCCTGAAACAGTGAAGTTATTCTGGGCTCAAAAAGATTTCCAAGCTCTCTGTTTTCTTTAATGTGGCTTCTACTGAATACTCTCCAGCCTCATTGTGCTTGTATCAAAGATAATTGCAGAAGTTCTTTCAGTTTTTACTATGGTAGATCAGCCCTACTTCAAAACCCAGAAGCCCACACAGAGTGATAATGAAAAGGTACAATGGGAAATAGTTCCATTGTTTGCAGTGGGGCTGGTCACGGAGCAAGGTTCTGCATAAAGCGAGCAGGATCAGAACCTAAGACCTGGAACTTGCATTGGATAGTGTGAGGTTGGATGTTACCCATACTACCAGGAGCCCTGTTGAAGTCAGTGGGACTCTGGAGGGGTTCAGTAGTAACAGTTGCAAGATCAGAGCCTAAATGTTCATTCCTCATGGCACAAACCACATGCAGAGACTGGAGTTATAAAGTTATCTACAGGTGTTTATAGCTGTGAGCAAAAATGCCTTTTTAAAAAAAAGTCTGTGTATATATTGTATTTAATAATAAATGATATATCATTTATATTATTGTTTTCTGCTCACCTCACTCAAAGAGAACAGATTTCTCCTATTTTCAAAAATATTTCCCTCTGGGCTGAGATTAAGCATGGAAACACCAACACAAAAGGAGAGGGGGTTTTCTTAAAAAAACAAACAAACACAAAACACAAAACACAAACAAAAAAACACAACACCCCCCCCCCCAAACATATGAGCAAACAAAAGTTAAGATGAAAGTTGATTTGCTCCCTTAACTATAACATTTGCTACTGTAAAGGTTATATCTGTAAATCTTTAGTAATTCTGTATTTGGTCTGGATCATTAAACATGTTGATTTGTATTCATCGTGATACATCATGATTAACTTTTAACCATGACAACTGTAGTGTGTCATCACTATCTAGTGTCCACAATACATGCAAATATCTGTGTGGAAATATATCTTTATCTTTTGTGCTTGGAGATTAGAAGGTTGCAACACAGCTTTTACTATCATGCTATCTAGTAAGTAGGGTTGCATAAATCTATTTTTAGAGTGGAGATCCCAGTTTGATTCTAGTTTATATATATATATATATATATATATATGGTACCATTATTGGTTGTATAAAAATTAAGTTTTTACTTCAAATAGCTTCCTTTGCATTTACTATCTTGTGCTGATGTAGTACAGGGAGTTTTTCTCTTTTCAACATACCAATTTTACTCTACTGGTTTCTGTAATATTGCCATTGTTTTTAGTAAAGTAATTCTTTCAGGTCTCCTGCAACTTGTTTTTGGCTTCCATCTCCATCTGAGAATCTTGTGTGAAAGAAAATATCAATCTTTGGTTGTCATTGAGCACATTCAGACATTTTAGTGTTTTGCTTTAAAATTAACACCTAGTTTTAAAAGCATTGAGTTCTTTGTAATTTTTATATCTAATAAAACAGGTTTTGAAAGTCCAGTTGGATTTAATTTTCATTTGTTTTTTCAAATGTTTCTTGTGCCTCAGTATGCTTAAATGGATTCTTAAACAAACCTTCATGAGGTAATAGCAGCATTTGTGTCTATGTACGTATAGCAAATGGTAACACAGTTTCAGTCACTTGAAGAGCTGGTCAGAAATTGTTGACAAAATAAACAAACAATGGAAATGAAAATGTCCCTAGTTGTTTATGGGGTCCCCCTCCCCCATTTTCTGATCTGCTTTATGGTAGGCTGGTTTTAAAATGGTGTTCAAGAAATAAAAGGCTGAGTGTCCCATTACCAAACTCCTGAGATATTCATTTCTTTTAAGTGTTTTCAGTTTTCTTTAGTATGTATAGTTAAGAAGGTAGTTTTTACCTGTTTGATGTAATGAGTTAGGTAATTGGGGATTGCTTATGGATTACTTTTGTCCTTCCTCTAGAGCACTGGGTATTTGGCTTCTGGTGGAAGCAGGATGGTCTGATACACCCATGAGCATAGGATTTGTCATACTGAATACAGTGGTTTCTGCTTGAATTGTAAATGTTTGCCTTTGAGTCATCACTTTTCTTATGGGTACCGCTGAATTTCCTAATGTAGCTTTGTCATAGGTTATGGTTAAATTGTCTAACTTAAAGACGAGGAAAACATTCAAGGGACACCATCAATTTGAATATTACGTGTGTGTGTGTGTGAGAGAGAGAGAGAGAGTTCAAAACAAATGAAATTTCAATTTGATGGAACTATACATGACATCTCATGCTAGGCTGTGAAGTAAATGTAAAATTCTTGTAACTTGATGCTTACCTAGGGAAGCTATATGCAAAATAAATGCTATAAGTTTTGAAATCATGTTAAAAACTGTTGATAACTTCCACTTTGTTTGTGGGCAAAACTTCCATTAACTTAAATGAGAGCATGACGTTGACCAGCATTTCTCAAATGCGGCCACCGTGGCTGCATGGGACCACCAGAGGCTTTTCTTGTAGCCACAACCTCATGGGCTGTGATGGAGGGCGAGGGGCAAAGTAGTGTGCCCCCCCCCCTTCCCTGTTGCTTCTGGATGCACCGCCTTGGTGTTGGTTGCTGGGGCCACCAGCAGGGTGGGCCCTGCCCCCCCTCTGGAGACACCTGAGGCACAACGCTGGAGGAGCAGGCAGTTGGTGAGTTCCCCACCTTCCCAGGAGTGTTGAGACCCAGGCTTGGGCTCCAGCCCCGGGGCGGTTGGGTGTTGGGCTCCAGCTCCAGCGGTGGCAGGCTCCAGGCTCTGGCCGTGCAGCTTCATGGTCCAGGCCCCGTCCCCCAGCTGCAGGACTTCGGGCTCTGGCCACAGGGCTTCGGGCTCCAGCCCCCTGCTGCCTCCCTTTGCCTCCCTCCCGGCCCCCGCTGCCTTCCCCTCTCCTCCCCCCCCATCCAGGGCTTAATTTGTGTCCAGGTTTGCCAGGGTGAGTAAGTCTGCTGTGAAAAGTGATACTTGTATGTTTGGTAATATCACTTTTAACAACCGGCTTACTAGCTAGCAATAAATAAATTAGAATGATTTGGACGTGTTTATGTGCACATTTATTTGTTTTTCCTAAAGTTTATTAAGTATTGTAAGAGCGTCCACCAGCAAGAGTTGATGGTCACACTCTAAGGCCACCAAAAGATTTGTCCTGAGAATCCCTGAGTTGAACAGCACTGTTTAGCTCAAAGGATCCCAAAGAAATTTTACAAACTAAACAGGGATCTCTATCTCCCCCCAGCTGAAATGCAGATACTTCTGGGATGCAACACATGGACAATTTAACAGGTCATACCATCATACTGCAGTTTAGGGCTGGAAGTGAAGAACACTCCACTTGGAATTGCAAGTATAATTTCAGGTAGGCAGCAGGGGTGAAAGTAACTTAAAGGACTTACAGGTATGCCGGAGTCCTGAGCAGGGGGCGGGGCCTCAACTGGAAGAGGGGGGGCCTTTAAATACCCTGGCCCTTTAAATCAAGATTTAAAGGCCCAGGGGCTCCGTCTGCGGCTGGAAGCCCCGGGGCCTTTAAATCACCCCCGGAGCTACCAGCTGCAGAGGTGGCTAGGAGCCCCGGGGCTCAGAGGCGATTTAAAGGGCCCGGGCCTCTGGCTACCGTGGCGGAGCCCCAGACCCTTTAAATCACCTCAGGAGCCCTGCTGCCGCTACCCCAGGGCTCCGGCAGCCAGGCTCGGGTGGTGATTTAAAGGGCCTGGGGCTCCAGCTGCTGCAGGGGGCTCCAGCTGCTGCAGGGAGCCCTGGGTCCCTTGCTGGTACACCGGACCGGACGGGCTTACTTTCACCTCTGGTAGGCAGAAGAGAGGAAGCATTATGTAGAGGTTAAAGCGTAAACCTGGCAGTCAGGAGACTTAAGTTCTGTTCCTGGTGTGACTTAAGGCAAATCAGCCTCTTTGTGCTCATGTTTCCTTATCTAAAAAACGGGGACAGTAATTCTCCTTGTGTCAAAAGAGTCTTATGAGTCTTTATTCACTGATCTTTGGGATCCCTGGATGGAGACAGGTGTTATAGAAATGAAAATATTATAATTTGCCGGAGGTGGAATTTGTCCAGGATTCTGGCATCATGTCCTTATTCTTTGTGAAAAGTAATGTGGGTTTTTTAATAAGCACAAGTGGTCAGATGAAGTCTCAGCTTTATGTGCCATGTGAAAGTCACCACCTACAGCAGCACAGTGCCTCTGCTCTAAGGCACTGATTTAGTTCCCATTCAGAGGGAAAAGAGCTACTCCCAGAATTACGGAGACCACTCAGTGTAGAAAGGTGACCAAATTCTGATTCTGCCTCCCAGACTGTGGATTATCTTCGTTCACTGCCCCAGCTTTCACAAACTGAGGACAAGTTATTCTCCATTCAGGAGCTCCCTCTGTTCACTCCGCTTTCTGCGCTGCGTATATCCATCAGACTCTAGCTTGTTTTCAAGGCTGTATGCAGGGACTTTTCATTTGATTCTGCTGATCTCTGACTGTTTTTTCCCCATCATCTCTCCTCATTTAAGTTACTTTTTCTTTTCCTTTCTTTGGCAGAGCGATCGCCTCTGTCTGAGCCATTAAGTAACTATTTTTGTTCTGAGTTAAAATAGGGAATTGCAGAACTACCCTGACTGCATGCTTGGCAAATCCATAATACTGGAGTTTTCTCGGGGAGGTGGGAGGGAGGCTGGTCCTTGTTGCTGGTCTTTGTCCAGCAGCTTTTTGAACAGTATCTGGTCTCACAGGGCAAACGAGGCCTGAGGAACTGGTAGACAGCTTCTCCAGGAGAAAAGCAACCGATGGGAAGGTGACAAGGAGAGATAGGAGGGCATTGGCCTGCTAAACCCAGGGTTGTGAGTTCAATCCTTGAGGGGGCCATTTAGGAACTGGGGGCAAAAATCTGTCTGGGGATTGGGCCCGCTTTGAGCAGCCGGTTGGACTAGATGACCTCCTGAGGTCCCTTCCAACCCTGATATTCTATGATTTCTGTTAAATTAAAAAGTTCAAATCACGCAAGCTTCATTTCCCACCTTATCACTGAATCAACATGCATTCACCACAGTTTGAATAGTTCTTTAATTGAATGTCCATACAAATGAAACTGTCTCTCACTTCATTAGAAGGCTGCTTTTAGTGTAAATCTGAGCAATATAAAGGGATGAATTGATGATGATTCATGTGGTGGCTAGAATTGTACCTAGCAGGCCCGCTGACAGCAATTCCAGGCCCCAGGGCAGAACAGTCAATGGGCCCCCCCGCACGCACAAGCCGTGCCCGCACAAACGCTGTTTGCCTGACATTTGGGCGGTGCTGTGCCCGCGCTGGCTGGTGCCCAGCGAGCTGCTGGCTGCGTTGCTGGGCGCGCTCTTCTGGCATGGCCAGGGCTTCCACATGCCCACCCAGTGGGGTTGCCAACTGTCTAATCGCGCAAACCCAAAGACCCTTGCCCCACCTCCTGCCCCATCCCTTCCCTGAGACCATGCCCTGTCCCGCCCCTTCTCTGATGCCCCGCCCCCTGCTCACTCCATCCCCCCTCCCTCCGTTACTCGCTCTCCCATACCCTCACTCACTTTCACCAGGCTGGGGCAGGGGGTTGGGGTGTGGGAGGGATGCGAGGTGCAGGCTCTGGGAGGGAGTTTGGGTGCGGGAGGGGATGCAGGCTCTGGGAGGAGGTGAGGGGTGCGGGAGGAGATGCGGGCGCTGGGAGGGGGTGAGGGGTGCAGGAGGGGGTGCGGGGTGCGGGAGGGGGTGTGAGATGAGGGAGGGGGTGCGGGATGTGGGCGCGGTGAGGGGTGCGGGAGGGGTTGAGGGGTGTGGGCACTGGGAGGGAGTTAAGGTGTGGGCTGTAGGCTGGGGCAGAGGGTTGGGGTGCAGGAGGGGGCCAGAGGGTCAGCGCTTACCTCTGGCGGCTCCTGAAAGTGACCAATGAGAGCAGCGAACTTGGCGCTCGGGTTGGGGGCAGTGCGCGGAGACCTCCTCCCCGGGGCCGCAGGGACGTGCCGGCCGCTTCTGGGAGCGGTGTGGAGCGAGGGCAGGCAGGAAGCTGCCTTAGCCCTGCTGCACTGCCGCCGGCGGCTGGGTGCCCCTGGGCCCTTTTAAATCACTTGGGCCCCTGGGCAATTGCCCCCTTTGCATGCCCACCCGCCCCCATTGGCGGGCCTGGTATCTAGAGAAGTTGTGGCTCCCTTGTCATAAGGTTGGAAGGAAAGTCCTAATTGTATCCCTCACCCCAAGCTACCTACACGTCCTATTAAGTTGTACTGATTTGCTTTGCTGTTGCAAAAACTTTATTTTCCGAAGCACTACGTAACAAACCCCAAGTGAAAGAACTTGGATGTCCTGTAATAGCATTTTTGATGTAAGCTCTGACATACTGCTGTTCCATACGTAAACTCCCCAGCTCTTGATGTCAACAGGAGAGCTTCATGCACAGTAGGGATAGCAGAATATCAGTCAACAGCCTATGTGTAGAATGTTTTAATTGTTATTTCACATGGTATTTTAAAGGCCAGAATTGTTTTTTCATGAATTTTCCCAAGGAATAATTTGCATGAGCCAAAGTAAGAGAAATTGAAATGCAGTCCAATGGAATTATGGAAATGCCAAAAATGATGTTTACTGTTGTGTTAAGAACAATCTAAATTATCTATGCATAATAGATAATTATTTGAACTTCTATACCCCTCAGAAGTGTCTTATGAATATTAAGCTCGCCTATCAACACCATTATGGAAAAAGGGGTGTTATCCCCATTTTACAGCTGGGGAAAAAGGGACACTAAAGCTGGGACATGCCCAAGGCCACACTTGAAGTCTGTGGCACTGGCAGGAATTAGAACATAGCTCTCTTGAGTCCTTTGCTTTAACCACATGGACCATTCCTGCTCCATATGGTGTGGTGGCTTCTGAGGTTGTTAGACCTCATATGTGTGCCCAGAATGGAAAGATTGGATTACCAAGAAGTTCATTTGGGAATCAGTTACACTCTAACCACAGGATGTAGTGCTTTAATAATTTCTTGAAGTGTGTGTGTGTGTGCTTGTTTTTGGGAAGGGTGGTGGTTTGGGGTTTGATCCTGCATGGTGCTCAGCAGTTTCAAGTGGGACATTGGATATTAGGAAAAACTTTTTCACTAGGAGGGTGGTGAAGCACTGGAATGGGTTACCTAGGGAGGTGGTGGAATCTCCTTCCTTAGAGGTTTTTAAGGTCAGGCTTGACAAAGCCCTGGCTGGGATGATTTAGTTGGGAATTGGTCCTGCTTTGAGCAGGGGGTTGGACTAGATGACCTCCTGAGGTCCCTTCGAACCCTGATATTCTATGATTCTATGATTAAATTGTGTACTTAAACAGAGTCCCCTTCCATGAGAGGGTGTATGGTGTAGTGGATAAGGCAATGGACTAGGAGTTATGAGAGTGGGTTCTGTTCCTAGCTCTGCAACTGATCTTATGTATGACCTTTGTCAAGTCGCTTCACCTCTATGTGCCTTTGTTATCTCACTCTTTGTGTTGTCTGTTTTAGATTGTAAAATCTTTGGGTCATAGCTTGTCTTTTAGGAACAGGAATTACCACACTGGTTCAGATCTGAGGTCCATGTAGTCCAGTATCCTGTTTCTGACAGATACTTCAGAAAAAACAATAAGAATCTTGCAGTAGTCAGATGTGGAATAATCTGCCATAATCATTAGGCCACATCCTAATCTTTTATTAATAACAGAATGATTTAAGCCTGACGTTTGAGGTTTAATATCCCTTCCAGAATGTTTGTCAAGCAATAACAGCTATAACTCTGGGTATTCTTGTTATCCACAAAAATATCCAATCTGTTTTCGAAACTTGCTAAGAATGTACTATGAAGTCTTAACTACTTCCTATGGCAATGAGTCCCAGAGTCTAATTACATACCATGTGATAAAGTTTTCTTTTATCAATTTTGAATTTGCCATCTTTTAATTTAATTGAATGTTCCCTTGTTCTTGTGTTGTGAGACAGGAGGTCAAAACTCCTTATCTGCCTTCTGTTATACCCTTCTTATTTTAAATTCTTGAATCAGGACCACTGTTGTTTGGTAAACAATCCTGATCTTTTTAATTTTCAGTTGATAGATTTTTTTCCTTAGTTCTAATAATTCTTGTTGCCCTTCTTCATCTGATTCTGCAGTATCCTTTTTGATATGGTGGGGGTGGGGAGTACATAACACAGTACTCAAAATGAGGGCAGAGCATTGGTTTATATTATGGTATTATAATACAGTTAATCTAGAATTTTGTAAGGAGTATGACTACTTTAATTTTTCCTTCCATATCATATATATATGTTCATATATCAACATTTAACTTCATTTGCCACCATATTACCCAGTGACGTATCTTGATTAGGTCTCTCTGAAGTTCTTCACAGTCCTCTCTGGTTTTGGACAACATAAATAAGTCTGTATCATCTCCAAATTTTGCTAACTCATTACTCACTCCCATTTCTAAATTACTAATAAACGTATTAAACAACATTAGACTTGGTATGGAACTTTGAGGTACCCTATTGGTAACCTTTTGCCATGATAAAAATTGACCATTTAATCCCACTCTTTATTTTATCTCCGAGCTGGTTTTTGATCCATGACAATACTTTGCCTCTCACCCCATGACTGCTTAGTTTCTTTATTAGTGTCATGTGAGACCTTATCAAAGGCCTTTTGAAAGTCTAAATAAATTATGTCAACAAGTTATTTTATCTATTACTCTATTGATGTATTCAAAACAACTCTAATAGATTAGTGAGATTTTTTTTTTTTTTATTTGCAGAAGCCATGCTGGTTATATCTTATCATAATCTTCCAGGTGCTTCATTATTCTATTTTTAATTATTATTTCAACCAGTTTGTCAGGTACAGATGTAAGGCTGGCTAGTCTGTAATTCCCCAGAACACCCCTTGTGTCTTCTTTTAAATACAGGGACAACATTTGCAACCTTCCAATCCTGCAGAACAGCAGCTGATTTTAATGAGAGGCTATATTGTTAGCAGCTCAAATACTTCATATCTGAAGTCTTTCAGAATTCTTGGATATATACCCCTACCCCCACTGCCTGAAAGACTGAGGCACCTTGACCAGGAAAACAAGGGGCCAGAAGTCAGGCGAACCAACCACTAGGCCCTCCAAGCACCCTGTTACAATCTGTACAGATTCAATTGTGTGGTCCTCTCCACTCAATGTTTTTTGGTATGTATCGATACAGCGTCTCGCACAATGTGTCCCTGATCTCACTTGCAGCCTCTGTGCCCTACAGTAATACAAATAATTAACAACAACACTATGTTAGGTGAGGAAGGGTTGGGCTTCAGTAATTCTCACACTAAGTTTATACAAAATGCTGCCATGAAATCTGCGAGGGTAAATCATGTGTTTATTTCTTAAAATAGCCTAGACTAACAGTGTTGCTTAATTGTTGGTGTTTCTTAAATAAAAGCATAGCAGTTCATAACCTTTGGAATGTGAGCGAAGGTTTGCTCACTAAAGGATTAAAAATGAACTCTCCAGTATCTAACCTTAGACATGAAATTGCAAACAGTAGATTGAGTGTAAACAAAGCGCTGATTTCAGTTCTTGTGCCATGTGGAAAAGCAGTAATCATTGAGATTTAAAAGCATGTCAGCGGTGCTGGATAAACTGAAACCTACCAGTGCACTGGAGATAATGAGAAAATCACAGGCTGTTCCTGGTTTCACTCTGAGGTTGACTGTAAAGGAAAAAAACACATTCAAATTTAAACTTCTTGTGTTTAAGAGAATGGATCAACAAAATATTGCTCCCAAGTGACCTGTACTCTGTTCAGGGAGTCAGGTGATGCAGATGTATCTAGGAGATGAGCGTATAATATATTACATTTATGGGCAAGAAAATAAATAGCTCAAGGAGTTCAAATGGAACAAAAAATTGAAATGAAGAAAGGGAGATATTGAAGGCTCAATGAGTTACAAGAAGCGGGAGTAGAGTTGCTCCGTAATACTGTGCTTTGATCCTTTTAAAAATAGCTTAAATTGTAGAATGTGATGGTCCTTTGACTTCTCTTGTTCCCTCTTGTGCGCGTGTGGCGTGTACAGAGCAACATTCTATAGATGCAGTTGTAGGTCCAAAAGCCATTTCAAGGCCACCTCTGTGAAGTTGTGGATATCGTCCATTTCAGCTCTGAATCCATATACGGGGCACCGCACTAAGTTCCCTCTAAGCTGCGCAGCCACGCAGCAGGCTGTCAAGGGCCGCACAGGCGCACAGCCACGGGTCTGGAGAGGAGAGAGGAAGTGGGGTGGGTGGGGAGCAAGTTGGGGCGTGCAGGGCTGCGGTGGGGAGAGGCACCTCTCCCCAGGCCCCAGCGCTGGAGCTGCCTGCACCCCAAACCCCTCAGCCCTGGCCCCATCCTAGAGCCCTCTGCCCCAGAGCGAGAAAGTTGCAGCGCTGTAAAATGCCAGTGTAGACAAGCCCTGGGTTTTTCTTTTCAGTTTCAAGTTGTTTCAATGTTTTCCCATTACCGTTAATGGTCAACCATTGTCTCTACCTGGCTGGACAATGCTAAGTTCTTGGAGCTGGTTTTGTGTAAACACCTGGCCTGGGAGGTGCCTTCCCTGCCTAATTGACTCACCACGCTGCTGTGAGGTGATGCTGCAGTTGCAGTACAGTTACAATTTTCTACGCCTATATACATGCATACATTCATAACCAGAACCTATATACATCTCTCTTAATGACCATCAAGTTCAGGGCATTACAAGCTTTCATAAAAGATCTTACTTGGCATATTTTTATACACCATAACATTGTCTACAATTGGTTGATTCAGTTGTTTATTTTTGGGATTCAGACCACCCTGTTCTCCCATTGGGGTGACTGGACCTTGACTGTCATACCTCCTCTTGTGAGTTTGTTGCTGGAGTTTTGTTCATTGGCCATGACGTAAGCTTCACCTCCGTCCCCTCTTTTCTGGACAGGGTGTCGGGTACCTTGTTCTCCAACCCTCAGTAGGATTAATCTCCTTATCATATTCCTGCAAAGCTATGCTCCAGCCTGGCAATCTGAAATTGGTTCATTTTGTTTCATGGAGAATTATTTTGTAAAATATTTACAATTACTGTTGCTGAGAATTTTGTATAGATAGTTGAATGGGAAAGTGTATAACTTTATCAGGATATGGAAAAAGTATGTGTTTGAGATCCTGCTTTGGATGCTGACCAATGTGTGTCATTAATGTGCATATTTAATTTTTTTTTGTTTTCCAAAATGTTTTGTGATGTATATATTTTGAAAATACTGCTGAAAGAATAGCATTTATTTTTGTTCAGGGTTAAGCTTGTTATGGTAAAATATACTACATATACACACGTGCATGCACACACATTTACACTTGATAAGAACAATATGCCCAGTGCTGTTCCCGATAAACCAAATGGAAAAACAATGTTTTATCATGATAGAGACAGACATAAGGTAAATATCAACATTATCTATTGAGTAATTTTTTAATGAGCTCTAGTTCAAAAGCGACTGTTTCTGCATAGACTAAAGAAAATCATTCTTCTTTGAACTTAGTGTGAACGTAACAAGTCTCAACCCAAAATTATGGGGGTGCTAAAATAGGGATTTATCACAGAAGTTGGCTGAAACCAAAACTATATAGGGGCAGCTGCCTCTCCGTAATACTGAAGATAGAGTTTGGTATGGGAGTCCTGTTATTGTACTATGCCAGTGCTATGTAAACTGCCCATACATACTTTCTTCGTGACTCCATCCCAACTTTTGTATATACTGGTTTAAAAAAAAAAACACAAAACTTGTAGAACTGAGATCAGTTCTGAAGTAGGCTGGTGGGGAGCATGCTTTGAACTAATGGGAAGATTCCACAGCTAGTAACCATGCAGTGCTTGAGTAATCCTATTTGTATTTTTTTATATTTTTAAACAGTTATTACAGCAAGTATCTTTAAAGTATCATTCATGTTTTGAATAAAAAATGAACTTACAGGTCAGAATAGCAAATACATCTCATAACTGGTTTTGTTTGACTTTACTCTTTCCTTTTTTGCCATTTCCTATTCCCTTTTTCTTCCCCTCCAATGTATTGTTAACACTATTGACATAAATACCATATAATGAAATTTGTGTTTCCAAAATTTAGTTAATACCATGCCAGTGAAAGTTCAGTCAATGACCTGATGTCTTGATTAGGTCTGGTAAGGATCAAATAAGTTTGGAAATGTGTATTGTGAATCAGACAGATGTTATAATTGGTCCAGTATAAGCCTAGGGTTTCTTAATACAGACAATATCTATCCTGTATTCAGTATTGTAGCTGTATTGGTCCCAGGATATTAGAGAGACAAGATAGGCGAGGTAATATCTTTTATTGGACCAACTTCTGTTGGTGAAAGATATGAGCTTTTGAGTTTACACAGAGCTCTTCTTCAGATCATCTGCACAGTTTGGGATTTCTACAGATTTTGGATATTAATAGTTATGTAAAATTTGTTAATTTTTGTAGCTAGTAAAATATCCCTAAAGTTAACATATAATTGCTGTGTTGTCTTGTTCTTTTGCTATCTAGTCTGATTCTCAAAGTCTCAAATCTCGATGGACAAAGGAAAGGTTTGCTCTAATAAGTAACAGACTAAATGTGCTGTTGAAGAATAAAGAGAAATCTGCTTTAAATTAAAACTTGGCTAAACAAAGTTTGTCTTAGCGTTATTGTTTAATATGGATTAGTCACTTTTATTTGTAATTTTTTGTCTTAGGTTCTGTATTGGCCCATTCAATACTATGTAAATAACATTTGGGTAAGTGTGAAAAGCAGCTGCTGTTACATAAGGAGCACTGCATGTTGGTACTGTAACTTGTTAAATGTTCTTCAGTCAAAATGAAATTGGCCTGCAAACTGTTGCTAGGGAAATAGGTGCCTGTGGTTAGTGCTGAATGCAGAGGGGTTTGTGTGACTTGCAGATCCGAAAGTGGTTTAAAGTACACAGGCTGCATGTCACTTTATTTCCTGAAACTCACCTCTCTTGATGAGCAGCAAGAGACAAAATGCTAACGTTTCTTTGACTCTTGAAAGCTGTTCTTCACAAACATACATAAAACCTTTTTTTCTGTTTTGTCCTGTAAACTAAAATACTTTGTGTATACTGCTCACACTTGCTACCTTTTTCTTTTCAGTGTCTTTATATGCTGTTAAATACTTGTTGGGT
This sequence comes from Platysternon megacephalum, assembly GCA_003942145.1. Classification (NCBI taxonomy): domain Eukaryota; kingdom Metazoa; phylum Chordata; order Testudines; family Platysternidae; genus Platysternon; species Platysternon megacephalum. Next base: position 6,383,886 of record QXTE01000059.1, on the reverse strand, counting down.
CTGATCCTGCAAACACTTTTACGCACATGAGCAACTTCCCCATTTGAACATAAAGTTGTTCACATGCATAAGTGTTTAGATCAGAGGAGCCAGTGAATGTTGTATTTTCAGTTCATCATAAAAATTCAATGTACTGTAATGAAACTGGGTGGAATCTTGGCTCTACTAATATCGTTGAGAGTTTTGCCATTTATTTTAATGGGGCCAGGATTTCACCCAATAATATCCTTTTTCTAGAGGTAATTTAATGTTACAAGTAGAGGTTGCTGCATTAGCTCCCTTAGGAAACTTTGAATTTCTCAACCTCGGGCTTGGTCTACACTACCAACATACGTTACGTTGGTATAATTACGTAGCTCAGAGGTGTGGAAAATCCCCATCCCGAACGACATAGTTATACCAACCTAACCCCTGGTGTAGACAGTGCTATGTCAACGGGAGTGCTGATGGGAGAAGCTCTCCCGTTGGTGCAGATAGCGTCTTCACTAAGCGCTACAGCAGCACCAAGCTGGGGCGCTGTAAGCATAGACAAATCCTTAGACACCCAGCTCTTTTAGGATGTTTTGGAGAGCCCACACTGAAGTGTTACATTGATTTGGAAAGATTTCTTGTTCCTGGAGTGACAGAGAAATCTATCACTGAAGCTTTAACAAAATCCCTGAAATGTGATTAGCCAAATAATGGGCCACTTCACCTTGAATGGTCAGTTGAAATATGTGTTAACTACTTATGCTAAACAATCTGTTCTATCTTGTATTTCACTGTGACACTCTGTGTAAGTTCCTCAGACCTGAAGAAGAGCTCTGTGTAAGCTCAAACACTTGTCTCTCTCACCAGCAGAAGTTGGGCCAATAAAAGATATTACCTCACCAACCTTGTCTCTCTAATATCCTGGGACCGACTCGGCTACAACAACACTGCAAGCAGTTAGCCAAATAAACATTCTTAGCACAGCTTGGTGAGTCCTTTTGCAGTAACAGAACTCAGAAATAATTTTCCACTAGGGAAAAAGGTTAGTCCCATAAAGTCTAATTTCAGAAGTCCCATTTTAAAAAAAACAAAAAAAACCCAGGTTCCTTATAGATACCTGACTGCTACAGGGGTTAACTCCTATTCTATTCATCCGGATTCTTACACCTTGAATGTCAGTACATCTTGTATACTCTGCTTAGGATGCCACAGTGTCTATTATACCTTGGCAGATTTTAGCAGTGGAGAATCTACAGCCTTTTCACCAAATCTTAGTTCCATTGACGTTACTGGGAGTTTTCCTGTTGAATTTAGTGAGATCAAGATTTAGTTGTGTGTACTTGTTGTGTGTACTGCTGACATTCCGCCTGATTTTACATTTAGAGTCCACAGGACAATGCACTTAGGTAGGCTTTAGATTTCTTCATCCATTACCATGCTCATCTCACTACTGTTTTGCGTTTTCCCCACTCCTCCTGTTCATGTGATATTCATCCTCTTTTGCAGCATGTAAGCCATGCTATGTGTGCTGGCAGGGAATTTACCTTTACTGAAATCCTCCTGCCTGAAGAGGCAGAACCTAGGAATGTAGAACATGGGGTTTTAGTAAATATAACTTCGCTGCCACCACAAGAAGCAGAGTGGCTCTGCTGTGGAGAGCAACCTGAGAAGGTAAATCTGAATAAAACATCTCAAGTAGACGTTGGGTATCATGGGACTTGATATTACAAGTTACTGGAAACACGGGGGAATGCCACAATAGTTAGTAGAGAGACAAGGGAAGGTTTGAAGTAATATCTTTTATTGGGCCAACTTCTGTGGGTGGGAGAGACAAGCTTTCGAGCTTACACAGGTGTAAATTTGAAAGCTTCTTTCCCACCCACAGAAGTTGGTCCAGTAAAAGATTTACCTCATCCGCCTTGTCTCTCTAATATCTTGGAAACCAAACAGCTGCAACAACACTGCATACAGCAATAGTTACCATTCAGATGCATATTCAAAGTGTCTGAATAGCTAACCAAAGTCTGAGAACCAAGCATCTAGTCTATGGGTATAATTAGCATGTGAGTTCTTTGGCTGCATAGGTGGAATTGGCTTTTACACACTATCAAGTAGCTTAGCAGTGCAGTATTTTGAGATTTAGAATAAATCCCTATGGGAAAAAGCCAAACGTGGGGAATGGTGAGAGTTAGTCTTTGGTAGAAGGGTCTGTCTAACTTGTTCAGTGTTAAGTGTAAATTTTCAGGGAGGATAATATTTGGCAGCATTGCCTTGACTGATCCTACTAAACTGTAGCTGGAGGGTCACAGGGACCACAACCCCAAAGGGGAAATGGAAATGTTGGTGTGCTACGTACTGCATGTGTTACAGTGCTACATGGAGTTTAGAGTGAAACGCTGCTCTGGAACTGGGGACTGACAACTTCTCGGTGAGGTTCTCTCCACCTTAATCTTGGCCTTGCCTGAGCATGTTGCTGGTTCTCTCCTATTGAAGAAGAAACCGGGGCTCCATCTTCTGTTTCACTAGCTCTCTTTGTAAATATACCTTCCAGTTTTAGGCACGTTCTTTGTTGCCTCTTGTGGGCTTCAGTCATGCTTCCCCAGCTGGCATAGGAATTTGTAGCTGGCAGTGGGGCAAAGCAAATTGTACATTATATCTGGGTCTTGTAGTGGGTGGCCCAAGCAAATGGATTCAGTGAGGGCTCCAGAGATTCTTGAACTGCCTGGGTGTTTAAATAAATCTAAAAGATGTAAAGTCACCTCATCATCTTGCATACAGTATCTATGCAGGAGAGGTGGCCACATACTGGGTTTACTACACAGTTACAGGAAGAAGAAGGAGCGAGGAGAGGCAGAAGGTAGTTTTGTTATGGCCACTGAGCCTAAAATAACAGTGCCATTAAAAGAATGGTGCCAAAGAGGGAGTGTATTCAGTTTTTGTGGAATCGGGATGGGCGCAGGGCAATTTTTAACACTCGGTGTCTAGTTAAAACAATGTCACTTAAAATGAAGAAAAGCTAGAATTAGAAAAGAAGAGAGCGGGCGCATGAGTTACATTGTTTGTGGTGGATGTGTGAATACCCACCCTTAGCAATTATATATACTTTTAACGTTTCTTTGGTGCTAATTCTAGCATTTCTCACTTTAACTGGCACTTATGTATACCTCTGTGTTAAACTAATACTAGTGATGTCCTGCCATGTAAGAATTGTGATATGACCAGTGAATAAGTCATATACAAAGCCAATCCTTGGCTACAGTGAGATACCACTGTTCTTTCTTTCTTTAAGTATAGGAAATGTAGTGTCTCAGATACCCCTCCTGGTAACTGTTGGTAAATACTTTTGAATACTTACTTACACACTATATTTATACTACCTTCAGAGTAACTAAGCTTGGGAATCTAATCCTTCAGCGAGAATATTCTTGTTGCCAGAAACGCTAAGTGTTGTCAATACCAAGTTCTTCCAGTTCCCAAATTAACATTAGTATGTAAAGTTAGGAAGTATTTTGAAATAACACTAAATTTAATGTTTTACTGTAAATCTTCACAGCTATTAAGTTTGACTGAGAAAGTGGGAAGTGCACAGAGCTTTGCGTCCTGTGGCCACTGGGTTTGTTTGCACCTACTGGGGGGAAAGTAGCCTTCCAAAAACACATGTAAAATTTTAAAATTGATCATGCTGGTTTGGCTATTATGTTATGCTGTGAAATCATGTCGAACTGCAAAACTTCTGCTCCTTAGCAGAATGGCTCACTCAGGAAAGTGTGCTCTTGTGCCACTTGATTTTTTTTTTTCTTCACCTAAGAAATGAGAAATACTTGCTTAAGTGGAGGTTATAGTTTTAATTTCACTGTTTAGTTTTGACTGTAGAGTACAGATGTTGTGGTGTAACATATATTGCATGGTTGTGCTTTGATAAAGAAGCTTGAGGGGAAAAAAAATTAAAAAGTCCCTCTAAATAAACGCTACTCCTTTACAAAGCATATTAAAACCACACTTCAAAACATTTACTTCATTTTTTGGTGTTTGTAACAGTTTACCTCAGAGGTGATTGTGTTCCATGGTGATTGAGGGATTCTTTTCGTATATTAGAGTATCTTTTTCTTTCTTGTTTTAGGACTGTATAAATAGCGATCAGGCTTTTTTCTATCTGGAATTGGAAGGTATTTAATACCTTGATGATACAAAATATGTATCTGAGGGCCTCCTTATGCTAGGAAGCTTTTTGGTCCCTGCCCCAAAAAGCTTGCAATCTGATTTGAGATAAGATGCAACGAGTGAGTGTGACTGGCAGTAGGAGTGAACAAGCAATGGAGGGCACAGATAACGATGATGTGCTTACGGGATTTCATAGGTTATTCACTACACAATGTGATGGCTTCAGATAATTCAAAACTACTTTTAAAGGCGAAAAGTTATCCCCATTAGTCTCCTTTCTCAGCAAAGTGGCACTTCCTTGCAGACACAATAAAATCATGTTATATTGATTTACCATGATGTCTCTTTTGGGGATGTCTTCACCGCAGCAGGGAGCAAGTCTCCCAGCCCAGGTAGACAGACTAGCACCAGCGGGGCTGGAACTAGCATGTTAAAAATAGCAATGTGGCTGTTCCAGTTTGGGCTGGAGCTTGGGCTCTCAAGCTACGGGGTCGGATGGACTTGACAGCCTGATCTTCCGCCCTAGCCTGAATGTCCACATGGTTATTTTTAGCGCACTAACTTGAGTCCTGCTAGTGCAAATCTGTCTACATGCGCAGGGAGACTTGCTCTCTGCGTCAGTGCAGGACATACCCTTTATGGTTTATGGGAGTTGTTGATTCATCTTGCAGCTGACTCATGTTTTGTGCTGCATAAACACATTATTGCCAACACCAACCATTCAAAAATCAAGTTGTGGGTTCAGGCCTCCACAAATTATGAGATTGACTAAAAAATCATGGAATTTAAAAAATAAATAACATTTTGGATTCTTTTTATTTACCTACCTGTTTTTGAAACTTTAGGGTGTGCATGGTCATGATTTTCTTTGCAAACATGAAATTCACCTTACTTTTCATTTGAAAAAATATTTTCACACATTCACATGAGTCCGGGAGCTGAGGCTTTATGAAAAACACCAAATATCCTGTGGCGTTCCCGGCAGCCAGGAGCGGAGCTGGGTGACGTTCCCTCCCTGCCCTCCCCGAACCTTCCTCCGTGCCCGCCTAGGGGGGTGCGCTCCACAGATTGGGGACCTCTGTGGTAGAAGGTTGTGCTTCCTGTTTTCATTGCTGAGAGAGGGAATCCTAAAGCCTGCTTAGAAATCAGAATGGGGTTGGGATTTACTGGAGCAGTATCACACGAGAGAGAGAGAGAGATTTATTCCAGATGCATTTTGGGGTATTGTATTATGTTAGTCTTAATAATTGTCTGGTTTGCTGTATCCCCAAGACTCAGGCTGTGTGTACACAGCTGTGCTGCTAAAGCCTTGCCACTGTAAGGCATGCAGTGTAGCTACTCTTTGTCGGCAGGAGAGAGCTCTCCCGCTGACGAAATAAAACCACCCCCGACGAGGGGTGGTACCTTTGTCGGCAGGACAAGGCACTGTCCACACCAGTGCTTTTCATTAGTAAAACTTTTGTCGGTCAGGGGGATGTTTTTTCACACCCTTGAGTGACAAAAGTTTTACTGACGAAAGTGCAGTGTAGACATAGCCTACGGCTTGGTCTATGCTAGCAACATATGTCAGTATAACTACGTCACCCTGAGCAATGCAGTTATTTGGATCTAACTCCCGGTGTAGACAGTGCTACATTGACAGGAGGGCTTCTCCCCCAACCTAGCTACCGCCTCTCGGGGAGGTGGAGTGCCTGTGCGGATGGCAGAAGCCCTTCTGTCAGCATAGGTAGCATCTTCACTGAAATGTTACAGGGTCAGTGCTGCACCAATGCAGCAGTGCTGCTGCAGCCTTTTAAATATAGACAAACCCTAAGTGTATAATGTGCAAAACCACCATTTTTTTTGTCTTGTTGAATATTCCTGTCCCAAAGTAATTTTTACTAATTAATGTTTCTAATTTAGGAGGAAATGTTGGCATTTTTCTCCTAATGAATCCAGTTTTTCCTAGAGAAAATGAAACACTTCTCTGTCAACCTCCTGGAAAAAGTCAGGGATTATCAGTTTTTTGGTTTTTTTTTAACCAAGAACTTTCTAATTGAATCTTGGCGCCACAGCACACATTTTTCTCCCCCTCGCCGCCCCCACCCTGTGGAAGTAAGAGTTTTTTTCATATTATTCCACTTCAGTGAGTTCTGTATTTCAGAGTTCAATGAAGGGAGTAATTATGTTTTTTTATTAGATTGGTTGATCACCGATATAAGGCTGATTTACTATAATTGGCCAAAGTGGCATTAAAACCAGCAAGCAAACTTGTAAACAGAGTCTCTTTGACAGCAGTAACTATTGACTTATATAGGCAATGATTGAGGGCACAGCGTTCAGCCAGTGAAAGACTTGCGTCTTTGGGCCCAAGCGTTCTGGAATATTGGACCAATGGGAGAGTAAGCAGGAAGGGGCAACAGTATATTTCAACTTTGCGAGTTGATCTCAGTTTCTGACAGCGTCTCATCTTCATTACCTGAAAAGAATGGAATCAAGGTGGATATTTCCCCAACATCCTCTGTTGTATGAACTGATGCAACAACTCATTTGCCTTCCCTGCAATATCCTTATCTTCCTCAGTTGCTCTCTTTACTCCCAGCTAGTCAAACAAATCCAGCAATTCTCTCTCAGGCATTCTGCTTTGGATAAATTAAACTATGACTAGATTTGGAAAAAATCTATACAATGAAAAGTTGGCTAACTATTCAGGACACTGTTTGAAGAAGAGAATTTTAAATAGGTCACTGAAAGCTTAAAAGAATAAATGGGATATTGATTTGTACAGTGGTAAGATCAGTTTCAAACTAGCTGTGGACAGAAAAATCTATCCATAAGGCGTGATGGGAAGTCTGATAATCATGAAATAATCGCACCCAGGGGCTTTGAAAGACAAAAAGCATAGCTGAATTTCCCCTTTGGTGTGAAGTTTCATGGCACCCTAGAGTTTGCTTCTTATCAAAATCAGTATTATGAAAGGGATATTTTTCTGCTGGGATAAAAACTGAAGTTAATTATAAGGCTGAACAGACTTATCATTTGAATTGTGAAGTTTATGCCCAACAGTTTGCTTTGGATTACATGGGTTGTTCCAGTAATCCATTCCAGTTAGGTTTATGAACTAGTTGTAGATTACAGGTTTTCTTGGCAGTTTCCTGACCCACCCTCTAACTACTATTCTATCCTGCTTGTACTTTAGAAATTTTGTCATGACTGTTTGGTTCACCTCCCACCCCAAGCACATCACCAGCTTTGTCTGTAAGGCAGCCATGCCATGGTTCCCCTCTATATTTCTTAAGAAGCTTTCCAACAGGGTAGTAATGAGGGAATTGCCACTGAGCCCTTGGTGGCAGATTCCTGTTGAAATTGAGATTGAATTCTGCCTTCTTTAACTAAAATGTCCCTAAAGGGAGCTGCAAATCCCCCAATTTTTCTTCTCTCATTGGAAAATATTCGCCACATAAAGGCACTGTTTTTGCCCCCCCCGCTCACCCTAAGAAGATGATCAAGTTTAGGTCCAGTACAGGCGCATAGTCCCGTCTCCTCCCCTTCCCCTTTGTGGGTGTGGGGAGGGGAACACTAGAACACACAAACTTGGATTTGTGATGTCCTGGAAAATCCTTGTGAGGCATTGAATGTAACGTTTCCCAGGATCACTGTGTAAAAATTGAGTCAGACCAGTGGGTCTTATTAGCTTGGTCTAGCTACTAGCAACTTATGTTGGTATAACTACATTGCTCAGGGGTGAAAAGTCCATTGACTTCAATATTGTGGTTGCTTTTTAGAAATCTCTTTCCTTTAGCCTGTCTGAAAATAATTTATATCTACTTCCACCGAGGAACCCCCATATTATATTTTTGTCCCTTATTCATAATTATCAGTTTATTTAAAGCCTATGATGGTAAATACAAAAAATAGGAAGTGGTTTTTAAGTAAAGATTATATGCAATAGAGAAACGGACCATTTTTGGGTTAATGACCATAATATATATTTATATAGCTGCTGTCATCTGGAATGATCACAACATTTTGTATAAACTACTGTGTATATGTATACAAAAAAATCATTTCACTCATTATTGAACCTCTGGTATGTAAAGCAGTAGATGTTAATAGCACCTAACAGGGTAAGGAAGTGAATAAAAACCAATATCTTTTATCTATTTGAGTACTACAAACTCATGAATGCTTTAGATTTGCTGTATAAATGCTTACAAAAACTTCATAGGACAGAGTACAGTATTTTTTTTTCTTAGCTATTTTTAATTTTATTTCTACAGCTTGTAGTCATCTGTTTCTGCTAGTTGCTAAAGGAGCAATTTTCAATTAACACAATATATAATTTTAAGAGAGATATGGTGAAAAGGGTCTTGAGCTAAACAATTTGTTAGAATTACAACTGTGAATATCTACAAAACCAAGTGATATTAAGTTTGAATGTTTAAGTTGTGGTTCTTAAAATTTAAACACATTTCCTAAGAATCTGGAAAGTGTCACATGATGTTTCATCCTGTCCTTTAGCTCACAGGCAATGATGGCCTCAACTACACGTGTTTTGTCTACACTTCTGCCTACTTATGAAATATTAAGTTTAATTATAAGACACACAACTATTTTGTAGTACTTGGACTTTTGTAAGGTATTTATTTTAAAAGGTGGTACGAGGAGGTGAATATGCTCTTAATGTGTAGGAAAATGGAAGGTAAATAGAAATAAATACACCTCTACCTCGTTATAACGCTGTCCTCGGGAACCAAAAAATCTTACCACGTTATAGGTGAAACCGCGTTATATTGAACTTGCTTTGATCCACCGGAGTGCGCAACCCCGCCCCCCCGGAGCACTGCTTTACCGCGTTATATCCACATTCGTGTTATATCGGGTGGCGTTATATCGAGGTAGCGGTGTACTGAGTTCCCTAGGAATGCCTTCTCTAATGAGTAATTAGGTTTGCTTCATATGTGATTGTGAAGTGTCACGTAGGTAACCATTCTGAAGCAGTGCATGAAGCAGGTTAACTTTTTTTAACAAAGCTTCTTGTCTGCACTCCTGATAGCAGGTAAGCCACTAAATACAAAATAGGTATTCCTCACTATGCAATTTTGGATATGATTACTAAGGGTTGAGGTAACTGCAGGATGGGGTGCAAATGCTAACTCTAAAAGAAGGAGCACATCCTGATGTGAAGTCTTTTTAATACAGTTGTCGTCTTCTGTGATGAGCTGCTACTAAAACAAATTCTGTATTGCAAAAATAAATTTTCATAAACTGATTCAGTTGTGCATTTTAATAGCTTGTAGATAGTTACTTTTTCCTGAAGTTCACAGTTCATGTATTGATGTTCCTTTTCAAGTAATTTTATTACTGCCTGTATGGGTTCCTGGATTTCTTTTGCTTTAACATCTGCTTGTGAGTAATTATAGTAGATGATAACCTTTATTATGGAAATAAATAGAAATTACTAAAGACGTTTCAGAAACATTGTAGTCATTACATTTGGACAAAACAAAAGAAAGGAGGAATGGAAATTTAAAACCATACTGTCTCCCTTTTGAAACTATGGCAGATAAAAATGGACAAACTGGTTCTGCTTTCTTTTGTCTTGTAGCTATTGGAAAAAAATAGGGCAGTGAATCCTGCTTTACTTTGGTTCTTGTTATCTGGATTTGTTTTCATCTTTCAAAGATGAGATTTCACAGATTAGCTTTTAGAACACAAACAGAATAGCTTTGGGTGAGTGAGAACAAATTCTCAGCAGGTAAAGGCCCAGGCCAAGATGAAACAATGTGTGTACAGAAGTACATGTGTGATTACCCAGGCAGTTACTGTGAGTATGCACACAAACCATTCAGTGACTTCAAAACAAAGAACAAAACGGAAGCCTTTTCAGTCGCCCACTCTGAAGGGAGTTAGTTTGGCCAGTACCTGTCCTGTGCGTACAGCTCAGGTAGGGAGCTCTTAACCCTCCCCTTGTCTGTGGAGAGTACTGCCTCATGGTGGGAGAGAAGAAATACCCCCTCATGTCCAGCTCCTCTGAGAAGGGGTGGATGGGATTCTTGACCCACCTGCACACTGTGCTTCATTGCCAGGGGAGGAGAGGTGATGTGGTGGTGCCCCTGACCACCAGGTCTCTTCACTATCGTTTATTATAGAGTTGGAGGTAGCACCTGGAAAATGCCACATGCTGTACAGACACAAGGAAGGAAGTCAGGGTCCCTGTCCCTAAGAGCATTCTGCTCTTGCCTGTTCTTACTCTGATTTTCCACCCCACCAACATCGCTCTCTGTCTTGGCCTGCCCTGCATGTTCTGTTTTGGGAGGAGCTTGTGAGGATCCTTATTGCTGCCACAATCCAAGGGTAGGCTCTTCTGGGGTAGGGAGCCACCCATCTCCTGATGTGACAGCACCTTAAATACTGCTTCCATTCCTGCTGTCCCTTTTTGGGCACTATGTGAAGGCAGAGATTTTGGAGTTTTCCCTTAGCTCAGTGCCACGTGGACTATGTATGTATGTATATAGTGCTTAAAGTGACAGTGCAGGGAGACTGGGAAGAAGGTTTTCAATGGGTCTTCTGCTGCTGGATTTGGGGGGTGTGTGTGTGTGGGGGGTGGGGAATGGTGGGCCTCCCACTCACTCCCAAACAAGATGTGAGTGAGAAGTGGGTAGCTTGCCTGCCCGCAGAAGATAATGGAGGCTGGTGAGAGTAGACCACCAGCCACTGCTCCTGCCCTCAGATATGTCTGATAAGGTGGGGAGCCCAAGCCCTTTTGGGGTCTCTCAGGCATCTAGGGAGTAGAAAAGGACAAAGGGGAAATTGGTGGATGGACATCCTCTCCTGTCCCCTTGTGGAAATAGCCAGGGGACTTGGATTGAGTCTATTCAATTATTGTTTTAGAATATTGGCTTGCACAGAATGTGAACGCATCTTTGTTAGTCTCAAAACAATAGCTCGAGAGGCTCCTTGAGAAACCTCAAATCCCAGGGAGTTCACCCTTGATGTGTGAGGGAAGTAATAATTCTAGGGTCAGAGGAAACTAGAGAGAGCTCAGGATGGCTGACCAGACACATACATTGATATTTTAAGGTACTGAATATAATCCTAATCTCATTGATTTCAGTAAGGCCAGGGTTTTATCCACTTTGTATAGTCTGCTTCATTTACACTGACCATATTATATACACGCAAGGCAGGGCAATTCACTGTTGGAGGTGGCTGAAACCCACCCTAAACGTTTTCTTGCTAGAATGAATAAGGGGGCAGAGAGGGTCAAGAACCACGAGTCCTTTCGAGGTTAGTCACGCTAGCTGGGAAGAATGTTTGGTGTGCGAAATTTGGTGCAACAAATTGATGATCAGCTCAGCACACATCTGAATCTATCTGAAACACTGTACTGATCCACTTAATGAAATATTAGACTGTCTTGGAAAATAAGGCTTCAGGGGGGAAAAAAGCACTCTGTTCAGTAGCTCAGCAATATTATGAGAGGTGGCTGCTACGTGCAGTACAAGTATCGTTCAGTAATAAATTGTTAGCTGTTAATTGGTTATATACTGAGCATTTTGTTCACCTCTGATTTTTGCCAGGCTGAAGAGAGACAAGGAGTAAGAGTTCTTGCTGCTTTGGAGGCACATCAGTCAAACTCCTGAATCATGTTATCACACCATAAATTGACTCTCCTCTTGTCTCAGCCAAACTTTCTGCTTTTGCATTGATAAACGAATTGATCTGCGTGGTATGTGTCCCATGCCAATTTTCCCTGTGAAGTGGCTCACATTTTCATATATTTCTTGCAGCTCATTTAAGATGAGTAAAGAGGCCTCTTTTCATTTCAGAAAATGACTTGCTGAGTATTGTCCTCAATTTCACGTTTCTGTTGGTCTGTCCATAACTTTTTCTACTCATGCTCTACCAGGCATTCTGCAGTGTAGTCAGTCCATTCTGTGACTGGTGAGTCCAGGCCCAGTCTTAAGAAAAATTGTGTGGTGACATGAAGCACTATAGATGGTTTTAATAAATCTGAGAACAAATGGGATTCAATCTGTACCCAGCAGCCTGATTATAGTTTTACCTTTCCATTTGTTGCAACACGCCCCTCTGTCTTTGTAACATGGAGACACTACAGAGTTTGTGTTGGTTATTCTGACTTTATGGGCAGGTCTGCGCTAGAAGCGTTACAGTGGCACAGCTATAGTGTGTCTGGTGAAGACGCTCTATGCTGATGGGAGAGCGGCGTAATTACTCCACCTTTTTGTGTGCCATTGGGGAGACCAATAAAGGAATACTGCGTGCACAGTTCTTAAAAAGGGGGTTGAAAAATTAGAGAGGATAAAGAAAAGAGCCACAAAAATGATTGAAGGACTGGAGAAAATGCCTTACAGTGAGGGGCTTAAAGAGTTCAAGCAGTTTAGTTTATCAAACAGCAGATTGAGAAGTTATTCGATGAAGGTGTATAAGTACTTTCACAGGGAGAAAATTCCGGGTACTAAATGGCTCTTTAATCTAGTGAAGAAAGACAGAACACGAATGACTAGCTGGAAGCTGAAGCCGGGGAAATTCGTAAGGCAGATTTTTAACAGTGAGGGTGATGAACCACTGGAACAAACTACCCAGAGAAGTGTTGGATAGTTGACCTGAATTCCTTCAAATAATCATAAACTGAAAATATAGGAAGACTGATGAATTGCCCAGCAAAGAAACATAACCAGAAGTTTGAAAATGTGGAGCATCCAGGTGGATTTTTTTATACTTTCCATTGGGCTTTAAGAGGGATTATTGTAAGAGGGATATAGCCATGACATGATATGTAGGTAATTTCCTAGTGTCAGGGCTGAAATTGGGATGAATAATGCTAGATCAACAACTCATTACTTTTATTTTTGTTGAGTAGAATCTTAGTGTTCACTGTAATTATCCGCACAAATTCCACATCTGTGAATGGGAGAAACCTCCCTCAAAATTTAGTGTGAAATACAAACCACTCGGACTAGAGTGGTACCTATAAAGGATTATGTATGGGTCATTACAGCAGTGTTTGTGTTGTATTTCCTCAGACACTGCAGTAATTACTGTAATTATTGTACAATAAAACTGCTTATTTTGATGATACTTTACAGCCCCAATTCCACAATCTGGCTGTTCAGTAAAACTAATTTATCGCACGTACCCAGTAGCGGCGCCAGCTCTTCCGGCGCCCTAGGCGGCGGAAGGTCCCGCCCCCGAAATGCCGCCCCCAATAGCGGCGGCGGAAGGTCCCGCCCCCAAAATTGAACTGACGGCCGCGGCACCGGCGCCCCCAAAATAGCTGCGCCCTAGGCGACCGCCTAGGTCGCCTAATGGGTTGCGCCGGCCCTGCATGTACCTGTAGTGAGTGTGTATTAATAATAATGTTCATTCCATGCCAGCTGTAGTGTCCTGAATCATCAGACTTATACTGGAAATTTTAACAGATCTCTGTTTGTAGAAAAGTTGACATTAGCTGCTTAACATTAGAAGAGAGAAAAAAAATGTAAAAGTGATAGAACTTTTTCACAGTGTGTACAATCTCTCTGTCACGATCACTATTCAGAGTGCATTTTATCAAAGCATGTAACCTAGCAGAATTTTGTTTAAAAAAGGGGGGGGTGGAGTGGGGTTTAGATGCACATGAATAAAAATAGTATCTGCAGTATGCTAGCAGGCATTAAAAACAACCAGGGCTATCTGTACTCAAGCTTCAGATCATAAACTGATCACTAGCAGTTCAGAACACATTGTGTGGGAAATTTCTGTCAGCTCCATTATAGGAATTGTCACCTTCCACTGAGAAATACAGTATAAGCTATTGTTGGAGAAGGCATATTGGAGTAAATGTATATTGCATCTCTTCTAACAATTGCGTGACTCACAAATGCACTTGTATCTACTCTCTTGTGTTGAGAAAAATCTGTTACCATATTTCAAAATATTTGGCCTGATAAATTGTCATTCTTTGACAATACCAAAGGAGGGCAGGGGCAAGCACAAGACTCAGTGCTGAATTACCCATATCAGTTTAGTCTCAAAACTAGTTGTGCTATCATTAATTATTTGATAGCTCAAGAAAAAGGAGATGTGCATTTACAGATTTATATTACTACTATGAGAAAGTGAAATGCGGCATCGTGTGCATATATAAAAAAATCTCTCCCCTGCCCCCCTTCAGTTTGATTTTGAAAGATGCCTTCTAAACCAGAGGTTCTCAAACTGTGGTCCGTGGACCACCAGTGGTCCGCGAGCACCATTGAGGTGGTCCGTGGATGTCTCCCTCTAAGGTGTGTGCCTGGGTGGCCGCACATGAGAGAATGAAGGGCCACCCACCTAATTAGTGGACCCGCGCAGGCGTGGCTCCACTAATTAGGTGCCTGGACCCTGGAGAAGACGCACGAGTAAGGTGAGGGGGTGGCCTTGGGGAGAATAGGGATAGGTGGGAGGGGGCAGTGGGGTGAGAAGAAGGGGTGGGGGGAATTTGGGACGTGCAGAGCTGCGGTGGCCAAAGAGGTGACTTTCCCCAGCTCCAGGGCTGCGGCTGCCGGGGAGAGATGGTCCTCCTTCCCAAGCTCAGCTCTGTGGCTGCTGTGGCAGGGGAGAGACCCCCCTCCTTCCCAGCCCTAGCTCGGGGGCTGCTGCGGCGGGGGAGAGGGGGCACATCCATCGCAGTGGAAAGGTAAGACTACTGATATTAAAATATGAGTTGTGTGCTTTTATTTGTAGAACAAAAAAAAGTTAATTATTATTAAGGGTTTTTTTTATATAGCGCTTTTATCCAAAGCAGTTTATAATAGTTAGCTAATGGTACAAACAACATTTGGAAAGATCATTAAGAGGTCCGCTGAGACCCTCAGCAATTTTCAAGTGGTCCGTGAAAAAAAAAAGTTTGAGAACCACTGTTCTAAACTACATCCACAGAACTTGCAAATGGACCAACGTGTATATGCAGATGAGTATTTGTGAGGTTACTAACTTCACAGGTAAAGTGTCGGAGGCTTTTTAAAACTTGTTCCTTATGGTAAACCAGGTTTTGACAATTACAGTTAATAAATGTAATTTGTTTTTTCCTAAAAATGACTTCCTTTCGTTTGCAAAGTGTGTGTATAAATGTTGTTGTTTTTTTATGATGTTTGATAGGAATCACTTTTTTTTTATTCAGCAACAATTCACAATCCAGTATATTCTGTTCTTCTACCTTGTCCTCTTGTTTTGTAAGTAATGCAGATTTACAGAACGTTGTGGGCAAGCGCTCAACATGTTTGTCAATGGGAGTTTCATACTTGCTACAATTGCAGGATTAGGCCTTCTGCTTTCACCTGAGGCTAATGTCTGGAAAATTCACTTGTTAATTTTCCAATGGGTAATGTTCTAGAATTTGGTTACATTGGTGTCATCTAAATCATTTGGTATGGTTTAGAAAAAGAAAAAAGCCCCAGCACCATCTCCAGTTCCCATGTGTCCACTGTGTCTGCATGTGGTTAAACAGTTTGTCACTTGAGAGTAACTGATTTAAGTTGGCTTTTCGGCAAGTTTTCTTGTATCAGGCCATACCTTTTGGGAGAAAAGCCAAGATTAGAACTCCATGGTGATGGTAATCTAACAGTAAGGAAGCTGTAATTATTTTATCAAGTCCTAAGAAAACATTTTTTGAAATCCTGTTTTTCACACTTCACTGGCTCTTTTTAAAAAAGTCTCCCATGTCATTGAATGAACTATATTCAAGCTGCTATTTGAAAATCATCAGTCATTATTAGTTAACTGTAACTTATCCCTTAATGTTCATTGTTACCTTAACATGGCTGTTGCCATAGAAATAGTATAAATTAGATTTGAAAGAAGTAGGAGCTATAGTTTTTTGGTTTCTGTTTTTAAACAAATCTGTGCTTTAAATAGTAATGTAGTAGGTTTTGGTTTTGACAACCTGTACTTTATTTTCCTATTTTATTTTTTGTTTCATATTTTTAAGGAGGTAAATTTAATTTAAAGAAAATTTAAATTAGGTTTTTTTTATTATGTTGCAAAATCAATGGAATGCCAACAAGATATTGTGAATAAAAATGAAATTGTCTGTATGTGTTGGGCCATATCGTACTGTCGTTTTAGGCAGAAATTTCCATTGATTCAGGGGAGTTCTCCTTAAAAACTGATAATCTAGTATGGCCTGTTGATTTTAACTAGAAGAAACAAAGCTTCTTCAGTCTGAGTAAACTATTACATATTTAAGGTTCCAGGGAATTTTGCCTGAGTAGGAATGCAGCATTGGATCCTTCAATTAGCAAGAACTGAAGTTCTTAGCACTGATTAGGAATATTTTAAAGTACCGATTTCAAAGGACCACCACTCTTATATTGAGTAGTTGCTTCTTCCACGAGCTGTTAAATCTATTTCACTGGGACTGCTAGAGGAGTAAGATATCACTTATTGTAAGGGTGGCAAAATCCAGCCCAAAGGGATTGTGTGCTTTACTTATTTGTGCTCTTTCTGCTATTTAAGTGACGGTACTGTGATTTATGCCCACATCTTTAAATACATGTTATGCAGACTTGTAAAATGGGGCAACTCTCTGCAAAGAAATCATGAAAGTGTTTTTGGAAAATTAGTAATCTGATCCTTGGAAGGACCTGTTTTGTTAGTTTTGGGTGGGGAATAATAATTTGGGGTTCATAGGAGAATTCAGACATTGTTTTGGCTTTAAACAGCCAGTTTTTAAACATGAATATATTATGTTCCTCATTTTTAGTATGACCAATACATGATTCTGTTATATAGTTAAAATCCTTTTGTAACTGAATATCAAAGTCAAATCTGTTAGCCTATCAAAATATTAAATATGCATGAGTAGTATTCCACTGCAGTGCTCAATTTATTCTGCCTATTTCAATCTCAGAAGGATTCTGCATGTCTATATGTACAGTCAGTTTCAAGATTAGGCTGGAATTAAGCTTTTATTAGAGGTGGGGGAGGGTGGGAGCAAACTTTTACATAGCGTTGGTCACCTCTCTTGCCATTTTTGATTGCTTGAACCATCTCCCCCTACCATTCACAACTGCATAATGTGCCTGTGGCAACTGCAGAAATTGCTCATGTGGGACTGTAACATTAGAAAAGTATTTAATATATTTTTAGCTCTTTTAAGTGTTTCAACGGCTAGAAAAAGGTGAACCAGCACGATATGTCCAGCTTTAGCAAGTGCTCCATGGATCACCGTTTGAGAACCACTGCTTTAGAGTTTGTATGTTATGTTAAACAGAAAGTCCTGTTATGCCTAATTCTCATGGCCAAGGAATATTTTTTGTCCCCTTGTTAAAGGTTATTTACAATGAGGTTAAAGAATATACTTCTCTCAGACAAAAATGCATCCACTTAACTGAATCCTTATTTTTAATTATGCTTTCTCTCCACAGAGTTTATCCCATGAAACAGCACTCGAAGGGAATTGCTGACAGCTTGTGGAACGGAGTTAAAGTGATTGTAGCAAAATAAAACCTCGACAGCAGCAGCACAAGTATCAATCAATCTAGAAAAAACTTGCATGGAGCTGTTGAAGAGTAGGATGTGGCTCTGCAGAGGAGGGCTCTTCCCTTTCATTTATATTGAGATCTGAACTTTATGCTCATGAGGAGAAGCGCAAGTGCAGAATGTGAGTCACTCAGTGTGGTCAAGCAAGTCAGAACCAAGGGCTACCTTAGAAGACAGAAGTGCTCTTCAAAGAAGGATAGATCTATCTTTGCTTTGTTGTCATCACTGGGAACTGAGAGAGAAGTCAAAGCCAAACTGGAATAAAATGCCAGCTAAGGGCAAATACTTCTTTAATGAAAATGAAGACTGCAAGATAACAGATCCACTTTATGAGAAGTACCGCTATACGAGCCAGCAGCACCCACTTCTTCTCCTGCTGCTCTTCATTGCAATTACTTTCTGTATTACGCTAATTATAATATTCTTTGTCATGAATGTGAGTATAACCAGGGTTCTCGGTTTGTACTGTACATTGTGTGAGGTAAGAAGGAACTTGTATCAAAGCTCACAGAAACTCACTGGGAAAAAGTTTCATTGGGCTAGAATAGTGTAACCCTTACTTCAGGTTAGTGGTAGTTGTGACAATGGGAGTCCAGCATTTTGTGTGTGTGTAAATTCTAACTTCAGATTCAAGAATATGAATGTTTTTAAAAGTACAGCAAACTAAAAGGTGAAATAACATATGGGTTCCTTGGTTATGAATTCTTGTGATCGATTTTGTAGGCGGCAGTTTTTAGAGTTTAATTGTGTGGAAAAAACTATTATGGAAACTCCTTTGGGATGGAAACAGTACAATTGTTAAGTTAGCCAGGAGTGGGATCACTTTGCTATGTGACAGATCCAGGTTTAGGGAATTATTGCTTGTGGGGGTTAGGAAAAATATATTGTGCCAAAATCTATATGTTAACAGGCTACCAGAATCATTTGCTGGCTAATTAAGGAAATAGACGTAGGGTTTGGAAGGAGTGTCTGCTTTTCTTAAATAGAACCGAAGAGTCAAATTCACAGGTGGTAAAAAGGAAAAGGAGCTGGTTGTAAAGATGGTGATAAAAGGGCTGGTAAATCCTCTTCAAGTGCAGGTTGAATCAGGTGTTCAGAACTGAGGACCTAGACTGTGTACCCATGATTTGTGGTACTTCTAGAGGGAAGTTGATCCTGAATTTTGCTAATCACACTCTCCCTCCCTTGTTCTTACAAAGAACAGTAGTAATGACTTAACAATTTTCTTTACTTTTAACATAATTTAATAGAAAAACTATGCTCTGTAAGTATTAGATATTAATAAAAAATGGTAGTGTAATGGATGGCATTCCCCAATATTAGCAGGTGAAATTGGAGAAATAAGTTGGGGTGTTTTTTCTTTTAGTTTTAATAGAGATTTTCTATTCCTGGGATTCTGAAAACATGCATGGTCCCACATATAACATGACAGAAAGTACATCTGCATAGACATTGCTGTAGGAATAGCTTTTTATCTCTAATGTAATATGGTGACATCATAGCTGCATGGGTGACATTAGACACACAATTAGGTTTTGCGCTTATTAAAAGGAAAGTTCAGTACTAATGTAACACTTTTCTGCTTTTAGATGGAACTACGTCATCATCTTGCTTTCATTATTACAGTATGTACTGCTCTTGTAATATTTGCGGTCATGTACTTGCTTATATGCATTGAATCCTTATTTCGGAGATGGATGAAATTATTTGGGATTTTGATTTGGATCTGCTTCCTGACCATAGGATATGTGTCAGTTTTTGGAAGGGGAGATACCCCTTCATTCTATGCATGGGAACAGGTATGTATTTCCTGTTTGATGCACTTACATTTAGAAGTGGTAATCAGTATATATTTGTTCTTAAAATTGTAATGATACAATATTTATTCCATTAGTTTTAGGTTTACTTCTTCCCCAACCCAGTTATACTGGATTATAGGATAACACTTTTTGTTAACTCTGTCTGTCCCTGATCCTGCAAAGACTTATGTGCATACACTGCTTAAAGTTCAGCATAGTCACATTGACTTCGCTGGGACTACTCCACACAGTGTGTAAAATTAAGCATGTGCCGAAGTCTTTAAGATCTTGGCCTTATGCCTTTAATTTAAATTTCACAAATAAAAATGTATTACTTGTCATGAATGTACCTTAAAAGTAAATTATTTCTTTAATAATTCTCAGTATTTTGATAGGGTGCTGATTAGGATCCTGCTTACAAAGTGGTGTTCAAGTAATTTTTTAAAGAACTCTATAGCTGGCTGTGCCTAGTGAAAGTGTTTTCAAATCAAGTAGAGAGGGTGAAGTGAACAATAAGAACTAATGACACATCCTGGCATTGCTGGGTACGGCTGGAGTTGATTACTTGGTATCTCTGACCAGAAAACTGACAATTTTATGAAGCCAAAAAGTCATAACCTGTAGGAAACTCCTCCTAACCTCTGATAACATAAGTGGAACAGTTTTTAAGAAAAGAAAGATTACTTTTTATCTAATTATACTGACCCTTCCCATTCTGTCCATCCTTTTCCGAATAATGAAAATTAGAAATTATCTACTAGAGACTATCAGAATGGATTTCCACTATGACTGCTGTCCAGCACAGCGATATGTTGACTGCAGACTTCAGCTATTGCAGCTATACAACAGTTAAAGGTAGCAGCATGTATGCTATAAAGCCATAGATCCCCAGGTTTATTGCTTAAATTTCCTCTGGTGAGTCTTTGCCTTCAAAATCGTTCTACTTAGTAGTGAAATTTTAATACAAAATTTATGGGGGGGAAAAAATCTCACCTTAGACATAGGGAAAATGATGTTAGTTGTTCAGGGTGGTTGGTTTTTTGTTTTTTTGTTTTTTTTGCTCCTATAACTAAATAAAGATCTGGCTTTGCTTCCTTAAATGTTGCAAGACATAATGTGGGCTGATACCTTTGACTTTTTTTTTTTTTAATGTGAAGACCATATTATAGGAGGTCAGCTGGAACAGGATTTTTCTGCATTTAACCTTCTGATGTGACTTTGGTCACAAGTGAAGCTTGTGTGTTTCCTTATCTGGTCTCCGTTTGTCCATGTTACAAAACCATCATATGGTATTTAGAATTTGCCATGAGTGAGAATCTCCCCAAAGGAGGCTGATGTCTGGAAACAGCAGGAAGCTGGGGTTGAAATGAAGCGGGAGAGCTGAGTGGGCAGTCTTGCAGTGTCTGTCACAGTACTTGACTCAAGTATTATGAGGTCCCATATATAGGTACCATAGGCTACAACAGAAGTCCATAAATATGGATTTAATGATAGACTTTAATAACGCTTTCTGAACCATTATGCTTTAGCAGGCCAATAGACTCTTTAACTGTGCCTTCAAATGTATGTTTATATGCAGTAGTGATTACTCTGTTGTATCAACTCCATGAAGGATTATTTGGTTTTAGGGTCAATAAAATATCAAGAAAATAAACACACGGAAGCTGTTGATATTAACATTATAATAAGAACTTAAAGCACTTGCAAAGTTTGAAATTAAAGGAGATAGCTCCATCCTTGCTTTTGGACGGTTCTTGGTACATAATTCAGATGTAAGTTGTGTCTTGTCATGCTTGTGGTTATAATGTCTGCAGTATATCTGCTACTTTACCAAAGGAGAATGAGACAAATTAAGGGTCAAGTGTCCTCTTTAACAACTGGTTTGGCTACATTTGTATTATAACTTTTTCCAGTTTCCTCAAAGCTTTTATGAACACTACACTCCTTGTGATTTTAATTGTTCCATTGAAATGTCAATGCTAGAGGATGCAGCCTGAAGAAAAGTCAGAATGCTTGTTTTCCCCCTTGCTCTGCAGTGATTTTTGGCTGGCACCTAATAAGAGATTTTCCCTTTTTCTTTTTGAAGGTGCCATTCTTTCTGTTCATAATCTTCACAGTTTATACCATGTTACCCTTTGGGATGAGAGATGCTGTCATCATCAGCATCCTTTCTGCAGTGTCCCATATTGTAGCCCTAAGCATTGCAGTGACGCTATATCCTGAACCAGGCCAACGACTCACTACATTTCAGGTAAGGAAATGCTATTTGTTAGAATATTCAAATGTCTTAGGCAGCATTTCCATTAGAGCTGGGAACAAACTGCAAAGTTCAGATATGGATGCAAGCTTCCACATAGTTCAAGGGGTTGGGTCCACCTCGTACACAAGGAATTAACTTCGGTATAGCTACGTGAAAAAATCCACACCCCTCAGAGACATAGCTATACTGATGTAACGCCCAGTGTAGACAGCGCTAGGTTGACAGAAGAATTCTTCCATTACCTAGCTGTCGCTTCTCAGGGCGGTGGATTACCTACGGCACTGGGAGAAACCGACCCGTTGGCGTAGGTAGTGCCTACACTGTAGCACTACAGCAGCGGCGCTGTCTCATTTTAAATGTAGACATGCCTTCCTTTGCACACAACTGACACCCATTGGTAAATACTTACTTTTTATGTATGATACATATCTGTTTTCAACACAGATGAGGAGACAGAAAACGAAAGGGACAACAAATTAAAAAAAATAATCTTGAGACAACATTAAGAATAGAATTTTAAAAAATAATGAAAGGTATTTCCGTTAGCATTATGATTTCCAGACTATTAAGAAAAAGCTTAATGTTTAAGGTGTCTTTGATCACTGACCCTCAGGAGATAGGAGAAGTGCAACTTTATATGCAGTTTAGTTGCATTCATTCCATGGTTTTAGAAACTATGCTGCAGCCTTCATGGAGGATTTTACACTAAAAAAATCCTAGTTACTGGAGCGTTTTTAGTAGCAGAATAAGTCTTTCAAATGAAATTCCCTTTTTGAATGAATGAAATGTTTTTATTAGTGACTGGAACAAATGCACTGGCGTCCCCTAGAACTGAATGCAGAACCTTTTTGTGATAAAATTGTATCTAGGTCAGTGGTTCTCAAACTGTGGGTTGAGACCCCAAAGTTGGTCACAACCCCGTTTTAGTAGGGTCGCCAGGGGTGGCTTTAGATTTGCTGGGGCGGAAGCTGAAGCCTGAGCCCCACTGCTTAGAGCCGAAGCCCAAGGACTTCAGCCCTGGGTGATGGGGCTCAGGTTACAGGCCCTCCTGCCTGGGGCTGAAGCTCTTGGGTGTTGGCTTTGTCCCCCCGCCCGAGGTGGTGGGGCTTGGGCTTTGACGCCGCCCCCCGGGTGGCAGGCCATGGGCGGGCTCTGGCTTCAGTCCCCCCTCCTGAGGTCGTGTCGTAATTTTTGTTGTCAGAAAGGGGTCGCGGAGCAATGAAGTTTGAGAACCCCTGCTCTAGATCACTCTGCAAAAATGTGGAGTTCATGAATCACTGTATTCGTGTCCTCATGTTGCATGCTTCTCCAAAAAGAAGTTGCAATTTGTTGAATAAACATGTGACATATATTAGTCACATTACTTAATATACTTAAACTACTGGAAGTCACTCTGATACCATG
The DNA here is from genome assembly GCA_003942145.1 of Platysternon megacephalum. NCBI lineage: Eukaryota > Metazoa > Chordata > Testudines > Platysternidae > Platysternon > Platysternon megacephalum. The sequence goes on along the minus strand of QXTE01000059.1, from coordinate 6,360,789 downwards.
GTGATGAATGCAGTATAAGAACAGTAGAATAGAACATTAGCACTGAATACTACATGTGATTGGCTGTCTAGTATAGAATACTATAGTATAGTAAGTGGCCCCATTTGACTATAAGACAAAAAATAGACCTGTAGCCAAAAGGTAGAACCGTGATTTCAAAAACTGATGATATTATGGTAAGTTTCATCCTGCAAATAACTTTTTTGTGTTTTTTATAAAGATAACTCGTGAAATTCTAGAATTTCCCAACATATTTTCCATGAGAGAGCTAACCCATATAACACATTAATATGAGAAGCAGTAAATTACCAGATGAAATAAGTATGTAGTAGTAAATATAAACAACATATCAAATTATCCTCAGGTAATCTAATGTATTTATACCATGGACGTCTGTGATTTGCAGCTGTCCTTTTGGAGATCTTCTTTTAAGAACAATCTTTTTGTTTGCAATCTGCCTTGGCTGTGCTTATCAGTTTTTCCCTGTGATCTTGTCTCTTACAGCTGCAATATGTTTTCATGTATCATGTGTTTTGATTTTGTTTTAATTTTCACAAATATTGTTAGATTATAGTCTCTCTCTCCCCCCCCACCCTCCATTGCTACTTTATGCAAATTTTCTTTTTGCCCCTTTTAATTTAATTTAATTTAAACTTGATTAGCACAGTCCAATACTAGCAGCTTTGTTAGGATTCTAAGCACATCATCCTTGTTTCATTATTGCATTTAAAAATAATTAGATTTTCTATTGCCTCTCACAGCAGGGGGAAACATTAATTATTGGTGGAATGACCTAATGCTGTAGCCTTTTGACTATTTTATTGTCAAAGGGACATCACCATTTAAATTCAGCACAGTCATCCTCTATTGAAAGATAAATTAAGTCTTTATGGGGCTGCCATTTAGGATATTTTCAGTTACTAAGGGAAGGGATGATCTGTTACTTCTAAAGGAAAATTTTTTTGATCTGTATTTACTGTATTTTCCCCCACTCATGAAACACATGAGCCTGGTGAGGATTTTGCATGAGTGACGGGGAGCGTAGGTCAGGCAAAGGCATTTTGGAAATTGACGAGCTCCTTTCTCAGAGCTAACGGTCATTTTACATGTCTTAGGGAATAATATGGGAAAACACTTACTACAGTTTCCTTCAATTTATTTGCTTGTGGATGACGTGTGCTTTAGATATCAGGCATGTTTACAAGAACATGCATCACACATTATGAAACTGAACTGATGATAAAAATATATTTCTTTCCATTTGTACTTTGTATGGTTAAATCACTATGTCAGTAATACTAGTGGCCTTCATTCAAGGACTTGAAGTGAATATAACTAATTTGGGGGCACCCTTATCAAACAGTGAAAACACCTATTAGTGCACTCCTTCCTGACCACTTCCTTTCCATTCCAAAGCCATGAACCTACTGTCCTGTCACCGGTTTGGAACAAAGGTACTGAAATGTAGCCCTGCAGCTCCACATGATCACTCTACTGTAATTAAAGAGAATGCAAAACACAAACCTGAATTTGTTTCAACTTACTCAGGAGAAAGCAAGCTCTTAGCACCACTTCTTTCCCTCACCAGGAGGAGCAGAAATCTTTTATAGTGTATTTTTGATTAAGTGCCAGAATAAAAGAGAGAGGGTGTGTATGTGCCTGTCTTGGAAGGTGAGGGAAAAAATGTGTGTTCCCTAAACTGCTGGGTTGGTGGAGGGTGGGGGGGTGGGGGGGGAGGGAGGGGAGAGGTAGCAATCTGACAGTTCCTAACAGCATATGGTATGTACCAGACCCACCCTGTCAGTGAGTTTCCACAATCATTTGGCAGGCGCCACCACCAGTCTATCCTTCCACTTTGAAAAAAAAGATAAATAGCTAGAAGAAGGAGGGCAAGCGCCGTGATTCAGGCTCTCTGCATATTTTATACATGCATGTCATGTCTCAGCAAATGAGGTAACTCATGACAACCTTATTTCCTTCCCAGACAAATGCTTGTGGTAGAGTGAGGCCACTGCTCTTTCTAACATTTGATACTCATTCCATTGTTAGCAGCAGATCTGTTTTCAATACACCAATCACAGTCCAGGGCAGCTCCTGTGTATTAAAAGCTCCCATAGTAATGGAATCAGAGTCTAATCTAAATGACTTCACTAACTGTACTTGGCATATGTTTTCAGAAGTGGCTAGTGATTTCAGGTGTCTCAGGCCTTGTCTACACTTGAAATGCTACAGTGGCACTGCAGTGCTGCCTGGCACTCAGTAAATCCAGGCTGTTTCAGAGCAGGGATCGAAAGGCATTTGAGAGGCCCAGAACTCTTATGGAGAACAGCCTTCCGGCAGCCTCTTCTCTATTATTTCAAGGGGAGTTTAGTGGCCCTGCAGACTGCAACTGTGGCAATGTTCATAGGGAGAGAGAGGATCTCTCAGGCAGGTCAGGAGGTTTACACTGAAGTGGAACAATAATTGCATGTTCATGTTTTGTTTTTTCTTTAAGTAGGAAGAATATCTTTGGTGGGGGGTTGTATACATGGAGGGTGGGCTCAGCGTTGGCCTAATGGGAGCAGTGTTAAGTCATGCTGCGTGCTTTTGAAAATCCCACTTATAATGGGCTGGGGAGTGAAATAATGTAGCTTAATTGGTGTTTTACTTTGGGCTAGATTTCAGATTTTGAGACTGATGTAATAAAACCCAAGCACTTGTTTAAAACATTTCTAACATTATGCCCTACTCATACTCGATATATCAAACATTTTGAACCCAACATTTCTAATCGTTTTAGGATGAAAGCAAGCGAACACCAAATACAATGTATTTGTTTCCAGTGCAAGTAACCACAAAATGACTTCACTGCAACTGGAGCTTTAATTCTCTTAACATTGCCCCTTTATATGTGTGAGGGGGTGGGGGCAGCGGCGGCCGGGGCTGTAGCTTTTGGCCTATTTTAGTACTGAAATGTTTGTAAAATTGTTGTTATAAATTGGAAATACTGGGTTATCATAGTACATAGCATCCTTATTAATACAATTCTCTTATAGTCTCTGAAAGTTACTCTTCCTTTGGCTACGTCTACACTACCCGCCCGGATCGGCGGGTAGAAATCGATATAGCGGGGAGCGATGTATCGCGTCTCGTCTGGACGCGATACATCGATCCCCGAACGCGCTCACATCGCCTCCGTAACTCCAGCAGGGCGAGCGGAGTTAGCGGAGTCGACGGGGGAGCCGCGGACGTCGATCCCGCGCTGCAAGGACGCAAGGTAAGCGCGGGTAAATCGAAATAGGATACTTCGACTTCAGCTACGCTATTCTCGTAGCTGAAGTCGCGTATCTTATTTCGATCCCCGCCCCTAGTGTGGACCAGCCCTTGGTTCCTATCTATGGGCCCGATCCTGCATGTTCTTACACAGTTAGTATTTGTTATATGCACTGTGGTAGCACCTAGGAAGCCCCAGTCACGGACCAGAACCCAATTGTGCTAGGTAATGTACAAAGAACAAAAATACAATTCCTGCCCCAAAGAGCTTCTTATTGAAGTAAGTGACTTCCATGGGATTGCTTGTATGAGCAAGGGCTGCTTCCAGAGATTTGCAGGATCAGGCCCCATAGTATAATCCTATTTGAAAGGCATATAAAACTTGGCCTTTTTGTGATTTTAAAATGATTTGAGAGAGAGAGAATACTTCAGAGCTGCAACGTTTGGGGGATGGGCAAAGAGGGAGAATTTTTTTTTTTTTGGTCCTGATACAACTGCCGTAGCCAAAACAAAAAAACACCTAATTCAGGTTTTGGCTTTATAGATGGATGTTCAGTTTTTAAAATTAGCTCCAAGGAAAAAAATCTTGCCATAATAACCCATGGATATTGCCCTACTCCATACTTGATATATCAATATTAAAAACAGACCTGCTAGAAAGAAACAGAAGTTGGAAGGTACTCTTCCAGAAATATTAGCTGGCGTGGATGACACTGGATAGATCTGAGAAGTCTCATGTTTGGGATCTTTGCTCCTTTACCCCAGCGCCCTATCTGCTATGAAGTGAAGGCCTCTGCTGCTCTACCTCTCCCCTACAAGGAGACATGAGGAAAAAAGTTACTGCTGCTTCACCGCCCTTACAAGGCCTCTCTGGGTTTTTTGGGTGATCCCACCCTTGAATAATTCCATGGCCAGCATCGGCTGCAGCCTGTAGCTTTCCCATGTTGTAGCAAAATAAAATAGACATGATTGATAGTGTGGCTGCTGCCCACACTTTTCTGAATAGCAGCAGTGAAAATTGACCAAACTTTGGTTAATTTCTCAACCTTAAAGGCTAGACAATTTAAAAAAAACAAACAAAGATGCTTGCATTCTGCAAAAATGATTGCTTTAGCCCTATCTTTCTGTTGCAAGCATGGCGTTTGGGTGGAACATTTCCCACTTGTCCTTTGTTAATGGATTTTTTTCAAGCCCCATCAGTTGGATTGCACCTGTCCAAGAGGCAAATGTGGTCCAGTTTCAACCTTATAGCTTGCCATCAAATGGATTTGTCTATTAGCTCCTGTTAGTTCAATATCCTCCTAGATAGGCCAGTTCCTCTTTGATCTTTAGATGTTGCAACTGAAAGGTGTAATTGCCTTTTTCTTGAGTCATGGTACCTATTAATTCTTCATCAAAATGCATCCACTTGACATGGTTAATTTTCTTTTATTAAATCATGCCTCTTTCAAACAGGGTCTCTTGACCTTCAGATGTTTTGCCAAAATAAACTTACCTGTGATTTCCTTTATTTTTTCCTGGTAGCTTCCATTCAGGTAAACACATAATTTTAAATTACTACCACTCTGGTATTGCTAAATGAGTTCAGGTAACACCTGTCCTAGAAAGGGCTCGTTGACATGCAAATAAAGTTCATGCTGGGAGACTGTGAAGAGCTCTTCGTTTATCGTTTGGAGTAGGATACAAAATTAGATGAGTACATATACTGAAAGGATTAAACCTGCTATAACCTGTCACGTGAGCTTTGGTTACTTAGGGCACAGCTACACTAGAGAGTTTAACGATGCAGCTGTGCTGCTGTAAGCTCTCTGATGTAGCTGCTCTAAACTGACAGGAGAGAGCTTTCCCGTTGGCTTAACTACTCCAGCCCCCGCAAGCGCCAGTAGCTATGTCGGTGGGAGACGCTCTCCCGCTGGCATAGCGCTGTCCGCATCGGCGGTGATGTCGGCGTAACTTATGTCGCTCAGGGGGGTGATTTATTCTCCCCCCTGAGCGACATAAGTTGTAGTGTAGACCTAGGTGAAGGCATATCCTGGTATTGTGAGACTGATTCATTTGAGATGAAGAAATCAAGGCACGCATTTTCAGACATGTACACCTAAGTGTATGACTGACAGAGAGCCAGTAGCACTTCCTTGCCCTTCCCCCCCGATATCTCTCCCTCCTAAACACTGTGAACAAACACGCTGTGTTGGATCAAAACTTGCCTGCTTCCTGAGGTTTGGCTTTATTAACCAGGTAACTCGGGGGGGTTGGGGTTGGGGGAGGGGCTGCGAGGGCTATAGCCACCTCAAAATGTGCTGAGATGCCCTGTAGCCACCCCGTAGCAACTCCCGCTCTCCTGCTGCCCAGCTCTGAAGGCAGAGCGGAGAGAGGTGGCTGCTGGCCTGGCGCCCAGCTCCAGCAGCAGAGGCGGAGAAAGCCTGGGCAGGGGGCTGGGGTACCTGAAAGCACCCCTGCCCCGTGTCTCTGCCCTGGGCAGGTGGAGGGTCTAGGGTTCCCCACAATGGCCCAGACTGATCTGCTCCAGCCTGGACTCCTGGGCCCTGCCCCCAGAGGTTGCTGCTCCCTGAGGGCTTTGGTCCCCCAGCCTGGGCGGCTCTTGCTGGCTGCGAGCAGCTAGTGCCCCACACTGCCCGGCTCTGGCTTCCAACCAGCCAGGCCAAGGGGCAGCGCCATGGAGAAGGGAGGGGCCTGATGGCAAGGAGGGGAGCAGCCCACTCCACTTTCTGTCTCATCCACCCGAGGCCCCGCACCGGGAAGTGGCTGGCGCCACCCCTGGGGTAACTCAAAATATAAAAACAAACTCCAGGCCAATCCCTCCCCCCAGACTTGTCTGTTTTTCCAAGGGTTCCTTTCAGACCCAGACCCTAGAGTCATCTCTCAAAAGGGCGACTTCCACTTCTCGTCAATCGAAGGTGGAGTTAATGAGCCACGGCTGTCACAGTGAGTCAGCAGCATTAGTCGCTCCTTGTTTGAACACTTACCAGGTGCATTCACAGAAGAACCCAGCTACTCTGAACAGTTTCAGGTGTGTCCATGTCTGACAAACACATACATGTGTACAGTGGTAACTAGCATGTGCATACATGCATGTACTTCTGGCATAGGTATGTGCCCATGGAGTTTTCTATGCCTAAATCGTAGAGTCATAGTTGACAGCCAGAAGGGACCATCAGATCATCTAGTCCAGGGGTGGGCAAACTTTTTGGCCTGAGGGCCACATCAGGGAATAGAAATTGTATGGTGGGCCATGAATGCTCACAAAATTGGGGCTGCGATGTGGGAGGGGATGAGGTCTCTGGTTGGGGGTGTGGGCTCTGGGGTGGGGCTGGGGATGAGGAGTTTGGGGTGCAGGAGGGTGCTCCAGGCTAGGATTGAGGGGTTTGGAGAGCAGGAGGGGAATCAGGGCTGGGGTTGGGGCGTGGGGAGAGGCTCAAGGGTACAGGCTCTGAATGTCGCTTACCTCAAGCGGCTCCCAGAAGCAGTGTCATGTCCCTTCTCCGGCTCCTACTTGGCCAGGCGGCTCTGCACACTGCCCCATCCGCAGGCACCACCTCTGCAGCTCCCATTGGAGTGCATAGGAGCCGGAGCGGGGCCATGCTGCGGCTTCCGGGAGCCGCATGGTGTGGCCTCGACTCTGCGCCCCGGCTGGAGCACCGGAGTGGGGCCGAGCCGTGTGGTGCGGCCCCTGACCCAGCACCCTGGCCGGAGCAGGGCCAAGCCACGTGGTGCGGCCCCCGACACAGCACCCAGCGGGAGCTCGCGGGCTGGCTTAAAATGGCTCACAGGCCGCAGTTTGCCCACCCCGATCTAGTCTGACCTCTTGTATATCACAGGTCACAAGCACTACCCAGCACTTGCACACTAAACCCAGCAACTGAAATGAGACCAAAGTATTACAGCCCGCAGGAGACTAGACTAGTATGTGCCACAGGGAGAGAATAGGAGTGACTGAGGTGCACTGAGGCCCCTGCAATGCCAGGGAAATGATTGAGAGACACCCAGATCATACTGGCAAGTGATCTGCACCCTCACACTACAGGGGAAGACCGAGACGCTGCAAGGTTACTACTGCCCGTCTGACCTCGGGGAAATCCCTTCCCAACCCCACATGTGGCGAACAGTGAGCATGTGAGCAAGAGCCAGCCAGCCATTCAGCTGAGAGAGAGAATGCCGGGTGCCACCTCGGAGCCCGGGCTCGCTTTGCCTGATATCCCATCCCCAGTCAGAGCCATTGTTAATGCTTTAGAGGAAAGAGATGAACCCTCCCCCTCAGAGTGCATTGTGGGTATAGGGAAATCCGTGCCTGATCCTTGCAGTGGTTAGTTGAAAACTTGAAGCATGAGCTTTTAGGAATATAAGATATAAACTGGAAGTGATCCCTAGGGCTGCCTCCCCCCAACTATTCCGAGAAACCCTGTCCTACAATTGCACTCAAAAATTTGTCCAGCTCTCTCACAACTAATGAAGTTAGCCCCCAAGCTGTTCCAGAACCTCTCACCTCTGATGATTAGAAACCTTCTATTTCCAGCCTGAATTTGTTCCTGGTCAGTTTATACTTGTTTGCTTCTCTGCTAACTTTGCCCTTTGGCTTAAATAGCTCTTCGCCCTCCCTGGTGTTTACCCCTGTGATGTACTTAGAGAGAGTAATCATATCCCCCTGTTAGCCATCTTTTTTGTGAGGTTAAAGAAGCTATAGTCTTCCAGGCTCCTCTCATAAAATAGGCCCTCCATTCCCCTGACCATCCTAGGAGTTCTTCTCTGCATTTGTCGAGCCTTTAACATGGGTGATCAGAATTGTACACATTCTAGTATTCTAAATGAAGTCTTATCAGTGCCTTGTACAATGGCATTAATACCTCTCTCTCTACTGGGAATGCCTCGCCTGACACATCCTAGGATCAGATATGCCTTTTGCACAGCTTCATCATATTGGGAACATGTGCCCCAATGGCAGGCACATGTCTGCAAACATGGGCCTTAACTTATGTGACTGAATCCCTCTTGTGTTTTAATGGACTAACATGAGTGAGTTAAATAGAAGCAGATAGAAATAGAGTTAGCGTCTGTTTAACACACACACAAGTTGGCTAACCCAAAGTTTGGTGGTGGTTTGCTTGTGTGAAAGGATGGGGAAAACTTGAGCTTTTTCTTATGTTCTGGACAAAAAACATTTTAAGTTACTTCAGTATAGAATACGAATCAAACTCTTCTGCAGCACCTGAATATTTTTCTTCTCTTGCAGTTACTTGCCAATGCTGTAATTTTTCTTTGTGGTAACCTGATGGGTGCATTTCACAAGTATCGGATGCAAGATGCTTCATGGGATTTGTACAGATATACTTTAAAGTGCATTCAAGTCCGAATGAAACTGAAGATTGAAAAGAGGCAACAAGTGAGTAAAAGCCTCTATTACATGAGTTATGTGTTTTCTGTTGGGTGACGTGTGTCTTTTTTTCTAAGTTTGTGATTAATGCACACTGAAAGGCTTGATCCAGTTCCTATGAAAACCACCTAATATCAAAAACAACTGTGCCATTGACAATAGAGAGGGGAAATTAAAGGGAGAAAGCTTCTTTATGTGTGGTTTGTCTTAGTAAAAAACTTAGAAAAAATGACAAATCTGTACAGTACTAGACATAGTATTTTAAACCAGAAGTTGATTATCAATCATTTACCTGTTTTCCTAAAATAGTAAAATGTAAAATAATCTCAGGAATTTCAGACAAAAAGTAATTCTTAGTCTTCAGATTTGTATTGATGAGAAATCTTTTTAATTAAATTCAGCAACGATCCTGTCTTCTTTATGCAGATGCTGGATGTTTGAAATTCTGTAATCTTATTCTTTCCTGGAAGAGCACTTGCAAGATGTTCATCTTCTGCTAATGCAGAGACAGATAGAAATAAATTTTGCAGTATTATGTAAAATAAATACACTGACAACATTTTGTAAGTGCCAAATAATTACTTGCTTTGGCATTGATAGTTAGAAGTGAATAACGTTAAACACTATGAAACCTTGACATTCATACTGATGTAAGATGTAATTTTGTATAATTCAGTCATAAGCTAGCATTGATGGCTAGTATCAGAGGGGTAGCCGTGTTAGTCTGGATCTGTAAAAGCAGCAAAGAATCCTGTGGCACCTTATAGACTAACAGAGGTTTTGCAGCATGAGCTTTCGTGGGTGAATACCCACTTCTTCTTGCATCCGAAGAAGTGGGTATTCACCCACGAAAGCTCATGCTGCAAAACCTCTGTTAGTCTATAAGGTGCCACAGGATTCTTTGCTGCATTGATGGCTAGTTACTGTAAAGATCTAATAGCAGGAGCAACCCCTCATGGTAGGCAGAGAGAATTTTTTCTACCTGGGTTTGGTGTTTTTCTACCTTGATCAGCTGCTATAAAGGCTCTTTTGTTCCTACCTCTGCGTGCCCATTTTACTTACCCAGATTCAGCTGTTGCAGTCTCCTCTGGCTGCTTCACCAAGCAAAGACCATTATTGCCAGACTGTTAGTCTTATACATAGTGCACTTCCTTTTCCCCTCTTGTAGGCTGCTTAACAACGTTTTTGTGTTTGTTGCATATACAGTGAGGCCAATCCTGAAAACATTGATCCAAAGAGGGCTCACTGCTGCCTCATTTTTAGAATGCTGCATGTGTATAGTGATCTCAGCTCATAATTGTGAGCTAAAAGAAGAAGGCTGAAAAGACTGAGTTGGCTGAATTGGAAAGAAGACGACACCACATTACTAGTGTCCAGTCTGCCCTCTATTGCCTGTCTTACCAGTTGAGATGACAAAGCCCTAAAAAAAAATTTAAAAAAATCTTGATATGAATGCTAATTTTTTTTCACAGATAGCAGCTAGGGAAGCATCTAATCAGCTTGCACTACTATCAAGCTTTCTGTAACCCCCTTGACTGATCCTGCTATGGTAATCTTTCTTTCTTTCTTTCTTTCTTTCTTTCTTTCTTTCTTTCTTTCTTTCTTTCTTTCTTTCTTTCTTTTTCTTTCTTTCTTTCTTTCTTTCTTTCTTTCTTTCTTTCTTTCTTTCTTTCTTTCTTTCTTTCTTTCTTTCTTTCTTTCTTTCTTTCTTTCTTTCTTTCTTTCTTTCTTGGCACCCTACGTGAAAGCCAGCTGTCTTGCAGCCCCTACATATAGTTTTCCTTGCCACCTACATTGTTTGTCAGACTCCCAGCTTTCCATTTTCCTTGCCCCACCAACCAGGAAGATGTGAGAAGGGCAATTTAATTTCTGAACAAATAACACCGACCAGTAAAGTCATATTATCTCACACTAAAGAACTATTCTGTCATGTTCAGCAGGGCTCTGTTGTCACCCTAATTGTTCACTAACCTCAAGTCTCTTAAAATACCAGGGAAGGGGAGGGAGACTTTGACTTCTTTTTCCTTGGGGAGGCAGTGGAATGTAGGTTTCTCCATAACAAGATCAAACCATATTTCTGTCTAATCCTCCTGCACAGCAGGAGGAAGAGGAGTTCTTGATGCTTCAGAAATAAGGCGACCTTTCCCCCCACCCATACTCACGACATACACATAACTAATTATGCAATTTTGTATGTGAGAGAGAGAAAATCCTGCTCCCTGCACAGGCTACAGATTGGTACCCAGAACCATTTGTCAGCCTCCTAAACTCACGCTGCTGTGGCTTTCCATCGTCTGCTGTATTTTCTAATTTTTAAAAGGAAATCAATATTTTATTGAAATTCGACTATATTTTCAAAGTGATGGGGTGTGGTAAGAATTCCTGGCTATCGACCTTGGTCTACCAGGCCAAGGAGGCTAACTTAAATCCATCCTTTAATTGCTTCAGCAAAGGGATTTCTGCAGTCTATGGAGAAGAATGTTGGATCAGTTCTGAGTGTGCTCATTCTTTGAAGGATCTTATGATCCTTTTTATTCCAGGTAAGCTCTTCAGAGTATTGTTGGTTTCATTCCTCTGTGGGGAGCAGCAGATGACTTGAAAGCACTGATACTCCTGCTTTTCTTTTATTCTCGTCCACGGACCCTTCTTCCCTGGTCAGAGGTGTAATTTCATTACCATGTGTTTGTTTGGGCACATGTGACAAAGCTTTATTGATCTCCAATTGGCCGAGCAACATTAGTAATTTCTGAGGAAAGGATTCCATTCTTGCCAAAATTAAAAGGCTCTACCTCAACAGCCTTGAGTAACTCAGTTCTTTTAAGTTGTGTTAGCATTTTGGCAATAGAGTTTTCTATTTAAAGTCTCCTATCCAGTATTTGAATTAATCAAATGTTTCTTCTAGCAAGGAAGGCAATTAAATTCTTCACATCATGCGCTGAGAATTCAGGTGGTTTGAATATTTTATAGTCTATTACCTCTACAGAGTGAGCTTTTGAGTCTGAACTTCTATCAAAAGATGCTGGAAGCCTGCTGAGAAGAGGGAGACTGCAAAAAATTGAGAGAAGAATGTTTGTTTCACACTGACTGGGCAAGCTCTGCTTTAGACCCTGTTTAGTCCGTCTCGAGTGTATACCTCAGGTGATAGGCCTGGCTTCCTGCATCTCACTCTGGGCAGAGCCATGTGGTTCCACCACTCTGGGACTGGATCGCTGGGCTGAAGCCCCTATGCCACACTTCCCATCTGTATTAACCCAACAGTGTAAGGATTTGCGGGTCTAGACTCCAGGGTTGTGGGGTCCTGGGCAACTGATGACTCCACTGGATAGCAGCATCCAAAAATTACTGCAAGGTTCGGCACAGCAGGAAGTACTGCCTGAAGAAACAAGAGCGACAGAACCCTGCAGCTGCCTGATTGGTCAACACCAACTATTTAAACAAGAAATCTGCCCTAGGGAACCATCTGAGCAACAGTGCAGACTCCGGCTTCCTACTGCTAAAGACCTCTCCTTTTGCCCCATTGTGCTCCCAACTCCTGCCTTTTACTCTGGCCCAGCTTGACCTTAGCTCCTGACTCAGCTTGGTAACTAGTCTGACTCCTGCTTTGGACCCCATACTGGTTTGAAAGTCGGTACCCATTTCCTGAATCGGCTTGATAACTAGTCTCGACTCTTGCCTTCAACTGTGGCCCAGTCGACGCTACTGGGCCAGCCATCAAACAAGCCCAACTGTGAGCGGTACCTGTAAGACATTTTCCCCCAGAAGCCTGTGACAGAATAAGTTTGCAGTGACACAGAAACAGCTTCCTCAAAACAAAGCATTTGTTCACCCAAAGGTACAAAGCACACAGAACAAACGTATAAAACAAAAAAGGCCTATACAGGCATATCCCGTTACTTATCCTGAATTTTTCCTTGCTAGCTTTGGTAAGCTCCATTTAGCCCAGTCACCTCCATCTCTGAGTTAGGAAAAACAGACAGCTTGCTGCTGTTTGTGTCTCTTTCTGTCAGTATGTGCCTCTGTCAGCATGTTGATGGCTCACTCAACCCTCCTTCCTGTGTAGGCCAGCATCTTTAAGGTTTTAGTATACCCGTTGATGGAAGAGTAAACTTTGCTAACCTGAAGGGAGCCAAGCAGGGGCATTCTCCAATTAATAGCTGCCCACATTGTTCCCTTTAGGCTTTACCTTTGTCATTGTTTCAGTTGCTGTTTGCTTCCCCTGTACAGCCTCCTTTGTTGTCTTCGGACAGGATAATATCAAACTGGTAAACTGAGGTGCATGTAATGTTTTAAAAAATAATGCAGACACTCATAACTCTCATTTTGAGAGCAGAAAAAAGAATCCTTTATTGAAAGCCGGAGCTGCAACAATCAGAAACTGCTGAATAAGGACACTTCTTTTTTATCTTCCCCCAATAATTTTCTAAAACACTGAGATTCCTAACATGGCATTTCAAATAACTTTACATTATTAAATCTTTTTTTCTTCTTAGGAAAGCTTGCTTTTATCTATACTGCCGGCTCATATCTCAATGGGAATGAAACTAGCCATCATAGAGCGACTGAAGGAAACCAATGATGATAGGCAAATGCATGATAACAACTTCCATAGTCTGTATGTGAAAAGGCATCAGAATGTTAGGTAAGTAAAGAAACTTGACAAATGGTTACATTAAGACATGCTTCTGTCTTTTAATACTTGGTCTATTTACTGATGGTAAGAAGTGTAATGGTTGGGATCAGACAGGCTGAATGAAGAGTTTATGTTCAGATGCTCTGAGCACATCTGCCAAGGTGAGAGGAGAGAAGAGAACTGGTTTGAAGTTATTTTGCCAGATTTGGGATTTCTTTTTTTCATTGCAATGGTAAAAAACCCCAATTAATTACCCTCTTTACTTGTCCAAATCCACATACTGGGCTGTTTAAAGTCAGGGTTTTTTTATGTGTTTTCATGCAAAAGTGAGCTTGTTTGAAGATTGTGTGCCCTAGACTAGCGTGTTGTATTTTAAACTTAAATAAAAACAAACCCAAACACATTGCCCATTAAGTCACTTCTGTAGTTGATTTCCAAAGAGAGAGAGAGAGGTGCTCTGTTAGAGATCTTTAATATTGAACCACAGTGCAATTAAATGTCCATATTTTTATTAGAAAACAAAGATAATTAAAATGTGACTAAATAGTGTGTCCTTGTCCAGCATCCTGTATGCAGATATTGTAGGATTCACGCGTCTGGCTAGCGACTGCTCTCCGAAGGAGCTGGTAGTGATGCTGAATGAGCTCTTTGGGAAGTTTGATCAAATTGCAAAGGTAGGTGTTGCTCTTCATTATGTGAATGTGGGTAAATGCCACTGTTAGAAAACAACTAGCTCCAAGCTCCTGGGAGTCAGTTCTCCTGCATTTGGGAAGTCTGGCTGATGCAAAACACAGGGTAGGAAGTATCCACTGGAGATTCTGCCTGACCTGCTAGTAAAAATCCCAGCAAAAGGCAAAATTGATTTTAAAATCTCTAAAAGAACCAGGAAAGCTATTTGAGTGGCAGGAGGAGGGTTTGTGGTATAAAACCAGGCTGGTTCTCTGGGATTTTACTTTCGGCTCTTCTACCGGGAAAATGGGAGCAGTAATACTTACCTGCAATACCTCACAGGGTGTTGCGATGCTGAATTCCTTCACATTTCTAAAATGCTTTGAAGTCCTCTAAAGAGCACTGTATGAAGTGCAAACTATTGGGATATTTTAGTTATGTAATACAGCAATAACATTTAAACATTGGGAACTGTATAATATAAAACCATGCCAGAGACCATGTAGCATGAAAAAGGGGTTTGCACTATTTGATTAATTTTTTTAGAGTGGAATTATATTTGCAGTATAATGTAGTGATTGAGTTACATTATAGAATATTTTGTCCTGTTTTCTCTGTAATTAGTCATTTGCGTATATACAATTTGACCTTAGGCTGGCAGAATGAATCATTGTAACATCTGCTTTTGATACACTTTTATGAAGCAAATGGGTAAAGAATTTCAGAACAATCTATCTTTGAATATTGTGCCAAAAACGTCAAATTAATATAGCTAAAGGGGAAACTATGTTGGTAAAAATACTGCTTGTGATGGTATGGGCTGTCTGCCAGTGTTCTCAAAATTACTTTCTGTCTGTACCTATGATAGAGATGGAACAAATTATAAAATGTGGATTGCAGTGTCCAGCAAGAACATACCTATTAAAACTGAAGGCTCAGAAATCTGGAGAATGTATGCAAATGACTTCTTGCCCTAACTTGCATAGTTGATGATCATGTCTGTAAATAAAGAGGTGTTTATCAAACGTCCTGATGACCAGAACTTAAAACTGTAGCATAGAATGAGCTTAACGTGCCTAGGAACTGCTATGTTCCTGGCTAGCTCTGGCATCTCCCTGGTCTGCTATTCAGGTAACTCTGGCAACTCCTTTAAAGCTGTGCCACTTGCATCTCCTTGTCCTGGACTGGGTGGAAAGCTGTTGAGTCCTATCTAATGATTTTCCTATTGTCAGTGTTATGGAGCTAATATAGCTTCAAAAGAGTAAAGCTGCATTTTATTTTGTCCTGAAATGTACAAGAAGTAAATGCCAGCCAAGTTCTGGTTCTAGAAATTTATTGTTGATGAAGAATAAGGAAAGAACAAAGCCTGGCTTTCAGAACTCCCAATCCTTGATTTTTTTTAGAGATTGTGGTTTGATTTATAAACTGAGCATATTTGGGTATATGTAACAAACTGAAACATAATTAGAAGAATTGAATGAGGTTGGAAAAATCTCATTTAGTTTGTAAAGTTCTAAAGCTTTCCGGGAAGCAAGCAGGAGAAGTTGTAAATTCTAGAATAGGGGATTATGCTGCTGTTAAAGTATTGTGTAATTATGCTATAAATAATTGAAAGAGAAGAATCCTTAACAAAGTTATTAAATTAAATTTTGATGGATGTGGGCAAATTAGATTGTTGAATGTACTGTATCCCTTGTGCTAAAATAGCATACATTAAAGCCTTGTAAACAATGAATTATCTTTTCCCACACTTCTAATTTTCCATATAGTATTTTCAGGAGTTGAGTTGTAATTACCGCTTTGCAAGCTCTGGAGAATAAGAGGGTCATACTAACCTTCTTATTAGAGCTATATTTTTGTATGACACATGGCTTATGAACACATGGCTTGATACAACTGTTACTTCAGTTGCATGGGTTTTTTATGCCACAGGATAAAAATATATAAAATAAGTAAAATAAAAATAGATTTTTTAAATTAAAATGAATTGAAAGGATAACTATGGGCATTGTTTGTAACGGTTCTTTAGGTTCCGAAAAAGTAACCGCTGAATTGCCTTTATAAAACAGTATTATTTATTTTTGTATAATATTTCATAAAAATAATCTCAAAATACTCTACAGCTGATTTATTAATATATTTTATAGGTTACCTTATGTCCTGTGATTAGCATCTGTCAATATGAAGGCTCAGCTGAATACATACATATTTTGGACTTCACAAAATTGTGGAAATGTTTTAATTAAACTTTCCCCAATGTTGTTTTGCCTATTTGCATTTAACACAGTAAATCACCCTGATGTTTTTGTGATATTTTGAGAGACCAGTAATATGGCTGCACAAACATTCCCAAATAAATTTTTGATATTTTTGAAGCAAAACCAGTTTTCTTACAAAATGGTGCAGAAATTTCAGGAAAATAGGAGTAATTTTAATTTCACAAAGAAATGCAAAAATGCACAAAATTTGAGCTGCCTTAATTTTGTTGTGAATATTTCACCCCTTCTATGCAAAGGTTATGCTTTGAGAAAAATGATTGAGCAAAAGAAAACTGTGATAGATTTGGGTTAAATTTAGATTATTTTATTTGAGAGAGGCATAGCTCCCATAGGGTAGTAGAGTAAAGAAATTACTCTGAAAGTGGGGTTTGAAAAGACTCTGGGAGTTGAATCAAACCAGGCAAAGATAAGGAAGTAATAACACTCTCATTTTACAGAAGTGAAACAGAGAGAGAGATTAGATGACTTGCTCAAAGTCCTATAGTAAGCAAGTAAATGGGATAATTGGGAATTGAACCGAGGTCTTTTAAGTCTCAGTCCAGCACCTTAACTGTAAGACCACACTTCCCCTATAAATAGAGCTGGTACATAGGTGCCTAGCAGCTGTCATGGCTATAGTGAGAAGATGTTTGAGTACGTTGTTGGGTGTTCTAATCTTACAGGACAGCCTTTGCCTTCGCTTTCCCAAGACATTGATTTAAAGTATTTAGCCTAAATAAATGCCTTAGAGCAAGACATCACATTTAATCACCTTTGCCCTCCAGCCCCAATAATAGGGAGTAGTTTCCATCCTGCAGTTGGCAGGCGGGCATTCTCTTGTGAAATTGCATTGCTGCTCTATTGCTAGAAGTATCAAAATTGTGGTTCATGCTGGCCTCTCTCTTCAGGCAACTGAAAACATCCTCAGTAAACTGTTGGGCTGAATATCCAGACCCCTGGTTCCTTCCCCAAGCCTTGGCAGGTCCGGTGACAACACACAGGGCTTTATCCACTAGAGTAGCCTTGCAAAATGCTTCAGTCAGGGCAAGTAATTTATTGTTGGCTTCCAATTTATGAAAAAACTATGGTAAAATGGCAGACAAGCAGATTTTGTCCCTCTGGTGGTAAATTCCATGACAATTATGCAGGACTGTGTAACTGGAGTAGCCCCATAAGTAATAAAGCCATCTCACTGACTTCTTTCTGGTTTTAATTTTATTTTTGGTTTTGGTAACACTCAGGAGTGAAGCAGGTAACAAGAAACATCACTAACAAACCCCTTCGAGTTTTGAATGTAGAAGGAGGGAAATTTTGTTGCTTCAACCAGGATTAAATGGGACCTAACTTTTCTCAAAATGACATTAACAAGTGATGTCTCCTGTGTTATGTACTCTGGGTACGTACTGATGAATATAAGCAGTGCTTTTTTCCTGTTATGTTTCTTTCTCTTTATTTTGCAGGAAAATGAATGCATGAGAATAAAAATTTTGGGAGACTGTTATTACTGTGTCTCAGGCCTACCTGTGTCCTTACCGATTCATGCCCGGAACTGTGTGAAAATGGGACTTGACATGTGTGAAGCTATAAAGTATGTACTGTGTAAAAAGGACTTTTTAACTTATAGACACTCAGAAAATAAACAAGCACCTTAGAAATGTGGGGCTGGGATTTTTTTTTTTTTTTTTTTTTGGATAAGATCATTCTTAGTCTTTTATGAGGACAGTCTAGAATGCATTCACTAACTATTGTACCACTTATGCTATTTCATTTAGCATGTGTCACGTCAGAATGGCTCCAGCCTCTTTTCTATGAACAAACTATGTATTATGAGAGCAGAACATCATGGGTCTCCATGGCTTATGTAGGAAGGAGATGAAATCAGAAGAGAATAAATGCTGAATGAAATACTTTGAGGCCAATTTATTATTTTTAGTTATACATGATTTATCATGTATCAGAGGGGTAGCCGTGTTAGTCTGGATCTGTAAAAGCAGCAAAGAATCCTGTGGCACCTTATAGACTAACAGAGGTTTTGCAGCATGAGCTTTCGTGGGTGAATACCCACTTCTTCGGATGCAAGTAAGTGGAAATCTCCAGGGGCAGGTATATATATGCAAGCAAGAAGCAAGCTAGAGATAACGAGTTTAGTTCAATCAGGGAGGGTGAGGTCCTGTTCTAGCAGTAGAGGTGTGAAAACCAAGGGAGGAGAAACTGGTTCTGTAGTTGGCAAGCCATTCATAGTCTTTGTTTAATCCTGAGCTGATGGTGTCAAATTTGCAGATGAACTGAAGCTCAGCAGTTTCTCTTTGAAGTCTGGTCCTGAAGTTTTTTTGCTGCAAGATGGTGACCTTAACATCTGCTATTGTGTGTCCAGGGAGGTTGAAGTGTTCTCCTACAGGTTTTTGTATATTGCCATTCCTAATATCTGATTTGTGTCCATTTATCCTTTTCCTTAGAGACTGTCCAGTTTGGCCTATGTACATAGCAGAGGGGCATTGCTGGCATATGATGGCGTATATTACATTGGTGGATGTGCAGGTGAATGAACCAGTGATGGTGTGGCTGATCTGGTTAGGTCCTGTGATGGTGTCGCTGGTGTAGATATGTGGGCAGAGTTGGCATCGAGGTTTGTTGCATGGATTGGTTCCTGAGTTAGAGTTACTTTGGTGCGGTGTGCAGTTACTGGTGAGAATGTGCTTCAGGTTAGCAGGTTGTCTGTGGGCGAGGACTGGCCTGCCACCCAAGGTTTGTGAAAGTGTGGGATCATTGTCCAGGATGGGTTGTAGATCTCTGATGATGCGTTGGAGGGGTTTTAGCTGGGGACTGTATGTGATGGCCAGTGGAGTCCTGTTGGTTTCTTTCTTGGGTTTGTCTTGCAGTAGGAGGCTTCTGGGTACACGTCTGGCTCTGTTGATCTGTTTCCTTATTTCCTCGTGCGGGTACTGTAGTTTTGAGAATGCTTGGTGGAGATTTTGTAGGTGTTGGTCTCTGTCTGAGGGGTTAGAGCAGATGCGGTTGTACCTCAGTGCTTGGCTGTAGACAATGGATCTTGTGGTGTGCCCGGGATGGAAGCTGGAGGCATGAAGGTAGGCATAGCGGTCGGTAGGTTTTCGGTATAGGGTGGTATTAATGTNATCATAAATCCATAAAATCAAAAATTGTGAAGTCTGCTTGATGGTGTTAGTATTCCTTTGGGCTCGCCTGCCTGGTGCAGTAAAGTGCATCGGAGGGTTGTAATTTATAAAGCACTCTGACGTGTTGTGTTTAAACTGCCCCATGTAGACCCTGCTGGAGGGTCTACATTAACATGAACTAGACACCTTTTAGAGCATGCCAGCAGGATCTACACAGGGCAGTTAAAGCACTCTGATGTGTTGTGCTCTACAAATCACACCCATCTAATGCACTTTGACAGTGCTGTGTAGACAAGCCTCCCCCTTTTTTTTTGTTGCTTAAAAAAAGTTGTTTCCACATATCTAGGAGCAGTCACCCACGCCTTTTATTATTTCTATGGCTTAGCACACAAAATGTATTGAGGAGGAGAAGAGGGTAGTGTACCAGGCCTGGTCTTGCATTCCTTGTGTGTAGAAGGAATGCAGATTTGGATGCACAAGGAGTGCAAGGTCAGGTGTCAAGGTGGTAATGCAAAGGTATGGTTCCATCCCCACAATAACGTGGGATTCTGTCATGTTTCATTCTAAGGTTACACAGTGTTAATGGATTGACTGCTTATTACGTTCCAGCATCATCTCATGTTCAGGCTTAAATTTCAGTGGTGAAGGTAATTAAGCTATGTTGTTGCTTATATTAAAGAGAACAAAGTTGGCTAGGACAACTGAAGTTATTGCCAACTCTTTCAAATACTGCCATGAGACCACCTACAACCTCTATTAACCCCAGCACGAATGGAAAGGACATGTATTTAAGAACACTTCACAACATTTAAACTCTAGCAGCAGCCTAACATCCAAATAACACAAAAATGGTTTGTTTGTGTGTAAATTACATTTAAGTTCCTAGGATTTAATTCTCCTTTCTTGTATATTTTAGCTGTGACAGTGCCAAGAGAGAGCCAAAAGTTGGCCTAACTTTGTACCCATTGACTTCAGTAGGAGCAGAGTTAGACCACTTCCTATGGCTTTGACAGTCCCATCCTAAGTTCGTTTCTTTTCATTATGAAACTGAGCCTTGTGTGTATTCTAATCTTAATTGCTGCTCCGAATCACTGTGCTGTGAGCTGAGAATCAATCTGTTTGTCTACCCTCTATTTGGGAGACCATAGTAACGGTATTATTTGATGCAATAAAATTAGAAAAGCTTCAGATGCACAAATCAGAGGAAGTCTCCATACAATCTTTGGATACTTTTAATAAATCACCACATTTTTTCCCCCTCCTGTCTTCAGCAGTTCTAAGTTTCACATCTGCTTTTTAGTGAGTGGAGGAAATCGAACCTTAGTAAGTAATGTATATATGTGGGGCAGATAGCTTATCTTCTGATTTTTCTCCCCTCTTCCCCTTCCCCCCTAAGACAAGTGAAAGAAGCCACTGGAGTGGACATCAGTATGAGAGTTGGTATCCATTCTGGGAATGTGCTTTGTGGCGTGATTGGACTCCGGAAATGGCAGTATGATGTGTGGTCTCATGACGTTTCCTTAGCTAATCGTATGGAATCCTCAGGAATACCTGGGTAAGAACATTTGTTTTGGCTGCTTCTGCAGTTCCACAATGATAGTTTTTATATTATTTCAATATTTCATTATATTGTGTTGGGCCTGGAATCCATAACTGTGCTGCTGCACTTATTTTAAATAATTGTTTGAAATGGGCAAAAATGTCTGTCCACTTCTACTGTGAAAAATGTTTGTCTCTTGATAATTTCTCACCTGATCCATAGAACTCTGACCTTATGTGAGTGAATGCTTCTTATATAGCTCTTGACCTTCCTTGCATCTCTGAAACTGTGTTTTATTATATGCTGACTGACTTGATTCAAGTTGTACATAAAGATATATTGTATCTGTATTTGTAAATTTAGATGAAAACACATACACAGCTTCTGTAGGCAATACAAGGCTGTATACTTAGTGTTTTTACTGATGATTTAAATCAAGTGTGAGTGATACATTTATTTAGAGAGAGACCCAGAAAACCAAGATAAAAATGCAGCCTTATGATGTATAAACAGTAGGTAGTTTGTGTATTTTGTCTATTATAAATAATAATAATAATAATAATAGCACTTTTCATCTATAGATCACAAAGCACTTTACAAAGGAAGGTAGTAAGCATGTTTATATATTTTTATAGTGGGGAAACTGAGGCAGAGGTATAAAGTGACCTGCCTGAGGTCACCCAGCAGGGCAGTGTGGAATTTGGGAATAGAACGTAGGTCTCCTGACTCCCTATGCAGTGCTCTATCCATTGGTTCAAGATGCCTATCTTAGATACTTACTAAAAATAACATGAAATGTAAATATTCTTTAAAACACAACCATTTAGTATTTCCCTTATTCAGAAAGAATAGCAACTTAGTGTTTTTCTGTGTTGCAGTATATGTAATATTTGAAATTGTGATTATAAAATACCCCAAATTCTGTTTTAAAAAATAAAACAAAACAAATAAAGATGTCCTGGGCTTGCACACACTCGTATTATTAACTATTTGAATTACAGTAGAACCTAAATGCCCCAACTGAGGGCGGGACCCCTTTGTGCTGGGCTCTGTATGTACGTGTAGTAAGAGACATGCCCTGCCCAAAAGAGTTTAAAGTCTAAACAGACAAGATAAACCAATATTGAAGAGGGAACAAAGGCATGAGGAAGTGCAGTGACCTGTCCAAACTACACAGCAGGTGAGTGGCAGGGCTAGAAATGAAAGCCTGGTCTTCTGGCTCTCAGCCAGTGTCCTACCCAATGAACCATGCTAACGTTGTCTAAAATGGATTAGAACAGCAGTTTTATTACCTTGAGTCAGATGCTCATGTGTAATCTAGAGATACACTCATGGGGTTTTAGTTTTGTGATTTACAGCGTTATCTCACAACATGATACTTTATAGATGCTGCTTTCAGAGAGAGAAAGAGCTCTATGGACAGGATTTAGCAAAGAAACCTGGGTTTTTTTCCCCAGCCTTACAGGACCAAGGAAGTTGATTCTATCTGTTCCCTCTTCCACCTCAAATGATTTTCTGGTGGCTTTCATAGCCTGTGCAAATCTAACAATGTTTTGTGGAGTGGCAATTATATAAATCTACGATTGCCATTTAAACCCTTAAAGCACAGCTTGGTCTTGAGGGGCGGTTCCTTGTTACCACCTGCCTGAGTGACTACAGATCGGTTACCAGTTGTGGTGGTGATATGCCAGCCACAGTAGAATCGAGCACACTGCTCGTGTGCTGTGTTGACTCTGCAATGCTAACAGGAGTACAGAATTGTAAAGCTGTTTTTTTTTTTTGCCTGTGAAGCAAGCTAGCATGACTCTGAATACAGTGAGGGAATCAGAAGGTGCATTTTTACAGTCAATTTTAGGACCATAACCACATTATAAAGCTTTGCTGGCTCTGTTCCCTTCTATATGCTTATGTTTAACTCTCTGTTAAATATGATGACTGGTTTAGGTTGGCCCGCTTGTGCTGAAACAGCACCGTGTAATACTACACTTTCTACACTGCCTAGCACTGGTTCATCATCGGGTTCAAAATTTACACTGCTTGACTGAAGGGGACATTTTGTGTCACAGGGGTTATGGTGTGGCCTCACAGGGAGGCTGCTTGTTGCACAGCTCCTGTGAAGAAAATACAGCGTGGGTGAGATTCCCATAAGCACACAGTGTTGGCTAAGCTTACTGTCACTGCAGTCAATGGAAGTTTTATTTCATTGGGAGCAGTTAGGCAGACACTGAGCACTGTGGAAAACCCCACACTATAACAGAACTATATGTAAAACTGACCATGTTTGTTCATTTTACTGTAAGGTGTGGTGTTTCTTTTTTGTTTTGCCATCTGATTTTTTTCTTGCTACAATGTAATAGACATTGCAAATGATCTGCAGGTGTGTTTTTAGTTCAGTTTACTGGTGAAATTTTATTGATGTGCACCCAAATACCTTTCCATAGAAAAATGGCTGAGCTTCTGACCTAGACCAGAGTTATTTGTACCATAGTAATGTGACCTCACTTCTTTTCTGTGCTTCTGAATAATTTTTTAAAAGCATTTGGTGTTGCTGAGCTGGTTACTGATGGCCATTTCTGCATGTGTCTGAAAGATCAGAAAGTGTTTTACTGTAACCTTTGAAATGTCACTCTTGTTGTAATTTAACTTAATAGCTTTTTTTGTTCATCTGAAGAACAGGCAGACTTAAGCAACATTTACTAGTTTAGGCCCAGCCCTGCAATCCTTACTGCGAGTAGCCTCTTTGCCTTCAAGGCTGGGTGAGGAGGGGACAGTATATTTACCCTCTTCTGGAAATGACCAAAAATGGCATTGAGGCAGCAGTTGGCATTATATACCTGTCCCTTTTTCAGTGAGGCTCAAGTAACGTCCATGAGCAAATAAAGCTCCTTTAATCATTTCAGAAATTGTCTTGTTTCTAAATATTTAGAAAAACTTTTTTTATGACCAGCTCTTGTTGTGACCTGATGATTGTAATCTTATAAACAATATATCCTTTATGGTACTGACCTTTACTCTACAATGGGAGTTTAAGTGAAGGAGAGAAGACATGCTTGCATCAAGGTCTGAAGTGTGCTGCATTTATTGTGTCGGCTTAAAAAAAAGCATCTTTTGCTGTTAATCATAATATGCAGCTGAGCAAACTCTTGAATCAAGATACTGTCTAACAGAGGTTGCATTTGAATGGTTCTAGTACAGGGGTCGGCAACCTTTCAGGAGTGGTGTGCCGAGTCTTCATTTAGTCACTCTAATTTANATTGGAAATCCCTAAAGAATTTGCTGAATGGGAGACTGTCTCTAAATAAGCCCTGTTTAATTTTGGGGTGTCACCTAGCATTTTACAGTTGCTACTGGACACAAATAATAATGATTTAGGGCATCTTATAAAATTTCATTTTAGAAAGTCCTCTTAGGCTGATTAAAGCTGAGGTAAGAATTGCAACAAAATAGACTCATAGGCCAGTTGCCAGTAAATAAAACAGAAACATCTCTAGTCGCTGTGGGGATAAGTGCAGCCAGGACGGGGGTTCAGCCCTCCCTGCTCCAAGGCATTCTCACCTATTGACTCCCAAAGAGCTACCTTTCCTCCTGGGAAATCTGATTGGTCAGCAGTCTCCGACCCTTCCATTGAGCACAAGTGCAGGGACGGAGTGGGGAGCTGCCATTAACCTATTTCTTGCTGTAATCAGGTGAGCCATCCGAACCATCTCACAAATTCCATTTTAAAGTCAGTGACTGGGTTCTCTTCCCAGCTCTGTAGTTGATTGATTGTGTGACCTTGGGCAGATTATTTAACTTCTCTTTGCCTAAATTACTTCATCTATAAAATAGGGTAAATCTATAGCTACAGAGACGCATGTAAGTGAAAGGATCATTATTGTTATTTTATTATACTAACACATTTAATTATTCGGAATGTCTTTTATTGAGCAATTCTATAGAAAGGGGTTGCACAAACACCTGATTCCTTGTGATTACCTAGTGCAACAAAATATTCAAGACGAGGCTCAAGTGATCAGAATGAATGCATGGGAGTATTAGCAGATCCTGTTCAGAGACCTGCACTGTTGCTGCTGTGCTTCTGATTGCTCTCTCCAGAAAAATATACATGCTCAGAATTGCCCTCTTTGTTGTTAAACCTTCCATGGATTTGCTCCAGCCCACTTTGCTGATATTCCCTCTGCCTGTCTAGCACAGGACTCATCCCTCCACACAATTTAACTTGTGTGTGTGTGGGGTGAGAGAGAGAGAGAAAGCATTCTCTGAAGCTCCTGTCATCTGGAACAACCTTCCTCTGTCTCTTTGCCTTGTCAGTCATCAAATCTTCATTGACGATATTTCTTCTACCCTTGCCTGCACCTCTTAATTTCTCTATCCCTCTGCTATTTACTTTCATGTATTACTTAGTACTAGGAAGTGTTTTGGGATACACGTGGTATGAAAGATGCAACACAAATAAAGTTGTATTGTATAATGTACCATGAAGGATCACAAATAAGCAATGCTGTTTGAACTGCTGGCAGGATCCTGGAGTCGTCTGCCAAAGCTGTTGAAAAGCACAGAAATGTCAACGGGGGCCATTGAAATGTAAATGAGTTGCTTAAACTGACCTTTCCGTAAATGTTTAGGCCTTTTGTTCCTTTTCCCCACTCTAGTCGTGTACACATCACCGAAGCAACGCTAAATCACCTAGGCAAAGCTTACGAAGTGGAAGAAGGGAATGGACACCTGAGAGACCCATACCTTGAAGCAATGAACATCAAAACCTACTTGGTGATTGACCCAAGGGTATGCGTCTACATTTAATATATATATATATATGCATGTGTGTTTTAGTTCAGAAATATAATTTGTGTGTGTGAGAGAGAGAGTATATGGGTTATCTGTGTGGTTTGAATGCAGGACCTCTGGATCTAAAAGCATGTGCCTGTACTGTTTGAGTTAAAGGTCCATTAGCTTGAAGGCAATAGCAGACTTACAAATGTCTTACATTTGTAAGTCTGCTATTACAGACTAGAGAGGGACAAAAATGCATGCTTATCTATTATTTGGGGTGTGTGGGTGTGTGATGCAAAGCAGTTTATGGAGAAAGGCTTTGCATGAAGCTAAACTGTATAATAATCCTGAATTTCAAAGGAAAAACTCTGCAGTAAAGTCCATCTCAAAAATGTCTGAAGCTTCTAAAGCCAATAATTATGAAATTGATCTGCCCGCTCTCGCTGAAGGAAAGCTTGTTTTAAATAGAGTTCAGTGTAGGATATACAAGTAGCTTCACCATAGATACCTCAGTAGCCAAATGTTAAACATTCATTTATTACTGCTGTCCCCAGAAATGGATGTTCGAGAGTGACGGTCACACATGAATACTTGTTAACTACTGAGACTGTCTGCCCAACAGAGATCCTCTTTATTCCTTAAAGCCTTCCTCAGTCCTCCTCTTGTGTGCCAGAAGTGGAAAATACATCCACATCTATAAGGGTTCTCTAGTGTGATTAATCTCTGAATTAGCGCCAAGCTGGGGCTTCATCACCATCAGTCCTTCCTCAATTGTTCACGCTATTCACTATCTTTCATTATTACCCCAATACACTCCATTTCAGGATGAAGTGCTAGCGTTACAAATGAGACAAAGGGATGCATCTAATTCTCCTCCCTATAGTTCACGCTCTTCTCTGGCTACCTGTAAACAAGCAAAATAAGCCACTTGGGTGTTTAACAGTTTTGAGAGTTTTATAATGAAAAGCAAATAAAGAATCAAAAGAAGAGACTCTGGGGCACTCCTGAAATACTATCTGAGACTGGGCTCTGCTATGTCACATCCAGAGCTTGGCTTGTGAAGTTTATTGCAATGAAGTCCAACAGTTCCTGTATTTCATTGGTTTCCCTGAGCATGGATTACGTGCCTTTGCAGCCAATCCTGAGCTTCCTGGGTATGCTAGTGCAGTCAGGCTGGCTCAGCGCTGCAGACAGAACAGGCATCCATCTAGGGTAGCAAAACGTTAATTAACTGTTAATTAGTAGCAAAACTGTTAATTAACTGGATGACTGAGAGTGAACATTTGCCATTTTGCTTATGGAAGTAATATGCCTAGAGCTCGGCTTCTGTAGTGTTTTCTTGTACACAGACCTTGTTGACTGGTACCACTGATCCTTCTTTGGAAAGGAAATATGAAAGTTTTGTTCCTGTTGAAACCCAGCTCTTGCTGTTCTTATGTTCCCCGATAGCAGTTCTGTGGCTCAGGTAGTAGAGACTCTGAAGAAGCTTGTGTTATCTGCTTTGTTGTTTTGATTAGGATTCCTATCTAGGATGCTTTATGTAACCTCCATGTATAACTCACTCATTTCTGTATTCTGGGTCAATAGCCCTGGAAGCCATTCTTCAAACACTGATCATACTGAGGTGCTGCAGTTTGCTATTAAATTCCCATTTAACAGATAGAAGTAAGAAAAATGAATAGCCAGACCAGAGCAGGCAGACACTTAGAGCATCCATCAGAAACTTTCTAAACCTGCTAGGGGCCACCTTCTTCCCCCCCCCCCCCCCCCCCCCCCCCCCCCCCCCCCCCTTCTCCTCCTCCTTCTCCCCCCCCCCCCCCCTCCCCCCCCCCCCCCCCCCCCCCCCCCCCGGCTGTTGTTTGTTTTTAGGTCCCTCTGCTCTGGTTACTTCCCCTTTTTTCTCCTCCTCATTCCTCCAACTCAGCTGAAATCTATATGCACCTTGGGGTGGAGTTACCAGTTGGTGCATCTCATGGTTGAGCTGAGTACCTTGGGAGCAAGACATTTATGCTGTTGAGTGAAGCAGCTGCCCGAGTCCCCCGCCGGGTCCCATTAGCTACTACTGTGGCTAGCTACATTAGGCATTATTACTGGAGCAGGGAGGGGACGTGGACAGCTACCTGTCACTGCAGAATGTGTTTGCAGTGTGTGTGGGAAGGGTGGAACTGGTGGAGCTCTCTCACCATATGTTCTAGCAGTCTTACTGGCTGAATCTTTCAGCCAGGATCTTTCCCCAGTCCGATGATGCTTCCTTTATCTTTCAAGTGTTGTCGATGCTGTGAGTAGAGATGAAGGGAGAGATCTGGGGAGTTTGCTCCCCTTTCTTATAGCAGTTCTCTTCTTTGAAAATCATCTCCATCTGGGGTTCAGGCAATAGAAAATCTGATTGCATGGGAAATTCCAGCTGTTCTTTTGCCAAGCTGTACATTCCTCACTCACACCCTTTTCCTGCCAAAGAATGGCCGCTTAGCCGGATGATAGTCCATTTGATTTTGTCGACACCTGGCTGAGGCATCAGTTTGCCTTTTGTCTCTGAGGAACTGGTTTGTGCCTGCTTTTGTGAAATGGGAACACGTCTCAGGAATGTCATACAGTAGACATGCAACTTTACATACAACGCTGCCACACATATTTTACCAGGACAATAATGATCAACAGATTATGAGTTTTCAAATGATACCTCATAAGGCATGCTTTGTACAAAATCGTTTTACGAAACAGTTTTGTAAAAAGGGTGAACATAGGGATATGGACTGTCACAGGCAGTTTTTCAAATTTCTCTCTTCAGCAATATCGCCATTCAAACGGTTTGTTATTTTAAGAATAAGATCTTTCCCACCCATGGTGCAGTTAAACTGGTATTCTGAAAAGTGTTTTGAAAAAAAAAATGGCACCATAGAATGTTCCAGGTTAAATTTTCTCAGTTCACAAGGGCTTGTCTACACCATGGAGCGTGTAAATGCTCTTTTTCGGTACTTTGTCGGCACTTTTGCCGACAAAATACTTCCAGCCCCGCGAGTTAGCTTTGTCGGCAGGAGAGTGCTTCACACTGCCACTTGCGTTGGCAAAACTTTTGTCTTTCATGGGGGGGCTTTTTTAAGTACCCGTGAAAGTTTTGTCGACAACTTCGCAGTGTAGACAAGCCCCAAGTGAAAGTATATTTTTGTTTTTTTCCCCGAAACTGCTAGTCCTGGAAACTCCACTTGAGATCTAAAACAAAGCTGGGTCCTTTCTCTCTTATGCGTCATCAGTAGTAAAGATTCTGAGGTTAAAATTTAATTTACAGTTAATACCTCAGCCAGAATAGAATTGAATTCCCTCTTCCATAACTCTAAATTATATCCTTAGTTCTGCTTGTGTAAGTGCCTTTGATTTCTATGAAGGTGGTACACGTATAACTGAGAGCAGAATTTTGTCTTGGTCAGTAAGGCAAGCAGATAGGAAGGACTGTGAATATACAGAGCTGGATCACTGCTCTATTGGGTAAGAAAGGTGCCTTTTTCACAGATCACGTTTCTGACCATAATCATGCTTTTTTACTGAGAACAAAATATCAATGTATGTTCAGCGAACAACTGAGAGTTATTCAACATTTCATAGAATTTCTAAGTAACAACCTGCTTTTTCTCTTGCATGCTTGGTGTCTAGTACTTATTACCATACCTAGATACGCCTCCCTACACACATGTTGTATACAAATACAACACAATTGTCAGATGTGCTATTTTTTTAAAAGGTACATAACATTTCTAAGGGAATGTAATATTCCCTTCCGCCCCCCAGTTTTATGGGAAGGTGAAGTTGTTTGTGTGCTACTTATTTTTACAACTTCCAAATAATCACAAGAACCCCTAAGAACATAAGAATGGCCACACTGGGTCAGACCAAAGGTCCATCTAGTCTAGTATTCTGTCTTCTGACAGCGGCCAATGCCAGATGTTTCAAAGCGAATGAACAGAACAGGGCAATCATCAAGTGATCCCTGTACAATCTCATTGATTAATAATAGCTTGAAGCAGTATGCAAATTTTTATCTTCCTGTAATTAGGAACTATGAGGCCACGTAATTCCCTTTAAATCCAAGTATCCAAAGATTGGAAAGAAAAAGTATTAGCAGCAAACAAATCAAATTATCTTCTTTAGCTGTTTTAAATTACAGACTGGATACTTCGAAGACATGCAGGTGATTGGGTGCTTTACACTATTCTGTGATTAGATTTTTACTGGCACACTATGCTGTGTGTATACTCATCAGCGTGATTTGATATACCTCTGTTAAAATGGCTCTTGCGCTCCTGGAGATGCCTAAAATGTGAGGATATGATTATTCATCAATGCACTATCTAAGATCAGATGCTATTATTACCCCTGTTATTCCTAATGTGTCAGCTGCTTTTGGTCACATGAAGGGGCGTTATGAGGCTTATATATTCCTTTGCTACACATCCATGGCAGAAGAACATTAATCTCTGTTGCAAATCTGAGCTTTGTAGAACTCTGTCAAGCTTCCTCCCAACCATTGTGTGGATCCCTCTGTGTCATGTACCCAAGACCTCATGCTTATGGTCTCATCCTGCCTTGACTTTCCTCTGACAGTGAGGAAAACCCTTCATAATATATGGAGATATACCTATCTCATAGAGCTGGAAGGGACCCCGAAGGGTCATCGAGTCCAGCCCCCTGCCTTCACTAGCAGGACCAATTTTGCCCCAGATCCCTAAGTGGCCCCCTCAAAGATTGAACTCACAACCCTGGGTTTAGCAGGCCAATGCTCAAACCACTGAGCTATCCCTATCCCTTCATCTGTCTGCAAGACTCTGCAATCTCTGATGATGCTACACATGGTCCAGAAAGCCAGAAGGTTGAATCAGAGCAGGTTTCCAAGCAGGGAACCTCTGGCAATTCAGTTTGTTATGATTTGCTTAAACTAGAGTCGAACAAGACACGGGATGGGGAATCAAGGATGGCACTCTGGCTGATATATGTAGAACCACGTCCCTGGAGACCAAGGTCCTACATAGTTGTGTGGCTCTCAGGTACAAATCCAACAGAGCTTCAGAGTGCAGTGTACTTTTTTTAATATGTAAATGTGTGTCTCTTACTTTTAGTCTAAACAGCATACGTTGAATAATCATCTCCCTAAAACACGAGTGAACGATGGGCTGAAGATGCGAGCCTCTGTCCGTATGACACGTTATTTGGAGTCCTGGGGAGCAGCCAGGCCCTTTGCCCACCTGAACCACAGAGAAAGTGTCAGCAGTGAATCTTCAGCTCCAAGTGGGAGACAAAGAAAGGTGATGGTTGGATTGGCACTTTTTTTTATTTCTGCATGGTGTGTGTGTGTGTGAGAGTGACACCCAGTGCTATGCACACACACAGCCTTAAGCAGGAACAGAAACACAGAGTTTAAGGAGAGCGCACCAGAAAACAAAACAGGGATAGGGAGTAGGAAGCAGGAAGGCAACACACACACACACCAGTGATCATATAACCACACCATAGGATCAACCCAGACATGAACAGGCCAATGCAGATAACAGAGCACAGGATGAATGGAAAGGTTAATCACATAACAAGAGGATTGCTGCATCCTGCACCAGCTTCAGTTTCTGGATCAATTTAAAACGTAGCCCCAGTCTGGAGGGGGCCACAACTGCTTTTCTCAATGGGAACCTTAATTAGCCTGACAGTGCTAACGTGAAGAATAAAACAGGATTTATTCTTCTCCTTTTCATACTCCTGGAATTTCAGAGAGGATTTTAAAGGTAGCAGTTTAGGCTCTGATTCTGCAAAGTAATTAAGCCCATGCCTAACTTTAGCACACATGTAAATTCTATTGATGTCCAGCTTTATTTTAATAAAGTGCTTTGCTGAATCTGGGCCATGGTAGTGCAGTGACTGTAAGTAAATAAATCAACCATTAAGCTCATCTTACTGAGAGAGGTGATGTTGTCTCCAGTGCATCACAGTTATCCTCTGTCCTTTTTGGATCTTAACTTTCACCTGAGGACCCACTAGATCCAAAA
Source organism: Platysternon megacephalum (assembly GCA_003942145.1). NCBI lineage: Eukaryota > Metazoa > Chordata > Testudines > Platysternidae > Platysternon > Platysternon megacephalum. Next base: position 6,329,118 of record QXTE01000059.1, on the reverse strand, counting down.
GAGATCTCACTTTAATGTCTCCTCTGAAGGATAGCATCTCTAACTCTGCAGCATCCTCCTTTTCCCCTCTCTGCTTACAGTTATGGTATGGTGTTTGAATCTTAGATCTTCTGGCGCTGAAAAGTAAATGAAAGAGATGCATCTTGCTCTCAGCTAACTCATACTTATATGCTAATCAAATACCATGTAATGCTCTACACAACACCTCTGCAGCTCCTCTGGGTTTGCTTGCCTACTGGGGAACAAAGAGCTGCAGTATGAGTTGTCAGTTGAGTTCCTCCCACTTGTGCTGTATCACTGTGTCTAAGTAGCTTTCTCTTACCAGCCATGTAAAATATTTTTTCTAGTTTATGAAATGTATAACTCACTCACAAATCCTTTTGTTTAGGAGATACCTTTGAATTCTACAGGTCGTCAAAAGACTTCAGATAGGTAAGTCCAGCACCGTTGTTATGTTCTGTGTGGTCCCATTACAATTTGACATACTGTAATTATGTGACTTTATTAAAACAAAAAAACCTAGATTGGCAGGAAGACCTATTGTGGTAGTCACTGTACAAAGAAGTAATAAAACAGTACCTGCCCCAGAGAGCTTTCACTCTAGATCAATTTCAGATACACTGCACCTGTTTCTGTTTAGCAAGAAGAATATTGGATCTTGGTTGAAGAATAACTTCGGTAGTAAATTAGACGTGTTTAATGAAGTCAAATACAGTGGTTCTATGAGCCTGCAAATCTTAAAACTAGTTTTGAGCTCTGCATGGTTTACTTGTTTCTTACTGGTTGCCCTACTTGTGTTCTGGTGTGACATAGTCATCCCACAGATTGTCAGTGGCAGAATTTTTCCTGGTAGTCTTTCTACACCCCCTTTTCATTCTCATTCACAATAGCAAGCTTTGGCCATTTCTTTATACATACTCTGTTAGATGAAGTTATTGTCAGGGCCGGCTCCAGCTTTTCTGCCGCCCCAAAGCAGCCAAAAAAAAAAAAAAGATGAGCGGCGGCACTTCAGTGGCAGCTCAATTGCGCTGCTTCTTCGGCGGCGGGTCCTTCACTCCCTCTCCTCCTCTTTGGCGGCACTTCGGTGGCAGCTCAAGGAGGAAGAGAGGGAATGAGGGACCTGTCGCCGAATTCCCGCCAAAGACCCGGACGGGCCGCCCCAATACCGGACGGAGTGCTGCCCCTATGCGTTGGCCGCCCCAAGCATCTGCTTCCTTAGCTGGTGCCTGGAGCCGGCCCTGGTTATTGTATTGTTCTCCAGCCTGCAGGGTACATCATTCCAAGATGAACTGGTGTCTGAGACATTTAAAATATCTCATGGTTGCATATACAGGCCTCATATTCATCTTCAGTAGAACAATTTGTAAAGTCCAGTTTTTAAATGTTGCATTTAATCACAAGATGCTTCTTAGCTGCGCTTATGCTTTATTAAGTTAGAGCCGACTCTTTCTGAATGATGGATATTGCAGCTAATGTCTCTCACGAATAACCAGCCACACCAAATTTGGTCTTTCAGACTTCTCATGAAAACTTATCTAGGAAGAGATTTTTCATCTTGACAAAAGACTGCCTTCAAAATAATTTGTCTTGAATGATTAATTTGATTGTTGTTAATTAATCTGCTAGAGCGTTGTATTACATTAAATGTCTCTCTCTCTGTGTTAGTCTGCATGGATCTAGACAAGAACAGTTATGTCCCTCTTCACTTGTAAACTATAAGTGAGTTCCTCCTTTCTCCTTTTACTTCTGTACTTGTTCTGTCGCTCTGGACGCCCCATATTTTCTCACTGACTCCATATCCTTCTTTTTATAGGAAAGTAAGTGAGATGCTGTTTGTGTAAGGAGGGAGGGTAACTTTAGAGAAATTTATACTTTTGTGTGCCATTCCTTTTTGATTTTCATATTAGCAGTAATTGAGAATGTTCCCAATAGTTTTTAAAAAGTTTTGTTTGAAATTTTTCAGAAAATTGACATAAGGTAATTGTATTTTTGCTTTGATAAGACCTGAGTTTGACTTCAGTATGTAATAAAGTATTGGAATTATTTATATTTGTTTAATTAGTTTCTTGGGTTTATTTTGGAGATCATGTTGTTGTTTTGATATATTTTTGAGGATATTTGTAACTAAGTGACAGTGATGAATAGCCATAGCAGTATGTGACATCTACACTGTGCATATATTCTACAGCACATTTTGGAAGTCTGAGTAGAGATGCATCACATTCATAAGCCAGAAATTGATTTGATGCTTAATAGCTTCTGTGTCTTTCTCTATATATTTAGAAATACATCCCAGAAGGGAAAGATGGAAGAAGATACTTATGATGAAATGATGTCGACCATTGAGGGTCTCAGTTCGACTATGTAATTTTTTTAATTGTTTTTCTAGATTTTAAAAGCAGCTCTGCTTTTCTCCAGAGAGAACCTGCATTCTCAATTTTAAAGCTAGACGCAAACGTCACCTTTCAAAAATTTGTTTGCTTGCTTGTGTGCCATTTTGCTTGTTTTTAACTTGAGTACAGTGGGAATTCTTTTACGTTAAAGTACAGCTTAATAATATAGTTCCATTGTGAAATTCTCAGTCAGGTTACAGAAAAATGTTCATTTGTGAGAAAACAAGAAATTGTAACTGAAAACAGATAATGTCCAATACACATGTTCAATGCTACATTTCAACTGTCCCAGCACATTCAATATTCTAGGCATCTCCCAGCACATTACACAGTAGTGGGCTGAATCCAAGTCACAGGAAATGTGGGAAGGTCGGAGGGTGAGGCAGCTGGGGCATACATGTCGACAGAGGTCAGGAGCACATGGGTAACTGCTGGGAGCACTGCAGATATGACTCCCGTGGCTGGTTCACAGAGGGTACATGGAGTATCAGTGCTAATAGCAGGCACAGCAGTTGGCACAGTATATCTGTGAAAAGCGGATGAGGGCTGTATTTTATATCTTTTAAAATGAATTCTAGCATAGAAATTCCTATGATCTATACAAACATAGAATCATTTCAATTGGGAGGGAGCAGGGCCGGCTCCAGGGTTTTTGCCGCCCCAAGCAGCGCAAAAAAAAAAAAAAAANGGAGTCATCCATCCCTTCTACTGGGTTATGGCAAGGCTGATATAATTGTACTCAAACCATCCCCAATAGATGGCAGGTATTTGCAGGGTGAAGGCACGGGTGACCTAGTATCTCTAATCCATCTCTAACCCAGCCAAGAAGGTTTCAGACTGGATTCCTTTTGTATTGATGACTATACTACCAAAGGGATGACTAAACTGGTGCAAAACCGCCAACAGCCGAAATGTAAAGGCTCTTAGAGTGCTTTGCCAGCTGTTCAGAAAAGCATTATGCCATGATAAACAAGCCACTGGCTATGTGAGCCATGGAATCCAACCTGAAACACATGATTTTTGCATTCTGTTATGTTAGTTTATTGCATACATTTTGTAAAACCTATTTCTATTTTAATGCAGACCAGGGTGTAGTAACTCAGATGACTTCTGTGGATGCTCACTGTTTTTTGTAGAATCAGGATTGGAAAAAGAGGTTAGTAAGAGATGAATCTTTTTTGTTATCCTAAGTTACAGTTAAAGGACTATGTCTACATGGGAGCTGGGAGCCTGCTTTCCAGTCCGGGTAGACAGACATGCATTAGCTCTGCTTGAACGTGCTAAAAATAGCAGTATGGACATTGTAGCACAGGTGATGGCATGGGCTAGCTGCCCATGTCCAAGCCCAAGCTCTGGGTCTGAACTGGAGTAGCTAGCCTGAGCTGCCATGTCCACATGGCTATTTTTATCACACTCGTCTGTCTGCTGGGACTGGGAGGCTCGCCCCCAGCTGCAGTGTAGACGTACCTTCATAGAAACATGAAAGGACAATTTAAACTGAAAGTATGTTCGTTCCTATATTGGGATTCCTGAGGTGGCTGCAGCCCCAAATGCGTCTTAGGTGATGTGATGTAATGCAGATCTCTTGGTTCACTTGGCTTATTCCCTCCTCCTTGGTAATGTTAATAATATGGACCAGTGAATAATCTAGGGTTAAACCTTGGCCCTTTAAAGTCAATGGACGTTTTGGCAGTGGGTCCAGCATTAGTCTGAACATCTTTATTATAAAAAATCAGGACGAGGTATTTAAAATGTGTCTTTACATACATTGTAGCAAATAGGACTCTGCTTTCCATGGTCATTTCTTTATATAGCCGTATGATATTTGGTAGGTACAGTACATACCCTATATGAATGGTAACGTTATTCTTGATACTAAAACATCCTGAGTCATGGCTTAAATGGAGGCAGGATTGAATTTCAAATCTCCTTATGTATACAGTGTTTCACCATTCTATTGCTCGCCCTTTCCCTAACTCAGTAGGACCCACAACCCATCCCCGTACCCCAAAAAAGAAGAGCCTTCACTGAACCATTCCAGTCTGAGGAGATCCCTCGTTAAACCCAGAGTGATTTATGCATATGGACACATTAATGAGGAATATATATATATTACATGTGTGTATATATAGTAAAACTTTCATCAAGAGCCTTCTCAGTTTGAGGCTGCTGTCAGTGTCGTCAAGGTTTCAGTTCAGTTCAGGGTAGCGTTCAGTTAAATGAACTTCTGCTAAAACTTTTTCTTCTGGTGTCTCGTGTGGTAGTTTAAAACAGATTTCACTGTGTGTGTATTAATCTACTCACACAGGACGGGGCCCCCAATCACTATGATAATATAAATAGTCGTATAATCAACCCTTATAGTAAGAGTTAGTTTGGAAGCTGTGCTGACTTACATGTTGTGTAATAATCTGTTGTGCAGTTACTGCACCTCGTTAGGTGTCCCCAGCTGGTTAGAAACGGATTCTTTTGGACTGGAGTATTTTTCTTCAACGATGCCTAAATGTTCATATTCTCTGGTTGGTTGGTTTCGCTTCACATTCTTGGCTTAATAGTATGGTGCAAAGATACTTTGTGGTAGAATTAAAAAATACAAGTGGTAGATTACAAAAACTAACTCTAGAATTATCCTTATTAAATTATTACAATCTTTGTTTCAGTATCGCACCATCCCCATCCCCAGACTGAGGAGTTACTTTGCCTGTGCCGGTATTGTGTTGCTCTGTATATTTGTGATACAGATATTTGTCATGCCAAAGTAAGTGTGTGGTGTTTTGCACTTCTTTACATTTCAAATGGATTCTCTGGATAAAACATTGCTTGCATGTCAGCGACACCTTTAGCTCTTCCAGATCATCCTGAAGGGCTGCAGCTAAGGCTGTCTACACTTAAACCGCTATAGTAGTGCTTCAGTGTAGACATGCACTACTGTGACGGGAGGGGTTTTACCATAAACCTAGAGCTGTCTACACCGCAGGTTTGATAGGTTTACCTACGTCGCTCGGGATGTGGATTTCTCATATCCATGCATGACATGGCTGGGTTGACCTAACAAGTTACATAGACACACACACATATTCATTCTTAATTGTGACATACTCTTTGTTAGTATGGTGCATTCATAGGTAGTTTTGCACCTGAGCAAGGACAGCTGCATTAATCTAAGTGGACAGTGTTTCCTTAGTAGTGTGTTTTAGCTGTGCTCACTACACACAGGGAGAAGATCTATTAAGTAAGGAAGTGCATTTTAGATTGTTTTTCTGACCATCACCTTAATGACCGAAGATGAACAAAGGAGAGTAGGGTTAGGCAGTTCAGGAGGGTTTGAAGCCTGAATTTGAAGTGGAAGGAAAGAGAAAATCAATGAAGGGGTTTGAATACGTGAGTGACTAGCTCAACGATACAGTGTAATCTTAGGGGACTACTATACATTCATGTTGGGAAACTACTAGAAGTTCTTAGTGTTGTATTCATGAGAGGAAATTAGTTGCAGCAGTGGCAGCTTGTATAGACTGGTGATAAGGTTTGCGGAGGCGAGAGAAGACACAGTAGACCAGTAGAGATGGCCCAAATTTTGACAAAAATTTAAGCAGTCAGGATGGAGACACCTTCAGAGATGCTTGGAGGAGGAAGACCAGATTTGGTGAGAGTCTGGATGATGGGGGAGAAGGGCAAGACACCTGTAATTGGCTGTGGAGCACTAAGGAAACTCTCACCACAAACATCTCTTGTAATGATGTCAGGATTATGAATTAGGTTAGTACTATTAGCTCTAGTATTGCTAGCCGGTCATGGATACCATTATTAATATAGGTGCTTAATATGACTCTAAGGCCAGAGACGAGGCTGTTACTCAAGTACAAAAAAGCATCACTGAAGAATAGTTGAGCCTAAAATACAAAGATGAGAAACTGCTAAGTGGACAATTACTAATAAAAGAATGATGTCTTCACTAAGAGCACATGGCGTATATGCCTCATGCTCCCTTTCCTTTGAGAGGAAAAGGAGACATGATAGAGGAACTGGAAAAAAGGTTTGTTAAATGGCTCTTTGTCCCAGCTCGGAGACAGCTGACTTTCCCTAGTCTTTAAAATTTTCTGCCATATCTGCTTTTCTCTGCTGTGACACTAATTATGGCTGTGTGGTTTATACATGGGGTAATAGCACATGATTTGAATGAGAGAGTGGAATACCTGAAAGTGAATCTTTGCCAAAAGAGGGCAATAAACATCCATGGAAGGCCCTTTCTCATGATCATCTAATGCCAAAAGAACAGCAATGATACTTATTTTAGTTATGGGAAACTGCATTAGTGAGTGTTGCTTGGTCAGTTGCAATTTGACTATGACAATATGCATAATACTTCTGTTTAACTTTGTTCTCCTCTCTCTGTTTTAGAACCGCAAAACTAGGACTTTCATTTGGAATTGTAGCAGTCATAATTGTGCTTATTTTGTGTGTGTGTTTTGCTGATCAATGCCTGGTAAGTAAAAACATAGGCCAACATTTTCAAAAGTGGATGGCTAAAGTTTGGCATCTACATATAAATGACCTGCTTTTCAGAGGTGCTGAGCTTTCATAAGAGTTGCTGATGCTCAGCACTTCCCACAGTCAGGACATTCGTATTTAGGTGCCTAAAATTATGGGACTGAACATCCGGCACCCGCATTTGAAAATTCTGATCATAATTCTTACATGCTGTTATACAGCTGTAAACACACTTTTAACTGCATTTTTAAAAAGTCCTTTCTGTTCTTGCAGTTGTATTTTCTGGAGGTTTTATCCTATGTAGTGGTAATCCTGGTTATGGATCCTGTAGTTTTCTATACCTATACCTATCTCATAAAACTGGAAGGGACCCTGAAAGGTCATCGAGTCCAGCCCCCTGCCTTCACTAGCAGGACCAAGTACTGATTTGCCCCAGATCCCTAAGTGGCCCCCTCAAGGATTGAACTCACAATCAAGGGTTTAGCAGGCCAATGCTCAAACCCCACTGAGCTATCCCTCCCCCCGATGTTGAAACTGGCATTCAAGTGAAAGGGAGTTTTGAGTGCATATTGATTTTTAGGACTAGATTGACGATAAGAATTCATAAGCAATAAGAAAAATGCAAATTCATGAATGTTGTAATGGTGGCGATTCCATAGCTGGCAGAAGGGTAACGCTCTTAAAGGTGGACCTAAATAAACCTGAGCATAAGCTTTCGTGGGCTACAGCCCACTTCTTCGGATGCATAGAATGGAACATACAATAAGATGATATTTATACATAAAGAGAACATGAAAAGGTGGAAGTAGCCATACCAACTGTAAGAGGCTAATTAATTAAGAGAAGCTATTAACAGCAGGGGAGAAAAACTATTGAGGTGATAATCAAGATGGCCCATTTCGGACAGTTGACACGAAAGTGTGAGGCTACTTCAACATGGGGAAATAGATTCAATTAGTGTAATGACCGAGCCATTCCCAGTCTCTGTTCAAACTTAAGTTAATGGTATCTAGTTTGCATATTAATTCAAGTTCAGCAGCTTCTCGTTGGAGTCTGTTTTTGAAGCTGGGAATACAACCCGAGTGTCTTGGCTCTCAGTCTCTTGCTCTGACCATTAGAGAACAACACTTCTCTGTTTAAAACAGAGATAACATTTTCTTGTGCCCTGGTGATTGTTTAATACTGTAGTGAGACTTTTGTGTGGGCAATGGACAAAATGTTTTTTCTTGCATCTAGAATTATGACTCTTGGCACACTAAAGCCTCCATGTAATGCATCTTGTTAAGACAAACTTGTTTCCTTTACAGAAATGGTGCTCAGAACAATGGCCTTCTATGCTCCACCTTTGTGCTATTTCGGATAAGGTAGAAACAATGCCTCTAGTGAGACTCCCTTTAGCAGTCATCACTATAGGTGCGTTGCTGATTATCGCCATTTTTAATTTGGTAAGTACTTGCATTTATCTTTATTCTGTGCATTTCTTTCATTTTGTAACCTTTGCAGACTTGACCACCCCACTCCTCTCCCATCTCAAGTATCATGTTCTTGGCCCTATTTTCTGATGTTTAACTCTTCACTACTTGCTTTTAACATTGACCTGATGTACAGAAAGATAATGATGTATGTTGGGCAAAGTAGAATGCTGAGGAAAGACACCCAATTTGTAGAACCAGAAATCCATATATAATATCACATTCTCTTTGTTTCAGGCTGTCTGTTTATAGTATCCGCTGGTTATAATTACTATTGCTATAAGAGAACTGCAGCTTTTTTATAGCACGAAATTATTTGGGGCGTGAGTGGGTAGTGGTTTTATGAAGTATAGGCAATACAGCACTTCATCATTGCACTAGCTAAGGTCACTGAGGGGGAAAACCAAGGAAAGTATGAATTGGACCCCTGTTTTAAAACAAAGCCATTATGGTATATTTATGGTCCTATTCAGGAGTGTTTACTCAGTTGTTAGTCCCATTGTGGGAGTTCAGCTTGAATAAGGACTGCAGGATTTAGGGTCTGATTCAATTCTCATTGAAATCCAAAGCGAGTCTTTTTATTGACTTCAATGTACATGTTGTATTGGACTTTTGGCCCATAAAACTGAAAAGCAAAAATCTGTTTAGAAGTCACCAAAATATTCATTAATAACTCTTCTCGCTTGGTCACCCAGCTCTGAAAACAGGTTCACTTTTGAAAAATGTGTGTCAAGTTTTGACATGACCTTTTCTTGCAACCCCAGATCACTTTGCCGATGTGCCGCATGTGTACAGGGCATCATCATTGATATTTAACATTTATGGTACAGTAGGGCCCAGAGGGCAATCAGACCAGGGCCCCAGGGTGCTGGTGCTATTATTTATGTAACCAATGACTGTCTCCCCACTTGCCCCCCTCCCCCTGCCTGCTAATCAGCTTTTATATTCTTTCTTGGCAATGAATCAGCCTGCTGAAAAAAGTAGCTCCATAAACGCTACTGGATCAGGTGATGAGATTGTCACCTTCATGGTGAGTAGAGCACCACTTCCATTTCCTAGATAAAAACAGAGACCTGGAATGCTCTGTGTAATATTGACAGCTGGCGGGTTCTCTGTAACTTCCCTTCTCTTTATGAAAATAGAGCTTTTAAATGATTGATAACACAAAGGTTAACTCCTGTCAATAAGCATTTCCAGCTGCTCTCTCTGACAGGAGATGTAATTCCCTGCATTATGTGGGTTTTACAAGAGATGGTTTTGTAGTTCATCTTTCTGGATTTTCCAGAAGTGTTGAGCACTCCTGATGCCAGTTGAAGTCGTTAGTTGTGGACATTCACCACCTTTTGAAATTCAGGTGTTCTTAGGGGACCAGTTTGGTACAGTACAATAGAGTGTATACTATTATCTATCTGTTAAACTTTATATAGAATGGTACTGGGCAATTTAGTCTTTTGTTCAGTCTTGTAGATTTTTCAATTTATAACCCAGACAGACAAGAATGTGCTTTAAAGGTGGGAAATATTTTAAAATTAAAGAATAATTAGCACCTACTTAAGGACTGACCCAATTCCCATTGACATCCAAAGGGAGTCTCTTCATTGATTTCAGGGGCATTGCACTTAGATTTTGGCACTTAATGTTCAGAAATGAAATTCTATTGAAGAGTCACCAGAATGGTCATGAATAAGTTTTCTCACTTGATTGCCCAGCTCTGAGCTAGGTCTGTTTTTGAAATATGTTGCAAGTTCTGACATAACCTTTTTGTGCATGCCCTCATCGCTCTAACGATGTGCTGTTTGCGTATGGGGCACATCCCATTCTGCTGCTAATCAACTTTTCCATTCTTTCTTGCATGTGAATCAGGCTACTGAAAAAAGTACCGCTGTGAACTTTACTGGATCCTATATTAAGGATGTCATCTTGCCTGTGAGTAGAACACCAGTTTTCTTCCAAGATTAAAACACACACATCTCAAATGCTGGGTTTAATATTGACAGCTGGCAGGCGCTTGGTATCTTCCCCTTGCTCTTTAAAAATATAGCTTTTTAATTATTGAGTGCACAAAGCTTCAGCTCTGCAATTCCAGCTGTCCTGTCTATGATCGATCATACTATTTTTCTGCATTAGGTAGAATCTAAAGAAGATGCTTTTATAGCTTCTCCTTTTGGAAATTTCAGACTTTAAAAAAGCAAAGCTGGAATTTGAGAAAAGTAGTAAGAACACAAATGGTGGCTATGACTGAAATATTGATGATTTATTGTACTGTAAAGTGTATTTGGGTATACTGGTAGCATGGGGGAAAGGGTTTAAATGGTACATGGATATGCACTGACCTTTTGCATGTACAGTATGGTATGTCTACACTGCAGCTGGAAAGGTGCTGCCTGAGTACAAACCCATCAAGACCCCCAGCACGTACTGGGCAGTTAGCTCAAGCTGCCACCCATGTTACCCCCAGCTATGCTGCTACTCTTAGCATGCTGGCTCAAGCTAGCGTGGGTCTGTCTTCCTGCACTGAGAAGTACCTTCCCTGCTGCATTGCTGACATGCCTGTAGTGAATTTCACTCTTAAAGGCCTGATGGAAACTTTCAGTGCTCAGCACCTTTGAAAATGTGATCCTGGGATGCGTAAACAGGGGAATCTCAAGTAGGAGTAGAAAGGTTATTTTACCTCTGTATTTGACACTGGTGCGTCCGCTGCTGGAAAACTGTGTTCTCAAAGAGCTCAATCTATGTAGCTTAACAAAAAGAAAGGTGACTTGATTACAGTCTGTAAGTATCTACCTGGGGAACAAATAATTTAATAATGGTCTTCAATCTAGCAGGAAAGGGTGTAACACAATCCAATGGCTGGAGATTGAACCTGGACAAATCCAGACTGGAAATAAGGTGTAAATTTTTGTCAGTGAGGATAATTATCCATTGTAACAATTTACCAAGCGTTGTGGTGGATTCTCCATCATTGACAGTTTTAAAATCAGGATTGGATGTTGATCTAAGCGATCTGCTTTAGGAATTATTTTGAGTTAGTTCTGTGGCCTGTTTTATACAGAAGGTCAGACAAGATGATCACAATGGTCCCTTCTGGCCTTTGAATCTATGAAAATCAGGCCCAAGGTCTTTTAAGAGGACAAGTTTGGCCCAACACAGTATATCACATGCTATTGAGCAGATCCTCAGTTAGTGTAAATTGTGATAGCTCTATTGATCTGCCCCTGTATCTTTGTTATACCTGTGCTGTTATCACTGTTATGGTACAAAGAGCTTAGTAATTTGTTCAGTGCCTTGTATATATTTTTGTCTTTTATACTCAAAAGAAACAAAGATTGTGATTGTAAAACTGGTAAATATTTTGAAACAATACTTAGGATTTGCCTAAAGTCTGATCTAAAGCCCACTGAAGTGAATGGGAGTTTTTCCATTGACTTCACTGGGTTTTGGATCAAGTCATCAAAATTCTTTACCACATTAACGAAACCCCCCCACTGGTAGGTAAATAAGTAGTGGTAGTATCTTTATTTCACAGGTGAGAAAACTGAGACACAGAGAGGCTGTGACTTGCTCAAGGTTGCAAAGGGAGTTACTGTCAAAAATCAGATTCGAACTCTGAGAGTACATCTACATTGCAAAAAATCCCACCGCAGTGAGTCTCAGAACCTGGGTCAGCTGACTCGGATTTGTGAGGCTCCTGCTATGGGGCTAGAAATAGCAGTGGAGAGGTACCTGCTCAGGCTGGAGCCTGTGCTCTGAGGCCCAACGCCTTGCTCAGTTTCGGACCCAGGCTCCTGCCCAAATGCAAATATCTACAACGCTACTTTTAGCTCCAAAGCACAAGACAGTCAGTTGACCCAGGCTCTGAGACTCACTGCTGTGTGGTGTTTTTTTTTATAGTGTAGTTGTATCCTGAAGTTCCTGGTTCCCAGCCTTGTGCTTAAGTCACTAGACTATGTTGTCTCTCTAAATTAGTCTTGATCTTCAAAACATTAATAGAAATCCATTTTTAAAACTAATAAGTTATAGAAAAAAAAGCCTCTTGTCAAAAGCTCTTCACTTTCATTTGTACACGGTGTTGCTTAACTGCTTTTTATATAATGATGTTTTATGTTGGATAAATCAAAGGATAAATTGGTAAAAGCCTAAGTTCTGTCTTTTAGTAGATTTTCCAAAAAACAGATTATATCTGACAACTGCTTTAATTCTTTACTTGATCTAAATTATGATAGCCATGAAATTCCTAGCCTTACAAGCAATAAAATATACTTTGTCCTAAGAGTGTGAATTATTCAGCATCTCATTAACTTCTTCTGTTACAGTATTATACTTATTGCTGCATATTAGGGTTTATTGCTTGCTCTGTATTCCTTCGGATGAGCTTCGAACTCAAAGTTCTCCTTCTGTCCATCGCTGTTACTGTGTACATCTTCATCTTTAATACCTCAAAGAACTGCAGTGCAGGCTGCAACAATGACAACGGTACCACTCGGAGGTATGCTATGAAGTCCCCAGTAATGGACGATAATTCTCCTTAAAAAAGGGTTGGTAGATTCCTTCACTTTCATTGGAATTTTGAAGTACTGCAACACTTTGAGCCAGAAGCCATTAGGACATTTTTTTATATATATCATAATCTTAGAAAAAAAAAAATCTTTTTCCAGACTTCTCATAAAAATTGTACCATGCATGGGTTGAGATGTGGGATGTGAAATTTCAGGGAGACTGGTTTCATTGTGGGGATTTTAGGGAGGGGAATTTGAAAATTGAGCCTATAACGTGAAGCTGGCCTCAACCTATAAACTCCGAAGGAGACTGTTCTCCTCCATAAAATGCCAGTATTCTCCATAATATTGAGTTATTCAGTCAATAGATCTCCTTTAGCTGGTTCTTAAGTGAGCTTACTATAGCTGCTCATTTCACACATTTTAAAAAAGTCTTTTCAAATAAACTTCACAATGTAATAACCCTAAGCTGTATGGTACTTTGAACTCCACTTTCCATAGGGAAAGAATGGTGTGGCAAAGTCTAGGGCACTTTGTCTACATTGTACATTAAATCTTTAGAAAATGGTAGGACATTTATATTCATGGTATATCCAATATTTGTCCAGAGCTGATGGGGAGTGAGTATTTGTGGAGAACATGTGTTTGCCAAAGCAACACTAATCATACCACTTTCATTAGCACAACAGTTAACTGTTGTTAAATTACTCTCCTGATTCCAAATACTTTAAAAAACCAAACATTTAACTCCTCCAGTCTAATTGAACAGGGCAAAGAAGCCATAAAATAAATCGTGTGTACCATTTGGGAAGCTTGGTGTGCTCATTTGCAAATCTTCTGGGTACAATCTCACAGTTGTTTCATAGCGTGGCAGTTGTTTGAGCTGTGGGATCAAGCCAAAGATAGCGTGAGCGTGCTGAGACTTCAGGCTGGTCTAACACCGAAACTGAACCAAAATAACTAAACCGGTTGTAATTCACACTTGTAGTTATTTCAGTGAGAGTCTGAGAGTGGATTGGAAGTGTGACATGGAATACTCTTATTCCAGAATAAGTGCGTCAACTCAGATTTGCACCGAAATATCTAAAGGTGTGAACTATAGCAGATTTATTTATTTCAGCTCTAGTTGTCTTGTAAACAAGCTCTTAGTCTCTTTGCCCATCACAAGCAAGGAAGCTGTTTCCTACTTTAAGCCTCTGTGGTTATGTCTTGCTGGGCAAAAAGGGGTGTGATTTTCAAATGTGTTAGCTCAGTATGATTGAAAAGCCCCATTAAGATGCAGGCGAACAGCTATGAAGACAGGACCCATAAGCAGAGGGACTACGTTAAAATTGGGGGACTGTCACTTGTGGTGTTTCTGTTAAAGAGTACTTCGGAACGCCAGGGGGTTCTGTTTCTAAACATCCAGAGATTCCAAAATATTCAAAACGACAATTGTATGTTGCTTTTCTGTATTCCAGGTTTTTCATGAAAGATCCAATACCAATGACTAACTTATACCTGGCTCTGTTCTACGTAACTCTGATCCTATTTTCAAGACAGGTATGGATAAAAAACAAAACAAAAACCCCCCAGTCCTTTTCATTCAGTGATAGTTGAGTTAAATAAAAGACACCTGTTTTCTATCTCTGTAGTTTGTCCTAGACACCGAAAAATCATTTGTATAGTGTTTGGGAAAGAAGGGAAAGATTTTTACACATTTTTCAATAGTATTTTGGATTCTAACTCTGAAGACACAAACATTTAAAAGTGGCTTCTGATATTGCACTCACAAAATTTGGCACCCAGAATCTACATTGTCTAGTCACTTTCAATTGTATTTATAAATCATCTTCCACCCTTCTGGCAGGGTGGTTTGAGACAGTGCAATATTCAAAATAAAAATACTTATTAAACTAATTAAAGTATAATTATTAAATTGAATTATAATGATTAAATAAAAATACAGATTGCTTTACAATGATTTAGAGAATGGCATAGACCGCACGCTTATAAAGTCTGCAGACGATACCAAGCTGGGAAGGGTTGCAAGTGCTTTGGAGGATCGGATTAAAATTCAAAATGATCTGGACAAACTGGAGAAATGGTCTGAAGTAAATAGGATGAAATTCAATAAGGACAATCAGTTGCACACATACAACATGGGAAATGGCTGCCTAGGAAGGAGTACTGCGGAAAGGGATCTGGGGGTCATAGTGGACCACAAGCTAAATATGAGTCAACAGTGTAATGCTGTTGGAAAAAAAGCGAACATCATTCTGGGATGTATTAGCAGGAGCGTTGTAAGCAAGACACGAGAAGTAATTCTTCCGCTCTACTCCGCACTGATTAGGCCTCAACTGGAATATTGTGTCCAGTTCTGGGCACCACATTTCAGGAAGGATGTGAACAAATTGGAGAGAGTCCAGATAAGAGCAACAAAAATGATTAAAGGTCTAGAAAACATGACCTATGAGGGAAGACTGAACAAATTGGGTTTGTTTAGTCTGGAACAGAGAAGACTGAGAGGGGACATAACAGTTTTCAAGTATGTAAAAGGTTGTTACAAGGAGGAGGGAGAAACATTGTTTTTCTTAACCTCTGAGGATAGGACTGTAATGGGTTGCCCCCTGTTAAGATGCCACCTGATGTGCTCAGATACCACTGAGTCTGCCAGCCTGGGCACCCTTTTTACCTGTCTTGCTGAGCCAGGCTATTAAGCCGCCTCCAGCACACACACAGGCAGGGCCACACCCAACTGCAGAACAACACAGACACTGAGATCAATTTAAGGGACTTGACCCAGCACTCAGATGTCCACCTCCCTTGGAGTGCAGGCCCAAAAGTATATTATGAAATCCATCTCCTCCCTCAATGTGGAGGAAGGTAGGCACAGCCCCCCCCCCCAATTATGAATTGCACAAATTGGGTTATATTATAAACAAGAAATAAGTTTATTAACTACAAAAGGTGAATATAAGAGATAACAGACAGAACAAAGCAGATTACTGAGCAAATAAAACAGAATACGCAAGCTCAATTCAATATACTTAAGAAACAGGTTACAAAATGTAACTTCTTACCCTAAATGTTATTTTAGGCAGGTTCCAAAGTTTCTGTAGCTTAGAGTTCCAGTTATATTTCTTTCCAGACTGGACTCCACCCTTGCCTTCCCTTCAGGTGTCTTTTGCAGTCTTTCTTCTTGGGCACACAGGTCATGGAGAGAAGTCCCGTTTGCCTTCCTCCCCACCCTTAAATAAGGTTTACATAAGGCGGGAATCCTTTGTTTCCCAAACTTGACCCCCCTTTTTAATGGAAAGTTACAAGAAGTCCAAAATAATGTTTAGTATCAGGTGACAAGACCACCTGACCTAGTAGTGTCACAGTTACGTCCCAGAATGCCTCCTAGGAGGGAGAGAGATTAGTATCTTCACGGTCTTGTTGTTCCTTCCCAATGGCCCATCAAATCTGGTGGCCTGTCATCTGGTGGGTGTCTTCCCAATACACACCCAGTTGTAATTGTTACCTAGTCCATATTCCTAACTTTAGATACAAAAATGATACGTGCATACACATTGGATAATCACATTTAGTAAATCATAACCTTTCCAATGATATCTTACATGAGCCATCTTGAATAAAATACATCTCAGTTATGTCATATCCATATCATAAGGATATTTCCATAAAGGCTATGGAGTGTAATGTCACAAGGACAAGAAGCAATGGGCTTAAATTGCAGCAAGGGAGGTTTAGGTTGGACATTAGGAAAAACTTCCTAACTGTCAGGGTGGTTAAGCACTGGAATAAATTGCCTAGGGAGGTTGTGGAATCTCCATCATTGGGGATTTTTACGAGCAGGTTGGACAAACACCTGTCAGGGATGGTCTCTAGATAATACTTAGTCCTGCCTTGAGTGCAGGGAACTGGACTAGATGACCTTTCACGGTCCCTTCCAGTCTTATGATTCTGTGTGCAAATTGGACTAGTGTACATCTGATGCCAGTTGAGTCGCATGCACAAATGGCTGTTGGCTTGTGTAGATGTGACTTCTGTTTTCAAAAACAGGTGCTTGTGCAGGTTTTCAGTCACAATTTCAGTGGCCATTTGGGTCCGAAGTGTCCTGACAAAACTTGGCTGTCACTGCCCCCCTTTTCACTTGATTTGAAACCTGTAAATTCTTATCTCAGGGCTATGGGGGTTTATTTTACTGTATGAATTCTTGTTTGCAGATCGAGTATTACTGTCGACTAGATTGCTTGTGGAAGAATAAATTTAAAAAAGAACATGAACAATTTGAAACCATGGAGAACGTAAACAGGCTCTTGCTGGAAAATGTCCTTCCGGCACATGTTGCTGCTCATTTCATTGGTGACAAATTAAATGAGGTATATTTAATCTACTCTACTGGTAGGAAGGATGGTAAATCAGACTCCTTTGAGAATGCCACCTCACTGCCCATGAATGGGTTACAAGCTACTGCTTGCTTCCTCTGTTCCTCCCTCTTCTTGGTCCACAATATGAGAATCCCATGGCCTTCCCAAGCCCAGGGAGCTGCTACCCCCATGGCATTAAGAGGACTTCAGTTTAAATGAATGCTTGCTTTTAGCACTGGCAGGAGTGGGGCATGGAAATCCACATCAGAGATGATCATTGGCTTTGGCACTGATAACTGGTTTAGAAGTGACGTTAGGATTCACCTCTCCAAAGACCCCTTTTGACAGAGCTGATTCATTTAATTCCTATAAGGAGCTAGCTGAGGGGCAGACAGCATCCACTTGGCAGCACCCTGATGGCAGATGATAAAAGGGCACTGATAGCGGTGCTTCTTAGACCCTGCACCTCACTCTGCCAACACCTCCATAGTGAGTCACTGGATTGACTGAGCTGGGAGGATGTGGGCTATTGGGGCAGAGCGAGCAGTCACTGTGCAGAATGCAGTTGGAGGTATCTGATTGGATTTCATTCTCAGTACTTAGAATTCTGATTCAATAAAAATAGGAAAATATGGTGGTCCTGATAATTTTGCTGAATTCCAGTGGCTTAGCTTGGTTCATTTCTAGTCATAGTTATTTTTTAAAGGTACTAAAAGCTGAATGCAATTTTGGTTACACACTGTGGGGTTACAGGGTAACTATGAAATTACTATTGCTTTCCAACAGGATTGGTACCATCAGTCTTATGACTGTGTCTGTGTCATGTTTGCATCAGTACCTGATTTTAAGGTGTTTTATACCGAATGTGATGTCAATAAAGAGGGACTGGAGTGCTTGCGGCTGCTGAATGAAATCATTGCTGATTTTGATGAGGTATTTCAAGTTTCAGGCAAACCTAGCTTGGATTTACATGATTACAATATAAACTGTCTTTCTAGAGCGGTGTTTCAATGTAGGAACCATGAAAAGTGAAAAAAATTTAGTAAGATGAACCAGGATTCTTAGTACAGCCTTGGAAAGTGAAATTCTAATCATTTCCATCTGATGTACTCATGCGGTTAGACCATCTAACCCTTTAATAGTACAGTATAAACAAGACCTAGTGTTTTTCCTCATGATGCAAATACCATCTGTCACAGATTTTATTACTGGGTTGCAGGATTTACTACATTTCTATAATGTGTGTCCAAAAAAGGGGGTGGGTGGAGGGACACATCAGCAAAAGAAATCTTCCACACTTTGTTATTTAAAATGTATGTTTTCTGTGATAAAGTATCTAGAGATAAATCTTATGTATGTGGTAGGGAATACAAGATCATTGGTGAGAACACATGGGGATATAAGGCATTAAAGTCTCAAATTATAATTCAGTTTCTTTCTTCCAATCAGCTGTTGTTAAAACCTAAATTTAGTGGTGTTGAAAAAATCAAAACCATTGGAAGCACTTACATGGCAGCAGCAGGCCTTGGTGTCGCACCAGGCCAAGAGAACAACCAGGTATGAGACCCTTTGGAAGTATAAACACATTTAGAATTCTACTTGTCCATATCTGTGTCAGTGAGAGTGTAGAGGGATGGAAAGGAAGATGAAAGTTATCAGCAGTCATAGTTTCAGGTATGGAAGAGGAGGATAGGAAATATATTCTGAGGCTGTATTTTGTATTTTCACATTATAAATAATCTATTTCTGAAATGTTCCAAAATTAAGGCTCTAATTGCAATATTTGGGTTCTGGTGTCAAGAACAAATACTGTGGTTTAAAAAGTCACCAAGATGTCGCATGTAATGGAATTACAGCCCCACATACAGCAGAGAATTCATCACTCCTTAATACCAGACCAGTGAAGCTGGTATCAGCTTATTTCCTTTAAAATCAATTTGCTGTTTTCTTGTTTACAACTGTTCCTACATCAGGGGTTCTCAAACTGGGGGTCGGGACCCCTCAGGGGGTCACGAGGTCATTACATGGGGGTCGCAAGCTGTCAACCTCCACCCCAAACTCCACTTGCTTCCAGCAGTTATAATGGTGTTAAATATATTAAACAGTGTGTTTAATTTATTAGGGGCTCGCACTCAGAGGCTTGCCATGTGAAAGGGGTCGCCAGTACAAAAGTTTAAGACCCACTGTCCTACATTGTTCTGCGAGTCAAAGCACTGGGAACCTGTGATTTTCACTAACTTTCATTTATCTGTAGTTCTGTTCCTCAAGAGCAGGTATTAAATCCCAAACCAACGTTTTTCTTTAAATTCTCAAAAATCTTTGACTCCAGGAGCTTGAACGTTCCTGGATACACAACAGAATGGTGGGAGTACCAAGCGGCTGTTGATACCAAAGAATGAACAACCTCAGCCATGTCTGATTTGGATTCAGGATTTGATGGCAAATAGATTTAATATAATTGTTATCTATGCAGAGAACATGGTATAACAATAAACTCAGGTAGCAAAAATCAGATCTAAATTTCAAACACCCTGTAGCTAAGAGGTGTTTAAAACCAGGCTTTTGGTTCAGGCCCATCACCAGGAGGAGGTTTTGGTGTGAGGAGTGAGAATACATGTGCTGTACGTACAGGACACTTCATTTTAAATCTGCACTAAAGTCTGGAAAGAGATGTAAAGAGCCAGGTTTATGAATACTAAGCAGAGCAGGCCCTCCGTTTGCCAGCCAGACCCAATTTACTTTAATATTCATTTTAATTATTGTGCATGTTCATCTGAACTGAGCTGTGATTGTGTAATGGTATCTTAGTTCACCTGGGGCTTGCCAGGGATTTGGACTCCAGTCTTTATAAATTGATATGTAATGAATTGATAGTACTGGACTTCATCAGAAGCCAGCATTACAGTGACCACTCGCGATGCAGTAGCATGACACACAATAACTGAACTGCTTTGGTGCTTACATCATTGTTCTTTGAGACGGACAGTTGCCATTCATTACACTGAGAGCTTGACATGATCTTGCATATTAAGGCATTAACATCCATTATAAATTACCTAGGACCAGGAGAGACAGCATGCTCAAACTGGGATCATGGTGGAGTATGGAATTGCCTTGATGAGTAAACTGGATGGCATCAACAGACATTCCTTTAACAATTTCCGCCTACGTGTTGGTAAGTTCAGTTTCATACAGGATGTGAATGCTACAAGCGTTGCAAAAACTAGAGCTGGAAAAGGATTATTAGATGGTCAAGCCACCGGTCAGTGCTGAATTATTCTTGACACTGAACACTGATATTATGGTAATAAACGTAATATAAATACTGAGAGAGAACATTGTCTAGTCTAGCTTTTAAATGTGCCAGGCTGTGAGGTTCCACCTCTAACCTTGGAGTGTGGCTGTAGTCTCCTCAGCCTGATATTCCTGCAATGTTCAGGGATGTTTCTGGTGCTGGGTGTGGGAAAAGGGGAAATAATGCTGCAGCTGCAAACGGGGAGGAGAGGGAGCGCATGGTGTGTTTGCTGGTTGGATATGGGGGTGATGAGAGCGCTGGGTAGTGTGCTGCTGTTACGTTACATGGCAATTCTAGGATTGTTGTTAGACTGTTAATGTTCTGCAGGAAGTGCAGGAAGGGCGGACTTCTGCTTAAAGCACAGGTCGGTGAGATAGGAGATCTGGATGACATGCTCAGCTCTGCCACAAACTTCCCCTGTTACCCTGGGCAAGTCACTTCCTCTGTTATCCCCAAAGGGTGCAGTGAGGCTTTATTCATTGCTGGTTATAAATCACTAAAGTGGTCCTCTGCTGGAAGGAGTTACTGAAGTGCAAAATTATATTGACTCTAATGGCACGTACTTTTATTTCTGTAGGGATAAACCATGGGCCTGTAATAGCAGGTGTGATTGGTGCTCGTAAACCCCAGTATGATATCTGGGGCAACACTGTCAATGTCGCTAGCAGGATGGAGAGTACTGGTGAACTTGGAAAAATCCAGGTACAAAGATGGGCATTCAGATGTTTCTAGAAAACTACTTTTAGCATTTTTATTGCTTAATGCTCAAAGTTAATTTCCATGGTGTTTTACAAGAATTTCACTATTTCTGTTTCACTCAGGTTACAGAAGAGACAAGCAAAATATTACAGGAACTGGGATATTCATGTGAATGTAGGGGACTCATTAATGTCAAAGGAAAGGGAGAACTAAGGACTTACTTTGTGTGCACAGATACAGCCAAATCCCAAGGTATTGGACTGAACTGAGTCTGTAACAAAGTTTGTCAAAATGTATTTTGAGCCACCACTTCCCTTCTGTGAAGTCTTAGAATTTCCCTCCTTATGTGAAGGAGATTATTCCAAATGTATGTGTACTAATGGTTCCTCTGCATCTCAAGGTAGGAGAGTGACTTTAAAAGAAGTCTGAAAGTGCCTAGAAGCAATTGTTGGACTGCCTGTTTCTGGGATAATTTGAGGATTTTTCTGGAATTGTCTTGCAGCATTTCCTAATATTTCCTTTCCTACATGCAATCTGGGAGACTAAAGGCCTTAATAGCACATGCAGATGCACTATTGAACTAATTTCCCAGTTAAAACAGACATCAGGAAAAACTTCCTGACTGTCGGGTGGCTAAGCACTGGAATAAATTGCTTGGGGAGGTTGTGGAATCTCTGTCATTGGAGGTTTTTAAGAACAGGTTAGACAAACACCTGTCAGGAATGGTCTAGTTAGTAGGTAGTCCTGCCTTGAGTGCAGGGGATTAGACTTGATGACCTCTTGAGGTCCCTTCCAATCCTATACTTACGATTCCACTGCTCCATTCTTTGTTAGATCTGCTAGCAGTGTGGCACTTGTCAGAGACCATATGCATGGTCGTTAGTGCAAAGCTGTTTTCAGGACAAAAGACTCCTGATTGTGGGGGATACCCAAGCGAACTACAGTTTATTATATGGTGATTATACTCTAGCTCCTTTTGGAAAGAGTAACTGCGCAATAATTCATGTTCCCCTGTCCCTTGATGACTTTTCCACAAACTCATGCCTCCCCCATACCTATAGCTTACATTATGTAAAGCCTTTCTTGATCAGCAGTTGTACAGGAAATGATTTTTGTCTGAAGTTGGTTCAAAATACCTCTATTATGGATACAACCCATGTTGCTCTCTTTACCCTGCTTTTCACTATACCAAGGGACAAACCATATTTCATTTCTTAGATGAGATGAAAACAACTGTTTTAGTACGTATTGGAAGTAAGCCACTTTGATTGACCTTCAGAATTAGTCTTTTGACTTTGAAGAAATCCAGAGAGTGAAAGCCCATTTAGGGATGTGCATGTTGCAGTGAGACAGTAAATGTTAGCAGCACAGAAATGTGAGTATTGCATTCACTGCAATCATGCCCTTTGTGTGTATTTATACTGTGTTTTGTGAGGTTCTCCTGTTTGGTTTCCATTGCCTGGATAATGCCAGTCCCTCAAACTGCGGACTTGTTTCTGAGGTATACAGAATTGCTATCCCAACTTTTTTCTTGTCATTAACAAAATTTGAATTTAACATGTTAGTCAGGATTGGTGCTTATGAAGGTGAAGTATAAACTGCATTGGCCAGTCAGGCAGGATACCAGCAGCTGATGTGCAAACTCCCCTTAACAGATCTTTCAATGCACCTTAATTCTGACCTGCCAGCTATTCTCCTGCTCGGACTTCCTCTTGACAAGAAACAGCCACTCAAATTGTGTAGGTTTCAGAGTGGTAGCCATGTTAGTCTGTATCAGCAAAAAGAACAAGGAGTACTTGTGGCACCTTAAAGACTAACAAATTTATTTGCGCATAAGCTTTCATGGGCTAAAACCCACTTCATTGGATGCATGCAGTGGAAAATACAGTAGGAGGATATATATATACACAGAGAACATGAAAAAATGGGTGTTGCCATACCAACTCTAACGAGACTAATCAATTAAGGTGGGCTATTATCAGCAGGAGAAAAAACAACTTTTGTAGTGATAATCAGGATGGCCCAATGTATAGTGTTTTTGTGATAAAGGCAAATACAAGACCAAATTTATTTATTTTTCCAATTTGTGACCTGAGGCAAACTTGAACCTAGGTGGCACTTACCCCTTTGACAACCCTTCCAAACTAATCACCTATGCCTCTGTTCTCAGAGCTGTGCATGTTTCGAAACATTTGACATGTCTGATATCTTCAGAAGTTTGCCAGTGTTCTCAATACATATTTTTCCTGTTATGTTCTCTGTGGAATAAATGTCCTCAACATGTTTTTTCTTTTGACCATTTTGCACTAGCATTCTTTAAAGGATTGGGACAGCTCTGGAAATAGCTAATCAAACTGAGCTCCATATTGCATAGTTTCCCAAAAAACTTGAGGCAAATATGACTTGGGGCCACTATTTCTGTGTAGAGTAAGGATACAGCTGATCTTCAGCATTTTACCGCTCGTGAGGTGTGTATCTCACAAGGAAAGTACAGATATAGATGTATATAAATGTACATTAATTTTTAAGAAATATACAAGTATTCTGCTTTAGGCTAACTAGCTATTTGCCAGAAATGGCAACCCCTCTTTAATTAGCTCTTCAGAACCAGAGCACAAAATATTTTAGTAGTAGGACCGACATGAAGGGGTACATCTTTATTGAAATTCTTGGCAAAAAATTTTTTTTGAACTAGGTAGAATCTGATATACTTTATTATAGCTATTTTACGGTAGGTCAAATAAAAATGTTTTTTCTTTAATCTGAGTTAGTGCAATGAGCCAAGGGACAAACTTTCAAAACAGGATAGCCAATATGATATTCACTCAACTTGTATTTTGTGCCTCTAATTACTCTGTATCTGTGCATACGTTTTGTATGCTCAATTTAGGTAATTGTTTTATACATAGCACAACCCTGAATTTTATCTGATTGTTCTATGCGATTCACATGTCGCTGGCTGGGTTTGTTTAAAGCCTTGCTCCTTTTAAAAGACAACACAGGTTATAAAACTAAAGGATTCTATTTAATATTACAGAAGGATGTGTGAAAAAAATCACTTTTATAGTGGAAATGTTTCATCATGGCCTGCATAACAGAATCATACTCCTGAGAGCTACTCCACTTAGTTTATTCCATGGTGGGTGTTAGTTATTTATAGTCAGTCCAATTCTATTTGTTTAATGTTCAAAGTTTATTCAGGTGAGTGTAATTAGCTTTAGCTATGGCTTTAAATTTTCAAACAACAACTTTCTACTATACATAATCATGTCAAGACATACTCCTACAAAATTTGGGTTGTGAGGAAGATATTTTTCTTTCTGAGACACTTACACCCAGTGTTCAATTATAAACATTTATCAGGAAAGGATTTTTTTCCTCCATTCCCTGTATATATTGTGACTAGAAAGTAAAGTGGTTAAAATCAATCCAAGTGTTATTTTGTTCAGTATAAAGTGCTATGTTCAGATAATGATTTATTACACCACCCAAAGCATCATTTCCTAATATTTCAATTTTAGTATGAGGGCATACGACTCCAAATTGTCTCTTTAACAATCGTCGTTGCCTGCACCACTGCTGTTTTCTAATTACTGTGTAATTTCTTGGAAAGTGCCTATGTTTCATGACAGGAACAAATCTGAGTAATGTCCTACTGTGGATTAAAAACTTAGTTTTTAAAGCCTTAGTGAGGGTGGTGGGTCAAAACTACTTTTGTTGCAGTCTCCTACAGAAAGTAGTATATTAGACAACTTTAGTTTGAGGTTGGCTGTTTCCTTTCTGTCAGCAAATTCATAATATATTAACTAGTTTAATACTTAAACTTTGTGCTAATAAAAAAGGTCAGTATAATTTAGTATCCTTTTGTATATTTCTGTCAAATAGCTTTCAGTTCCTTATTGCTTTTATATTGTGTATTTGTGATGGTAGACATTTAACAAGCATGTGTTTTGAGATGTTAATTTATTTTGTTTTTATAAGACGCTTGAATGCTTCTGAATAGAAGGCTTCATTCAGCGGCCTTTGATACAGTACTTCAGTTTGACAGACCATACTGCCTCAATATTTTGAATCATGAAGTTTGCTTATGGACAGAGCCGGTTCTGAAATGATGGCACTGTCCACAATAGTGCTAGAGATTTAGATGTAATTAGGATTGTGGAACTAAACCATATCTAACAACATTCTGAACTGCTTTGTATTGCCATTCAAGCTAATAACATGCTGCTTGGGTGTAGCTTGGTCTCAATTATGGAAGTATTTTTCAGTAGCTTGTAGCTCTTGGACTAGATCAGGGGTAGGCAACCTGTGGCACGCGAGCTGATTTTCAGCAGCACTCACACTGCCCGGGTCCTGGCAGCTCTGCATTTTAATTTAATTTTAAATGAAGCTTCTTAAACATTTTAAAAACCTTATTTACTTTACATACAACAATAGTTTAGTTACATATTATAGACTTATAGAAAGAGACCTTCTAAAAACATTAAAATGTGTTACTGGCACGCGAAACCTTAAATTAGAGTGAATAAATGAAGACTCGGCACACCACTTATTAAAGGTTGCTGACCCCTGGACTAGATGAAGTAGGATTGTCTTTCTGTTGCCCGTTGTATTGCTATATGATCTTAAAGGGACGTTATCAACATTATCATACTGCTCTTTGAAATTTTGTAGAGTATTTAACAGCACTTTGTATCCTCAATTCACCTTGTTATATGAAAGACTCACCCACAGAAACATTGGAAAGTGAGTGTAAAGTCATGAATATGGCAGGGGGAGGCGACACCTGGAGTGACTTAATATTTTTTAAAATAATTAGATTGTGTGTGTGAAGGGTCATTTCTTTGGCTAAAGTCTTAAATGGAGCCTTAGCAATACAGAATGCTTTTACCAGAACTGTGAAACGTACCTATTAGGACTTAAAAAAAAAAAATATCTAGAAAATTGAAGAATTATTGTTTTTAAAAACTGAAAAGTCTTTAAAGACAAAATGCCATTTTATCTAATTTAAAGCTGATTGTATACTGTAACTTTTAATGATGGAGTAAGTTATCTACTGCACAGAAAGAACAAACTTTTTTTTTTACTTTAAAATAAAGACCTTTCTGAAACTTGCTTGTTTTGTAATTATTTGTTGGAATGTAACATCTAAAGCAGATTCCTACATGAGCCTTCATATTTCTTCCGTCCATATTTCATTAACCTGTAATGCAACTTAAACCTAATTACAACTAGACTCTTCTCTTACATGCACTGAGTTGTTCAAGATAGAAATCTTCACTTGAAAATATGTAGTCATGACCTCATGGTTGATCTTTTGAGAACTGGAGAGTAGTTTCTCTAATTATCCAGAGTGGGCTGAGGCCTCTCTCATCTCCTACTGCACTATGTATCTAAGCAAATACTCTAATTTAGAGTATGGAGTAACTGCATGTCTAGCCATACAGCATTTCTGGTAGAGCTGTCAGAGTAGAGCAGTTGAACACTCCAAAGTAAATTTACACAACCACTTAACTTCAACCATCCCCAATTCACTTAGATCATGTGCAGCCCAACTCCACTAATTGCTGATTAGGTGCAGTTCAAGCATTTCCTTGTCAAGATGGTAGGGGCTGCCAGGAACCTCAGACAGGTATGTATAAGACAAAAGGTGAGAGGGGAAATTGTATTCCCAAAGTAAAGAGGAGTAAACCATGTATTATTGCAGGATTATGGATAGTGGAAATGAGAGAAAGGAGCCTGGGAAAATCTGGTGGCTGTGAGAAGGAGTGGACCCATGATATGCAATGAGAGTGCAAACCTACTTAATCAGAGTGATGCTGGGGGGTCTCACTCATCCTCAACTTAGTCACCAAAGATGGAAGCAAAGTAGACTAAGGATCAGTGGAGAATGGCAGCCATTAAAATGGAACTGGTACAGTACAGGTCTGTCGCATTTAACATGCGCGATTTCAGCTTTACGTGGTCGGCAAAAACAAACAAACAAAAAAATAGCAATTTATGTAGTGCGGGCGATTCCGCCCGCCATTACACTCAATGAGATTTTGACTGTACGCGCTGACCGCGGAACGTAACCCCAGCGTAAGATGAGACAGACCTGTATGTACTTTTCTTGTCTCTCTCCTAAACCAGCTCAGCTATTCCAACTGATTTAAGTATGTCCAACTTAATTAGCAGGTACTTCCTAGTTGACTATTTTAGCGGAGTCCACAGTCTGGGAGTTTGAAACTTAAAGTTGTTAAGCCCTCTTAAAGGTTTATGGACCCTTTTGGCAAAAGATTTGTTAATGTTGCTGTTTAATTACCTTAGAAGAGTAATCCATTTTGCCTGTCTGACACTTGCCCTATAAATCGCATCTTGGCTAGGCATTCTTAAGCTATAATCCTGAGAGCTGCAATAAGTAGCAGAAACATTATCACTTTTAACCAACTAGAGTTTTTATAAACAGAGCAAGGTCATGAAAGAAGCCTAGGCTACATTTATACAGCCTCAATATAGCATCTTCCACTAATTATCATCAAATTATATCAGCTTCTATGTAGAAAGCTGTTTTTCCATTGCACCCATAAAGGCTAGATACTTATTCAAAAGAAAGTTTGCATGCATTCAAGTGCTGAAATTTTCAAGTGGGCCAGATCTGAAAGTTTGTAAATGGCTTTGGAATACTGCTGGATAAGTAGTGGTATAGGCAGATCATTATGTAGCCACAATTATGTTGGGCTCTAGCCTCTACAAGCATTTCAGGCCCTAGCCCTTATTATTGCAAAGAGAACTTTTTCAAAATATAAAACCAACATTCATTCAGCAAGAGACACCTGAGGCTGTAGATAGCCAGACGTATCCCTTATGAAAATGATGAGTTAGTCCATCCAAATTCATGATCAGGTGTGTATGCATTAGAAGTAACTGACGTCTAACATGAAACCATCATGACCTTTGATTTAGTTTAACGAGTTTCAAAATTTAATAGACAAAATATTTCCTCTAACTCACAATGTACAAATGTTCAGTGAATACATCCTGAACAAAATTTAAATCTAGTAGTTTAATAGGACCAAATAGAAATATATAACTTAAAACAACTGACGTTTCAAATTCCAATTGGACCAGATTCATTTCCACTGAAGGTGGCAGCCTTTTTAGATTCTTGACAATCTGAAAAAAAGTTATTCCACACAGATTGGTCAGTCAATTATCCCATTCAACATCCCTTAAAGAAGTGTATATATACACAATCTAATTCCCTGTGTCAGCATGAATCAATCAATTTATGCAGTGAATCCACTAGTATTAAGGAGTTAATAATAAGACTAGGATATTTCTAGCTCTATTCCTGTTAATAGATGGGGCATTACTCTTGCAGTGTACATCACTCTAAATATATTTTATATATGATCTCAGAAGTATGAGTAATTGATGTCCGTTTTTCATTTAAGAAATATGCAAAACTGCTAGAAAAGTTTGCTTCAGAGTAAAAACTATCAAGAGATGGTTTTACTTAGTCAGTAGCATAGCTTAACTAACACCTGTTACAAACGAGGGGTGGCGTGTACAGCATTGTACGCTATAACACCTGATGCTATTCCTGCTATTTGTGTAGTAAATGTTTTTTAAACAAGATTGACCTTGAAAAACTAGCATCTAAGGCCGTGTCCAGGTTGAGAAATCTGCTCATTCAAAAAAGTCAAAGTTTCTGTTGCAGTGTCAATATCCATGTTACATTGTATAGCTTAGGCCAGTGGTCCCCAACCTTTTCTGTGGGGCGGGCGCCGGACGACTAGCCGCCGAGGACCGTGGCTGCCGGACAAGCAGCGTCATCAAGAGGCGTCGCCGCTGAAATTCGGCGGCAGCACTTCTTGAGATGGCAGCTGCTTGTCCGGCGGACAGTAGGCGGGCGCACATGGATGCCCCAGCGAGCGCAATGGTGCCCACGGGCACCGCGTTGGGGACCCCTGGCCTAGGCCATAAAAAGGGACGTATGTATTTAAGGCAAACAAATGCAAAATAGTATAAATACAAATATGGCAGTAAGCTGCAGTAGAAAACTTTAGTGGTTTCATGACTGACTTGCCAACCACAACATGACATTAC
Organism: Platysternon megacephalum; assembly: GCA_003942145.1. Lineage (NCBI taxonomy): Eukaryota > Metazoa > Chordata > Testudines > Platysternidae > Platysternon > Platysternon megacephalum. Next base: position 6,299,829 of record QXTE01000059.1, on the reverse strand, counting down.
TGAGGCTTAAATCTTTAATTCCTGTTCTTTTCACTATGTGGCAGCTTCATAACTGAGCACCCTTACAGGGAAAGCTTAAAAAAGGAAAAATTCTAATGCAAACATGCCAAATTAATATTAAAAATGCTTAAGAGCAGTCAACTCAATTTTTTCTACAGGTGGTGTTTTCATCTTCAGTCAGCTGTGCAAATGCAAAAATCGCAACATGCATGGACAGGAAAACTTTTTTTCACTCTACTAATTTAAGTGGTTGCACCAATTGTACACACTTTTCCTCTAAATAAAAAAGTTGCCTTTGGGCTGAGAACAACCATGGCAAATTTCCACCCAAAAATTATTTAAAAAAGAGAGAGAGAGACCAGAAGTTGGGACTCCACCTTAACTTCTGCAGTTGCTACCAACAATACTACAATGACTTGCAGATGTAGTTTTGCTCTACTGCAACACATGTCTAAATACACTCTATACTCACCATCTGTTAAATCCACAAAGCTGGCTTCAGTGTCAGGTACAGGAACTGAAATTCCCATTGCTTTTCGGATTCCATACGTGCTTACAATGTCGCCTGGAGTCACTTGTTGCGCAAGTTCTTTTAAATTACTGGTCACTCTCTCCGCTAGAAAGTGACAATAATGTAAATTCATTTTGTGTTTTTACAAATTGCCCAGAAGAGTTGAAGTCTGGCCTTTCAGCTACAACCGCACAGCTGTAAATAGTATTTAGCTTTGGTGAATTTGTATTTATATAAAAACTAAATAAACTCCTATAATAGCATATATGCAGAGACATCTTAATGTCACTCAGACAGTTAAATCTAGTGGCTCTTTGCTCCTCCTTTGTTGCACTTGGTGTTGCAGGGGAGCAGATGGGCATTAATCATATATAAAGGCACTAGAAACCAGAGGGAGAGAAAATGCAGCATTTTCCTTGAACATTCCAAAACTGTTACTTACCAGCAGATTTTTTTTGGGGGTGGGGAGGGAGAAAGGAGGGTAAGGGTGAGCTGGAGAAAGGAAGAGGAGATGAAACAGCTCCTTACTAAGACCCCTTTGAGAAGCACCAGAAGCTAGGCAGATTTAAAGCACAAGGTAATGCTGCTTCAAGCATCATTAACTGTGTGCTCCATATCAAAAGAGTCACAGTGCAAGCTGCTGGTGGAAAACTAATGACAAATGACCCTGTGGCGCTCAGGGCACTGATCTTTGGGTTTGGGTATTTTGCCTTTGGTTCTCAATCCTCCATGTGAGCTAGAGGCCATGGCTAATGCCCCTTTTCACTTTAAATGCAGCAGTTCTCAGATCCCACAGATGTAAAGTACTTCACATCAGCTATTTTTTCCCCTCAAGAAAGGGAGGATTTGGTCTACTTTAGACTTGCATGGAATTGGTAAGATACATGTGGCTAATGGAAGAAGAAATGCACTACAAGAATGCACAAGAGCTAAAAGCCTCTCAAACTGACATGACATTTTAGAATTAAACTATAATTCTCATATAGTTACTTGACCTTAGCTAAGAAACAGAACACTTCACACTTGTACAACTGTTTAGATGCATCGCACACAATAACCCAAGAGGCAGTTACTTTTACAGATTAGTAATTTCCAAATAGGGAAATAAAGCAGAGAGGAGACTTGCTTCAAGGCAATATCAGAGTTTGGATTCGTACCCAGGCCCTCTATTTTATGCTTATACCACACTTCTGAGAATTTAACCCAAAAATAACTCAATCCTCATATGTACAAGGTTTTAACAGCATAAGCAACTAAATGTTAGAGTTCGATCATATCTTGTTAACATCTAACAATCCAAGGTGGTGCACTGCATATCAATTGCAATCTCAACTGAAGGAGCTAGAGTGCCACTATCAGAGACAATATTATTCAGAAGGAAAATCAAACAGGAGCCACCTGATTCATGTGCTCCTTGGCCAGAATTGACAAGTGGGGCCCCTAGTTGTTCTGACTGTCCTATTTTAACACAACATTCAACAAATTCACCTCCAGTTTCACATTAAAGTTTACAGGTTTACAAAGATAAGTTTAACCAAAAAGTCACACTTAAGGACCTTCACCCAATGTACAAATTTACTAGGAAGTTCTTTACCTGTAATAATTTTATACAAATTCCAACTGACCTAATTGTTTTCTAAACATCAATTAAAAGTTATACTCACCCAGATGCATTTCTTTGTAAGATGGACCCAAAAGACAAATCATATTGGGAGGTGGTTTTGTACTCAGTCGTTCATTTTGAGCATCTTGGAGCTCTCTGAGTAACTTTGTGGTTTCATCAAGTTTCTTCTGGAAGATTTCAGCCTCTGATTGATAGAAAAGCCCGTATCAGTGAAAGGAGGAGAGAGAGAGAGAGAGACACACACACACACACACACACATTCACATGCTTCAGCAAACCAATTACAGGATAATACAAAATATGCCTAAATATACCATGGAACTGAGATTGTGATAAATGCCTTTCACAAAACTAGCACTTGCATTCCTAATTGCAGTAGAGTACTTACCTTCAGAGTCAAATTCCTCTACATGAATTCCAAAATTTGTTACTGCTTTCAGTGCTGTAAGCCTATCGTTATTAGAGTCCAACTTGTTGGCCGCATCTGTTTCTATAATCTGCAAAAAAGCAGCAAATAAGTGTTTAAATGAAGTTTCTAAACCATCCATCCAGAATGCTTTTGCAGTCTTCTGAGAGTATGTGCAACGTGCCTCAGTTGGCACATGACCAGGATTCATCACCAAATTTGGTCTGCTGGTTGTATCAGTAGCTTCCCCGACTTGGGCTGGGAACTGACAGGGAGTGCGACGCAAACGCTGATGCATTCCACCACTTTTGCAGGGTGTAAATTAGAAAACTGTCAGAGATTGGGGGACTGACTAATTTAGATTTACCCCATTTGTTCTTCACTTCAAAGCAACAACAATCTTTTACTGTTCTATAGTTAACTATTCCATCTCATTTATGTATTTAAGAGTTGCAAGTATCCAGAGCACTGGGCACACATATAAAAGTAATGTAACAAACATACAAATTATGACCAGCCTTCAAATATAAACTCCCCCATAACCCATCCCAAACCGGGACTCTCACTCTCCCCTCCACCCCCCCCAAGCCATTTAGCATAATAAGCTGACGATCAAATAATTTGGGCTCTGGAGCACCAAAAGAAGATGAAATTCCAAAATACGGTCCATTCGCTGAAAATACTGGATCCAGCCCCCTCCCAACTGAACGACCAGTGTTGAGTTAAGTTCCTCAGCTGATTCTAATTGGTTCAGTAACGCAAGGAGACAGGCAGTTTGAGGTAACCAGGCCCTAAGCAATTTGGGGCACTGGAGGTTTAAAATTCGTATCTTAAATGGCACAAGTTGTACAAATTACTGTAGTATGTTGCAGGAAAATATTGACTCCTGTAATCAAAGTTCTAAATGACACACAATAACAAATATAAACTTGTACATGTCTCATTCTGTGCATTGTAAACGTGGAAGATTTTACTTAAGAATAAATGCTTCAGGTTTTTCTGTCACACAGACAGATATCAAAACCAATCAGACCTACATTCTGATGTGATTTACACCTTTTGGACTTTATCCTCACAACTTGGAATACAAAACAGTTACAATAAAAAGCATGCAGTTTTGTATGGTGGTACACATCTGTTTATATAGCTACACATATTTCTCCAGCTTTAAGCTATTTTGCAGTTAGGGGTTAAAAATGCTTTTTGGAGTAGCTGCTTGGAAAAAGATAGAAAATATCACCTCCACATCTTTTATTGTATCACTTCTCCCATGCTGACCTTCTGCATCCACCATTGGCTGAAATTGGGAGAAAGAGTATTTAGTATGACATTTAAAATGAGTTCCTATTTTAAAGTGCAAAGCAAAACCGGAACCTTACCATGGGATGTTCATAAATGGAGGGAGACGAAACAAGTGTTATGGGTTTTCATGGGTAACAAAAACTACACAGTAGTCTTTACGGAGAAAGCATTCCTTATATTTGTCTTGTACAAGAAATTAGCAGTAAGGGGTTTTCCTTCTCTTAAGTTGCTTGGAACAGGCTAGTGTAATTACTACAATGACAACCACTTCAGTAAATATTGCAAAATGTCTTCCATTATCCTCTGTGCAAATTCCTTTTTGGACCAAAATTTTCCATGCATGATCTCAGACCAAAAGTTTTTTGTTTTGGGGTTTTCTTTGTGGAAAATTTGAGGAAAATTCCTTTCTAAGTTAGAGACTGAAACAAGTTCTATTCCAAAAATTCTAATCATATTTTTCTTTAGTCTAAAGCAAAAGTGACTGAATCCTGTAAGTGGTCCTGAGATAATGTCTCTGGGCTTAAAGAAAAAATTAAAACTAAATAAATAGTACTTCTGGACAGAGGTTCACTGCCCAGTGTCCACGGGTATGAAACTGAGTCATTTGCAGCCAAAAATTATCTAGTAGGGCAGCCAACAATTTTTCAAATGTTAATCATATAATTTGTTAATATCTCAGAGCTATGAACTCCCCATTCCTTTCAATGGTGTGAAACTCTAAAATAATACTTTAAAAAGGGGAATATAGTTAACTACACCGATTTTTTTGAAAGGTTTTCAGCTAACTCTGGGACTGTGGGGAGCATTTTGTTTCCACACTTCCTTCCTGCCAAATCAGCCCTTCTGCTTGGTGATAACATTCAGCATGAGCACTTGCTAAAACTTCACAGGGATCAAGGATTAGATGGTTAATGTTTATCATGTACTAAATAACTAAGTATTTAATTAGCAGAATAATAATGCCCTGCCCCTTTATTCAGGTCAAGTAAGGGTAGGAGAATGACTCCTTCTCCTAGGCTAGCGAGATGGGCTGCTGCTAAGGGTACACTAAACTTTTAATGGAAACAGAGCAAAAACCTCCTGCTCCCAAAAATACAAAACAAATGATCTATACTATACTCCCTTACCAGTAAAGACAAAAGAAGATTGTGGGCAGACTCTACAGAGACCATTACAATAGGGAGGGGCAAGGACTTGGTTCATTTTGCAAGTTTTCACTTTGTTACAGAACTTGAGGGCCAAATTGTCTCCTACGCTGGAAAGAAGAAAAAAAAAAAAGCATGAGGGACAAAAGACATGTCACTCAATTTCCACCTCAACCTTTTATCAAGAGAAGGTGAACCCATCACTGGGGTCAATTCCTGACTCTGCTAATACCATTGGTTCTAGGGCACAATGCCAGAATGAACAGCAGTCTCTGAGTCTTTCCTGTCTGCAGAGCTGAATACCCCCAAAGGAGCTTCATTAGATCTGGGGATGCACCACAATCAGATCCATTATCCTGCTTATGGAAATGCAAGTGACAGTGATCTAGTCCTATATTTTCCTACTGTAAAGACACAGTCGTCATAATATAAAGCTGTGATGATGGCTGGTTCAACCCTGCAGAAAACTGTTTCCAGCCATTCACCAACAGCAGAGGCAAGAATCCTCCCCTCCCCTTCATCTCAGAGGCTTGTGCTTAACTGGGACTATTTAAATATTATAAGGAAAGGACAATCTTTTTTTCTTTAGAAAAGTAGAATTTAAATTAATTAATAGTTACATCAATGCAACATTAGGACTCAACGTTACAAAAGGAGAATGCACTTCCTGCATGTTTTATGACATACATTAAATACATTCAACTGCCCATTTGCAAAGCAACAGTTGCACACCTGTACTAAGTTAACATTGTTACAGGAGCCTCCACTTCTGCATTTCCTGGCTTTTATTGTAACTGTCTGACTTAACGCTGCATTAGATGTTGTAGTATAAAAACTGTGTTTGGAATGACTGCATACAAGTGGCAAAATACACAGTGTGTTTTGCTTGTGCTATAGTTCATGGAAGAGCAATTTTAGTTTGTCATTGGCTTTTTGTACTTCCTCTCTGTAAAGCCAGGTTCACCTTAGTATTATGAATCAAACCACACAGACAGAGGGACGAGTAAAACTAGAACCAGTAAGTTGTGAAAGCATCTAGAACTCCTCTAATGCTTTTGCTATATGTCATAATGATCAAATTTTAAAGTTCTAAACATCATGGGAAGAGACAAGAACCATATTGTATATTTAATCATCAGCTAGCAGGTCAGCTCTTCAAAAGTTGTTATGCATACAGAACAGACTATACCTGTGTTTGCTGTCCATCTTCTGAACTCAGGAACTATTCTGCTTATGGTAAGTTACTACTACTTATAAAACTTAAGTTTGAAAATGCTCATCTGCAGAGTTTCAACTGTTACTGTGGAATTATTTGTTTAAAAAAAGTAATTGACAAGTCTTGTGTCAATTTATACTATGAAGCCATGTTTTATGAGTATGCACTCTGTCCATCCTGTGGTTTTATATAAAGTTGGGTAATAGTTACGTGCTATAAGGTTATAGAAGTTACTGTGTACAACAATATATAAAGCTGAATCAATTTTTGCAAATCAAGATGGCATAACTGCATTTTTGCCTTTGGAAAGCAGTCAGTGTTTGCTACTATCTCTCTTTCCAGCTTTTTTTGCTGCAACGATCTTCTGGAAAACCATACCAGTTGTCAAACTGTTATGATGAGATTTGCTTCAGAACATGAGTCTAATTGCACAGTCAATTTCCTGCTTCAACCTACTTAAGTTACTTTGCTGGACAATACCCCCAACTATTACACGTTGACTGTTTTTCCCCTCCCAGCATTCTCTATGACAAAGAGTTTAAAAATGCAAAGGCATAACTAGAGGTATATGAAATGATTTAACAGTTAGGATACACAGGGTTTAACACATTTCAAAACCCATTAATTTGTCAATCATCGACTTGAGGGTGGATGCATGTTAATTAAAATGTGATAGGACATGTCTAGACTAGGAAAATGGGTCATGTTCAAAAACACAGTAGCTAGAGTGAGAAATGCCAGTTTCTAAACCACATCAGCCCAAATGGCTTCAGAACTTTTGATTTTCGTTCTCTTCTAGAGATAAAACAAGCATCAGAAAGTTCCCAAATCACAATTCTTACCGTTTCTAGTTCTCTCAGAGATCTAGAATGTCCCCCTTTAGTTAAAACATCCAGCAAACCATCAGCCATTACACATGGGTAGTCTTGAGACTTTGCCAAAAAATCATGAATACTGAAAGGTAATTACAAAGAAATCAATTTCACATCAAGCATAGATGACAGAAAAAAACCTGTAAATGGTTAGTATGTCAAACCACCATACTGAACTCTGAAAATGCTGATATTAGAAGATTGGCAAGGGATTCAATCTAACAGGTTTACTTTTTGTTTAAATAGCCAAGGCTTTTGTAGCCTGTGGACTAACTTAGATTCCCAACTAGCCTAAAATGCAACTGAATAGTGCTTTAAGGAGCAAGATCGCAAACTGCAATCAGTTTTGCATGTTTGATATTCATTATTGCTATTGCACTTCTTTAAACAATTCAGGTATTTGAAGTGAGCTATATCATGGAGTATTAACAAGACTGGAAAGTTTTCTAATTTTCTTTCAGGAAATGCTTCTAAAGCACATCAAGACAAAGGTGTATTCATAACTGTATCACTACTCCATGAGCATTTATTTGAGGCATTAGAATCAAGGGTGGGTATAAAAGATGCGAGACAGTTACAGCCATTTTGCTCAGTATAATAAATCTGATCATTATCATTTCAAGCACTATATACATTATATTTGAAACTGAAGTTTGTGTAGCACTGAGATGTCCCATAGTTACCACCATGGTTCATGAACTGACATTTGACACCTGTAGTAAAGGCGCCTCATGTCTAACACAATAAAATCAGGTTCCTGAGTAATAAAAAGTATTCTGTCTAAACATCTGTAGCCATCAACACTATTCTTCAGTTTCTGAACGGTATTAAAGCAGGATGGCACATTTTCTAAGATTTCAAAAACACGATGGTTTCACCAGTGAAATAACTGCAGGTGAGTGGATTTTCATTGTTTATGAACATCTTTGTACACTAAGCAACTATCTAGGGACTTCTACCAAGCATATCACCATTGCATCCAAGTGCAAAAATACCTTTAGTAAGTATTTAACAATATAAGCATACAGAAATATAGTTAACTGAAAGAAAGCTATTAAGTTCTGATGATACTAGGATAGGTATGAAAGTGAAACCCAGATTATTTTTGAAGTCACTCATTAACTATCTTATTTATACAATGGGGGGGAGGGGGAGAGAGGAAGAATTTAGTAGTAGTTTAAAGTTAAACATGCAGATGTCCCTCAGACCTTCTGCATATTTATATACTTTGGATAGATAGCTTTAAAGATTAGCTGTTAGAAAAGGTTGTCTCTTATTTTAAAGTAGTTATGGAATTACACATTGTTGGATTATGGCAATGGCAACTAAGCAAGTCAGTACAAAGATGACTCATTTATTTGCACAGAGCAATCGAACTGGTTAAAACAAGTGAAAAACTATCATAATTTATGGCAGTCTGAAGAGCCTGAAAAATAGTCTTCCAGCATCAGTCAGTGTTACCTTTGCAATGGAGTTTTTGATTTCATGCACTTCATGGATCAAGAGTATCAAACTCCTTAAGATTCCTCTTCTCTTGCTAATGGCACAGATGCATTGTTATTAAAGAAGCTATGTCTTAAAATAGCACCAATTTTAAAAAGGTAGAGTAGGTGGACTATGAGGAAGTACCAGAATCTTGTTTGGTTGCATTCAATATGCAAGACACAGCCTTAACCATAAATATTTGACTACCACAGCTGTTTTATTCAAACTACTTCAGAAACTTTAATTTAAGATTAGTTTGCCTTACTTCTAAAGATAAGCATACTAGATGAAATGGGATCTCTTCATCACAAAGGAAAATTCTGCTTTGCATGAGGAAAAACTGAACATTATCTAATGAGTACAAGACAAATGGGGAATTAGATGCTGCAACTGCTACTGGTAGGGGTGAAAGTGAACTGGTACGGCGTACCAGTAAGAAGCTGGTACCGGCCCGTACGCAGCCCACGTTAAAGCGCTGCCTTTCGCCTCCCGTCAGCGACCCTTTTAAATCGCCACCGGGGGCAAGGTAGCAGCGTGGATGGGCTGGCTGGGGGAGGCTGATCCCCGCCAGCCTCGCCCCTTCCACCTGAGGCCCGGCCCCTGGAACTGGTAAGAATTTATTATTACTTTCACCCCTGGAAACAGGTATATTTATTTTTTCCTAGATATGCATAGGTTACGATAAACAATCTTTAACAAAGTCTATACAAACTCTACTTACTCTCAAGATAACTTCAGTAATTGTCAAACTGGAATACAGCTCTTTGTTACTTACCTGAAACATTCTGGATTAGAATCTTCCCCGTATGTTGAATAGATTAAGTCAGAATCATCCTTGCTGATGTTTGCAAATGTGGAGTCATAGCCTGGAGCATAGGAACTGTAGGGCCCATAATTCAAGTATACCACTGTTGAATAATACAATATCACTAATTAGTCTTATCTTACATATGCACAATATCAGATTCTAACATTAGGAGTAACATTCAGTGTTGTAAAGTTGTCCCAAACAGGGAACCTTTAAGCAATGCATTTCTTACAAGTTTTTACTAATTTGTTGTATCAATCTTACATACAAACATTCTATCAACTATATCTGGTTAAAGCACTAGAAAATATACAGAAGTACAGTCCTGCACTGGAAGGGATACAGACTAGATGACTTAAAAGGGATTTTCCATCCCATTTCTTCGCTTTGTAGAAGTTATTTGGCTTCTATGTGATATAGTCCATACATAAAGCTGAATTCCCCAAACATTAAGGGCATGATTTTCTAAAAAGCATGATGTAAATATGCATGCCATCACTGAGTGTACACAAATCTGTATTTCCACATAGACTTTAAGGCCAGAAGGGACCATCATGATCATCTAGTCTGACCTTGTGTACACTGGAGGCCACAGAACCTCACCCACCCACTCCTGTAATAGACCCGTAACCTCTGGCTGAGTTACTGAAGTCCCCACATCATGGTTTAAAGACTTCAAGTTAGAGAGAATCCACCATTTACACTTGCAAGTGACCCATGCCCTATGCTGCAGAGGAAGGTGAAAAACCCCAGGGTCTCTTCCAGTCTGATCCAGAGGAAAATTCCTTCCCAACCTCAAATATGGTGATCAGTTAGACTCTGAGCATGTGGGCAAAACCCACCAGCCAGACACCTTGGAAAGAATTTGTTGTAGTAACTCAGAGCCCTCCCCATCTAGTGTCCCATTACTGACCGTTGGAGATATTTGCTGCTATTAGTTGCAGATCGGCTACATGCCACTGTAGACAGTCCCATCATACCATCCCCTCCATAAACTTATCAAGTTCAGTCTTGAAACAAGTTAGGTTTTTGCCCCATTGCTCCCCTTGGAAGGCTGTTCCAGAACTTCACTCCTCTGATGGTTAGAAACCTTTGCTAATTTCAAGTCTAAACTTGTTGATGGCTAGTTTATATCCATTTGTTCTTGTGTCCACACTAGTGCTTAACTTAAATCTTCCTCTCTGGCATTTATCCGTCTGATATGATTGTTCTCTATAAAAAATATATCTCACCTCAGCCTCTGTTTGGTTAAGCTAAACAAGCCAAGCTCTTTGAGTTGCCTCATAAGGTAGGTTTTTCATTCCTTGGATCATTCTAGTAGCCCTTCTCTGCACCTGTTCCAGTTTAAATTCATCTTTCTTAAAAATGGGAGACCAGAACTGCACACAGTATTCCACATGAGGTCTCACCGGTGCCTTGTATAATGATACTAACACTTTCCTATCTCTAATGGAAATACCTTGCCTGATGCACGCTAGGACTGCATTAGCCTTTTTCACAGCCACATCACATTGGCAGCTCATAGTCCCGTGATCAACCAATACACCCAGTACACATGAAAAGGAACAACTGTACCAACCTGACCATTTGCATCTGTGCATGTAAGTATGTACATTTTTGCATGTGCAGTTTAGAAAATATTTTAGATCTGCTTAAGTAGTTATTTGATAGATAATATATGAAGAGGATATGTAATATTCTGCTTTAAAGAACAATTGAGAATACTACCATTTAGCTCTAACAGCTGCATAAAACCCAGTTCTAAGCTGTTTGGTTGGCTGTCATGAGGTTTAAATACCTAGCTTAGATGAGCTACTGCTGTTTTTAAGAGAATAAAGGTTTAAAGAAAATATGTAGCATTCACCTGGAGTAACTTTGTTCCTTTTGTCTTCTTTGAACCCCTGTAACGTATTAACTCCTGACTGTAGTCTTCCAGCTGTCATACCTAACTTCACAGGGCTGTAACCTGGTTCTACAATACAGCACATCACAAGACAGAAGTCACCAAGGAATAGTTAACAATATTAAACAGATGCAAAATGTCCAACTTAATATGGGAGTACAGTGCACAAATTCTGTCAGTCTGAAATTTCCAAAGATTTAAGTTCAAACTATATAGATACCAAAAAAAAAAAAAATCAGGTGTTCGCAAAATTGCATTAGCTCCCTGTTTGAGTGAGGCCATTATGAACAGATACACCACTGCAAAAATTTAAGTAAGACAGACCTAAATAAGACCAGTCTCTGATTATGTATTTAATGTTAAATATGTTTAAACAAACATGAATATATTTACCAGTAATACTAGAAAGAGTTACTGGGTAAACAATTACCACCACCTTCCATGGAAAATTCATTGCTAATATAAAATTCTTTCCCTCCTTCCCACGCTACACTATCTGAGATAACATAAAAAGAATTTGCATGGAATGTAACAGAACTTGGACCTCAATTCTTCATTCTTGACAAGTTCTGCTTGGTGCAGAAACCAGGGGAGGGGAAGGGACAGCTTTATGTCATCTTTATACTTCCTCCCGTTCTGGGGCTAGTCAGGGACTAGTGCAGCACTGGCACAAGTTGGGAATAGCCAAAAGCTCTATCCATGCCCCCTTTTAGCTGGGAATGCTCCCTAAACCACATGGCAGGGAGGGGAATGGCACTGCACATCTAAGGGCAGGTCTACACTATAGCGAGGAACGACGCTCTGAGATCGATCCACCTGCCAAATCGACTGCAGATCGCTCTCCAGTCGGTCCCTGTACTCTACCCCCAACGAGAAGAGTAAGGTAAGTCCCGTTGACCCCCCGCGGTAACTCGACCTAAGGTACGTCGACTCCAGCTACATTATTCATGTAGCTAGAGTTGCGTAGCATAGGTAGACTTACTGTGGTAGTGTAGACATAGCCTAAGTTATCCAAGGATTCTCTAATGGCTTGTTTCAGCAGGTTTGCAGCTCCTCTACACCAATGGAGACATATATATAATTGGTGGCAGCTGAAGCACACACCAAGAGTGGGTCTAGCAATTGATAATTAACATGCTCAACAGACAAACATACCTCCTGCATTAGGGTCAAAGGGATTAAGAAGTCCCAGTGTTGTTGTACCATCTGGTTTTCTTCTTTCAAACTCACACTGAAATCAAATTAAATTATTAAAAAACATTTGATTTTACAAACAACTTTGGATTCATAATATCTGAACTAATAGGAACTTAGTTTTTAAGAGTTTTATATGGTATTATAGGGAAAAATTTCAGTGATGCAGAGAGGAGTATTAAGAGATCAGATTTGACCCACAAATGTAAATGTTATAGTAGCTTTGCTATTCTTACGCTTATTCTTCAGTTGTTACCTCCACAGCTGGCCTAAACCCAGGGTATTCAATCATTTAAATGGTAAATGTCAAAATTCATCAGGCTTTAAAAAAAAAAAAAAAAAAAGTCTACAATTTGTGAAAATTTCTAATTTCATTATTAATAGGGCAAATAGAAATTATTGTTGTGAAAGATTGAACAGATTTAGTGTGTTAGATATGACTAATATTCACCTGAAAAAGAGCTCTGTATAGCTCAAACGTTTTTCTCCTTCAGCAACAAGGTACAAGGGAATAATATATCTAGGAGGCTGCATTCAAATATTTGGTCTCAAATGAAATGGGCCTGTTTGTGTTAGTCTAGTGTCTTTAACACCTGTCTGCAGCACAAGATCCCTGTATCATTGGATACAGTTAGTAGTCTTTGCTTAGAATGGACTATTCTGAAACAATGTTTTTTGCACGCTAGGGTTAAAATGTTTTGAGGTTCTGCACTGTACCATTTACTATAAACTTCAAGTGACTCAAAGTTTAATCTTTGATTAAAACTGTTTCTACCAGTATTGCATGACTGAAAATTCATTCAAAATTTTATTTCAACTGAAGTCAAGAAGTGTAAAGGCCCACAGTAGAGATCTTATTTAGTTCATCAAGTTCAGTAAATATTCAGCTAAAAAGTACTTCCTGTGTTTAAAATGTTAGATTTGAATCAAGATTAAACACGAGTAAAACTCAACGCAAATTATAACATTGTTACACCCAGAATTTCAAATGCTACACAATGTTAAATGGGCATTTCCCAAAGAGTAAACAAATTGGTTTCCAAATCCACCCAACTATTCACCTGACTGTTCACAACTCTTCTTGTTAACTTTCCTCCAGATTCTCTAATGATACGATCAATCTGCTCCTGTTCCCTTTCTAAGTTGTTATTCCTTAATTTTTCTTCAAGTAGATCTTTGTCTTTCCTGCAAATAAATACAGTTTCTCATATTATCTGCCTTAAACTAGCAAAGTCACTGAATCACAAGTATTGGCAAAGGTTCAATGGAGAAACAGTCTCATGTGTCAGACTATTACACCATCGGTTTAGAATGTCAAGTACCTGGTACGTACAAAGGAATTCAGTATGAGCAGGTTTAAACAGGAGAAAATATGCATTAGAAAGCTGTGTCTATAAGTAAAGATGGTTGGTAATTTTTTGCCAAAATGTTTTTTCACTCAAAAACGCCAGTACTCAAACTGTTTGCAGGAAAGGGTCCGTTTTGACACATTTTCCATCTTGAAAAAATTGAAAAGTTTCAAAATTGTCAAAGTGGCCCATTATGACATTTTAAAAACGAGAAATGTTAGGAGTTCGGTTTGGATTGAATTACTTTGTTTTGAAATTAATTTATATTAAAAAAGTTAAGAAAAGTCAGAATTGAAACAAAATGTTTTTTGATCGATCCAAAATGGAATTTTGTTCAGGTTGTTGGATTGTAAAAAATGTTGAGATTGACTTTGTCGTGATTCAGGATGGAAAATTTTCGAAATCTCAAATTCTTGCTGGATGGGAATACTTTTTCCCACCCAGCTCTATCTATAAGCCAGAGAGTGGACTTATACAAATAATTTGGTTCTCTGTGTGCTAGTCTCTCTACAGCTGTCTTCACACATGGGTTTCTCCAGTTAGAGATTTGTCAGTTTGGGGCACTGCCATGTTTTACAGTTGCATTCCCATAAACTAAAAGGAATAGTTTTGGTACATTTATTACAACAGTTTAAAGATTTGCTGGAGCTATGTTGTCATATCTTGAGTACCAACATTCAGAAGAACAAAGCCACTGCTTGGCAAATATTTTGAAGTATTTGAGGATATTTCAATATAGCAGAACTGCTGCTGTTACACGCACTCTCTGCAGCGTTTAAGACATATCTGACAGCAAAAATAGCTAGTAGTTGCCAGCTGAAATTCTCAATAGACTACATTTTGTAAAGAGCATCAAAACGTTGAAAAGTCATGTTTGCCAGCTTGCACCAAACTGGCATTACTTGAGTGAGAACAATTACACAGACACACAAAAACCCCCGCAAAAAATCTTGAAATGAGTTAGTCTTGGTGCAGAATTACCCTGATATTGCAAAATGAAGACCTTTTATAAAATGAAAAAAATACATTCATTATTATTTTGGCCAAAGGAAGGGACTAGAAGAAAAAGGAATGGAGGAAAAAACAAAAGTAATTTCCAGGAGTCTAGGAATCAGAGTTTCTTGGTGCATAAACAGTGCCAGAAATGCAACAGGCCATGTCCACTGATGTCTAAGAGCACTTTCTTTCAATGGAATTAGAGTGGGTAACTTTAAATCATTACTTAAACAATACTTTACTTTTTATGCTCCTTGTTGGGGGTTTTGAATGCTTTGATGTCAGCTTCCATAGATTCTTCTTTGTCTTTCCCAAGAAGATTGTCATCCTCACCATTTGGCTGTAATTCCATCTTATCTTTTTGCTTTCTGCTCTGCTGCAGGTCTGCCATGAAATCTATACTCTGTTTTAGGCTCTGTATTCTCTCCTAAAAATATACAAGGGATGTTTTCATTTCACATCTACAATTAACTCTTTCATAACTTGTTCACAAAGATTTAAGTTAAATGCTTTTCTTTCAACACTATCAACTAGAAAAGACAACTTGGGTCATTAGATGGTCAATAGATTAAAATGGACACTGTGCTTAATAGGTGATCTGGCAACAGTACTGAAGCATGACACTTAAAATAATGGAGTGAGACTCAATTCCAGTATAGCATTCAGTAGAGAAATATTACATTTTCACTAATGTACATGGGATCCATATAATGAAAAACATGGAAAAAGGGGTCAAGAGGAAATGTGTACTTAAGTGATATCGCTGTTTACAGATGGCTGCAATTCTAGTAGCCACAAAAAGTTATCAGCTATAACAAAGTAACGCCTGTGGCCAGTTAAAATTTTATGTCAAGGTGTTTCTTTAAAATAATAGTCAATATTAAGAGTGCTATTTTACTTATCATTATGTAGTGTTAGCAACTAGCCAAGAGCAGGTCTACACTAGAAAGTTTTACTGGCATAGTTGTGTTGGTTAGGAATATGGGAGGAAAAAACCCACCACCATCCCTAACTAACATAGCTGGGCTGTGCTGGCAAAAGCCCTAGTGTAAATGCAGTTATAAAGAAGTCATTTTGCTGATATAGCTTATTCTGAGTGGGGAACTGGTTTAAGCTATTGAAGTAAGAGTTCTGTCTCTCCATTTTGGGACGATAGGCATGACTATATAGCTCTTCTAATATATCTATACTCACAAACCCTTTTAAGTGTAGACAAGGCCTAAGACATTAAACATCCCGTGCATCATTAAAATAAACTGTCAGCTTAGTTCAGCATGGAGAAACCATCTTAAACATACCTTAACCTTTTGCATATGAATCAAAAGCAGGATGTGGTTTTTTTTTTTTTAAACAAGTTAATTTTGCATGAATTTATGAAAGAAAACACAGTGAAGAAGCAGCTGTTTAATGAACTCCTGAACATGTAGAGGATGTTCTTATATGTAATTTCATGTTTTGTTATAAAGTAGCATATTTTTATTAGTTCCATCCAAGAAACCAACCAGGAACTGTTACAGCCTTCAGAAAAATAAAATGATTCCACTCTCCCCACCCACCTATTTATGGGAGTGTGGAACACTTCTCCCAATCTCCAAGGTGAACATTAAAGCAATAAAATGCACATGATGTGCAGTTATGTCACTATAGCTTGAGTGTAACAGCTGGGTTTTGTAGACAAAGGGAAAGGGGATTTTTAGCATTGACACATTTTGATGTTTCTATTTCCCTCTCATTGCTAAGAGCTGCAACAAGAACAGAGCAATTTTTCTTTTTAAATTTTCAGTAAGCTGATGAATCCTTCCCGAGCAGAGTCGAGAAGGAGAAAACAAAGTAATGCAGGAAGGGTCGGGCTCTTGAGCAAGAAAATAATCGACAGCGTTATTAAATTAAAAAATTGAAAACAATGGAGAGAGTAGAATCAGCCACAGAAAGAAAAAGACTGCATAAAGGTGTTGAAATTCCTGGCTTTTGTTTGTTTCTCATCTTTAAACTTTTTGTTGCTGTATACTGGAAATCAGTTTGTTCAGAGCAAAACAAATGTAGTGACTTAACAGATGTACCTTAAAACAGGTTTTAATCAGATTATATTTAAGAAAATCTCAAAGTAGAATTTTTCTATCACTATTCCTTTAAGAAGCAATGTTATCCAGTGGATAGGGCACTAGAGTAAGACTCAGGAAACCTACCACTCACCTGGTGTGACCTCAGGCAAAAACCATCACTGCTTTGTGCCACTGTCTCCTATCCCACCCTTGGTTTATTTCGTCTATTAGACTGTAGACTCTTTAGGACAAGGACTGTTATTGTGTGTTTGTAAAGAATCCAGCAGAATGGTTCTCTGGTCTAGTGTGGAACCCATAGGCACCACTGTAAAACAAAACTTACTTTAGATACCTACAATTTGTAAAGCACTAAAATGATCTAATACTAAACTGAAAGCACAAAGGTTATACTATTATTAATGTTCTATGTAGACTATTTTAATTTATACCAGTACAGATTTCTGTACTCCTATATTTAAGGCACATACCATCTGATCCATCTCTAATGTATCTGATACTGTATTTAATGTCTTAATTTTTCATAGCTCCTAGTGACAAGGGTGCAAAAAAGCAACTCCTCCTTCCTATTTATAAGTTAAAGGGTGTGTTTATATTGTAATGTCAACCCTTCCCCTCCCCAAGATTTTAGCAAAGGGTAGATGGTCTGAGTGCAAATGGTAAAAGGAAATATCAGGGTAGGGATAGAGGGGAAGCAATAGTAGAGGTGTTAGCAGGTTTTGGGGAAGGAACAATGGAATGTTTTTTTAAAGTTTATTTTGCCTCTTACATCTCAAAATTTTGTTTAGAGCAGCGGTTCTCAAGCTGTGGGTTGGAACTCCAAAGTGGGTCGTGATCTCATTTTAATAGGGTCGCCAGGGCTGGCTTAGACTTGCTGGGGCTCGGGGCCAGAGCCGAAGCCTGAGTGCTTCAGCCCTGGGAAGCGAGGCTCAGGTTACAGGCCCCCTTGCCTGGGGCTGAAGCCCTTGGGCTTTGGCCTCCTCACCCAGGGCAGTGGGGCTCGGGCAGGGTCAGGCTTCGGTCCCCTTTCCTAGGGTCGTGTAGTAATTTTTGTTGTCAGAAGGGGGTCGCAGTGCAATGAAGTTTGAGGACCCCTGGTTTAGAGCAATCTGCAGAGATATCAAATTGTTTCACTGGATCCTGTGAAAAACATTATTTCTAGCTCTCTCATCTTGTCTCCCACAAAATTATTGGTTAAAAGGGATATGTTACCATCACTAATGACACTGTTTGACATCTTTCCCCCCCATTCCATATCCTACCCAGTAGTGTCTGAATTTCTCTCCTTTCATGCTGCTTGTTAAGCCGTCTTCCTGTCTTATCTCACTTTTGCTCTTTATTCCCTCTTTTTTTGAAAGAAGCAAATAGCATTTTACATTGAAAGGCTACAGAGGAGAACCTGCATGATTCTAACTGATTTCCTTTTGTGGTCACCTTTATATGTAAACAGCAAATGTACCAAAGTGCTGTTTTGGTTGCTGACATGAGATTTGAAGGAGGAAGGGCAACACTGTAGCTAGAGTAACTGCAAGATCCCATGTACTGTAGAAAACGGAGTATGAAATATTATCAATAGTTAAAATCAAATACATGTAGAGCGCCCCCTGCTGTAAATAAGGAATTCTCTCCTTTAACATGTATCAAGTTCAAGTTAATGTTTGTTATTTAAATTTTTCATTACCTGGCTAAGTATTTTCATCCCTGAGTGCAGTAGTTTCTTTGCAGCTTTATAATAAATAGTCTCTGGTTTGTTGTAGATCATGGCATTAGTGCACATCAATCTGAAGTTGTCCTGTACAAAAAAAATTCATGAATTTTGAATGAGAGTTAAGTTAGATCATACATGATGCTATACTAAAATAATTGGCTGCAATACAAGTGGTGTCTTGAGCTGAAGGTAACAAACAGCTTCAAAAAAAGCCTGTTGCAATTTCAAACATGTTTAAGTAATTAAATATTAAAAATACACCTCTACCTCGATATAACGCTGTCCTTACGAGCCAAAAAACCTTACCGCGTTATAGGTGAAACCGCGTTATATCGAACTTGCTTTGATCCGCCGGAGTGCGCAGCCCCGCCCCCCCGGAGCACTGCTTTACCGCGTTATTTTCGAATTCGTGTTATATCAGGTCGCTTTATATCGGGGTAAAGGTGTATTAAGGTCAAACTTTTCAGAATATATGGATAAATTGTCTAGATCCATATGTTGACACCTACATAAGCAGTCTGATGAGAGATTTGTTGGGTGCTCAGGACTTCTGAAAAAAAATCAGGCCATTTATTAAATACTTATCGATGTAGGTCTCCATTTTTAAACATCTTGGCTCAAATCCTTAAAACAAAATTTTAAAATATATAAAGACTTGCCTGAATTGCACTTAGTCATTAAGATGTCAGTTGTGTCTCATTAGTATTTTAATGCGAAAAAGAAATACAGAATCCTAAGCTTAGCAAAGGGTATCCAAAAGACTGTCTAATAGAAAGGATGAACTATGTCAGACTTTCTCTACATAAATGTGCTAGACCTCCCATTCAACCATCTACACAGAATGTCAAAGTTGAAATGAAAACTGAAGTTTTGGCACAAAATATCTTCCACTATGAATCAGTGCAGTTATGTGTGAAAGGCGAAGAACCCAAAAAGGCAGGGAGAAATAGATTCTGTAGATCTGTGTGCCAGACTAATCTGAAGCAGCTGAAACAACAAAGGAATGTTTTCTTCAGCTTCAAAGCTCTGAGTGAGAACATATATTTGGAAAAAAAAATTAAAAGTTAACAGTAATCCAGATATTAGTGGCACAAATTGCAAACATCTTAGTCAGAAATTGCAATTGAGGGCCCCATTTAAACCCAGGCAGGTGAAGGGCTACAGAGTATTTCTTCTTACCAATGAGCAAAGTGTTTATTAAAGAGATTTACTTTTGTCATGGCACAGAATACCAAAGCAAACATATTATGCTACATTGAAAGTGATACTGATTCTGCCTATATTGTTTTCACATCCTAATGAATAAAAGATGTTTTATAGCCTCAAAGTTTTCCAGGAAAGGGGCACAAACTAGAAAGTTAGCAGATCTTAAAGGTGACACGTAGCTCAGAGTTTTGGAACCCAAGCTCGCATTCCTCATTCACCCTAAACTGCTGGGAGTTTTGGTGTGCACGGAATACACGATCATGCCCTGAGGGCTCAATTTTGTCAAATTTAGCTTCTATGACTTTTGGCTCCTGGAAACTAATTATGCTTCTTCAGAGGAAATCCTCTTTGGCAGGAACAGGAGCCCTGAAGAGACATCACAGCACTGCAACCCCTTCCCTAGAGGTGGGTTCAACTTTACTCACCCCAGTTATGTCACAGTTATGGCTGTTATCTGTCCCAGGTGTTTTGGATCATTGATATTCTTTGGGGGTGATCCTATGTCCCACAAGCAATTATTCTGGGACATTTACAAATGCCCAATTTACTCTGAGAAGTCATGAAATATCAGTATGTCAATGTGACCCCCGCGTTTAACATGGACTGTCAGAAGTAGCATCTTTAACCAATTTCTTGATAACAGTGAATTCCACTTAGCACGAGAGTTCCCCATATATACCAGCAAAAGGGCAGGTTCTTCCCTAACTCACTAGACATCTTCAAAGGCACCAAGGCCTGCAGATTGGAGCTCATCTCTTCTTGAGATGACAGGTTTGTTCTTGAGGCCAAAGCAATTTGACAGACATTTGACTACCTCTTTATTATTAATGGGAAGGTAAAGGCAATGCCAGGCAAAGACAGCTTTCCCTGGAGATCATACGGTTGTACTTGTCAGACAGAAAAGAGCAGTAAAAGGGCCATATGTGTATTATGTTTTTCTTTTAAAGACTTGCCATTTCAGGGGTGGAGTGGGAAATCTGATGGAGTAGTAACAGGTAGGCAAGGATGAAAAGTTCATTCATCTCAATCCTTACATTTTCTGGTTATATGCAGTCCATTGTAAATTTTGCAGTTTTATTCTGAAATAAAGACATCAAATGGAATGGTTTTCTACTGACTTGCACGTTGTGTTGTTTAAGAGTATAACAGGGCTTTGGCGTGGAGCCTGGAGCTGGAGTGCGGAGCAGCTACGGAGCAGTGGAGCTGCAGGTTTTTGCCTGGAGTTGGAGCGGAGCCGAAGTATAAGTATATATAGTATAAGCAGCAAAGAATCCTGTGGCACCTTATAGACTAACAGACGTTTTGCAGCATGAGCTTTCGTGGGTGAATACCCACTTCTTCGGATGCAAGACGAAGAAGTGGGTATTCACCCACGAAAGCTCATGCTGCAAAACGTCTGTTAGTCTATAAGGTGCCACAGGATTCTTTGCTGCTTATACTATATATACTTATACTTCGGCTCCGCTCCAACTCCAGGCAAAAACCTGCAGCTCCACTGCTCCGTAGCTGCTCCGCACTCCAGCTCCAGGCTCCACGCCAAAGCCCTGTTATACTCTTAAACAACACAACGTGCAAGTCAGTAGAAAACCATTCCATTTGATGTCTTTATTTCAGAATAAAACTGCAAAATTTACAATGGACTGCATATAACCAGAAAATGTAAGGATTGAGATGAATGAACTTTTCATCCTTGCCTACCTGTTACTACTCCATCAGATTTCCCACTCCACCCCTGAAATGGCAAGTCTTTAAAAGAAAAACATAATACACATATGGCCCTTTTACTGCTCTTTTCTGTCTGACAAGTACAACCGTATGATCTCCAGGGAAAGCTGTCTTTGCCTGGCATTGCCTTTACCTTCCCATTAATAATAAAGAGGTAGTCAAATGTCTGTCAAATTGCTTTGGCCTCAAGAACAAACCTGTCATCTCAAGAAGAGATGAGCTCCAATCTGCAGGCCTTGGTGCCTTTGAAGATGTCTAGTGAGTTAGGGAAGAACCTGCCCTTTTGCTGGTATATATGGGGAACTCTCGTGCTAAGTGGAATTNTAGTATAGGACTATATTTTGGGCTGAGACAAGGTGGGTGATTTAATATCTTTTATTGGTGCAACTTCTGTTGGAGAGAGAGAGAGAGAGAGAGAGAGAGAAACTTTCGAGCCACACGAGTTCTTCAGTTTTGGTACTTGAATTACCTTTCCCCAATAAAAGATATTACCTCACGTCCTCTCTCTAATATCCTGAGCCCAACATGGCTATAACTACATTACATATTTTGGGTTCTAGAGGAACTGTAAATATTTAACCCAATTAGCACAATTCTGAAAATTCACTGGGTTACATCCTACAAGCAAGCAGTAGACATAGAAGGGAAAAAAAGTCCACTCAGACCAATATGCAATCATTCATGAAACTGGATTCCAGTTATACCATATTAAAATACATATAACTTGTTTATATATCGTATTCTAACCAATACTATACATATTTGGTTTTGCCATCCAATTTATTTTTTGAAAACAGGAAGTGTAATTTCTTTTTTATTTTCAGAACTTGTTTGCTTACAAGGTCAACAGAAAATATTGCTAAAGCCACATGTTCTGATTTCTGCCAATTTCATATATTCATAGAATATGAACATTTAAGGAAATGTGAATAAAAGGGAATAATCCTGTACAATGCAATTGCTCGTATCTCCATGTGTCATCATTTAATCCCTCTCTGTAGCAAAAATATAACTTATAAGCACCTTTAATTCTTCTATGGACTGGTAGCCATTGTTCTTGATCTTCTCTTTCATGGTACTAAAATCCATTGGGTGTTTAATGATCATGGAGTAGCCGGGAGCAATAAAGTCAGTCACAGGAAATGAAAAGAAAGCATTTGGATCCTTTCTGTTAAGATATGAAAAGATGCACTCTTTATATTTTATTTTTAAAACAAAACATATTGAGCTTGGAATTAAATAGAAGACTAAATTAGATATACTGTGTATCTAACTCTGAGTTTGGAAGAGTGGGAGAGAACCTGAGAATTTAGGGTGGTTAAAGCTAGCTCTTTAACCTGATACTCCGTCATCTTCATATTTGTATGCCAGGCACAGACCGTGAACCTCTCTCTTAAATTAAGAGGATTTATGCTTGATTTGGTCCTTCCTGCAAAACTGTAACCAAAAAAACCAAACAAACAAAAACCAAACAAAAAAAGAACCCACCACCACCTGGGAATCTGAATCTCTTATTCAAAAGATGCCCACTGTATGCTTTAGAAAGTTATTAATTTGTATGTACATTTACCTTTTTCCTTTAAAGATTAAGAGACTACACAAATTCATATTCAATTAAATGAGGTTGCAATTTTGACAGAATGCTAATTAAAAATTCTTGCATTTCTCTGAAAGCAAATATTTTATGACATACAAGGGACATATATTTGTGTTGAGTTCAGTATATTTGCCATGCTGTTTCCTTTTAATAGTCTTTAAAACTTAATAATTGGAGGTATTAAAAGAAAGTGTAAGTCTGAGGAGAAATTACCAAGCACTATGACATTCTGCTATTGGTAGTTATAAAATAGCCCTGTAAGTTCCCCTCACTTTTGATTTGTATGCAGCTGTAACCCTAGAATGGATAGGTAATATTACCAACAAAAAGAGGTTCACTGTCAATTTATGTCTTCTTTATAGAATATCCTACAAATTGCCAATGAAAGCAAATAAAATGCTGACATTTGAATGCTTGACAGTTTGTAGTTCTGCTGCTGCTGCCAGGCAAAATATTTATCAAGCACTTTAAAACTGACCAAGCTTGTTAATAGGCCACATAGCTTAACAATTTTCAAAGCTACTATACCCTTTAGCAACTACTGTTTTGAATTTCCATTTCATAGTCCTGATAGAGCAAGTACTCACCTCTGCAGCTGTCGAACGAGTTGATTCAAAGCTTCTTGAAGTGGTGTTTGTTCCACTTCTAGGGGGGGAAAAAGTAAAATGGGGAAAAAGGAAACAACTACAAAAAAATTGAAACCCCCCCACCCCAAGATTATCATCTGATTTTACAAAACTGCTGTACATTAGAGCATTCTGTCAAATATTAATTTTACTGCCCTAAATGCACCGCAAACAGAGTAGGGGGTTACCTTTCTAATTTGCCTTATTAAACATTGTAGTGATGCCTGTATACAAGCAACGAGCCTCATTTTGAAAATGCCACCATAGTAGCAGTATTTCAAAGTTCAGCTATTTTTGGATAGTATCAAAGGTCAAGTCATTTGATATGAAGATAAGAACAGGTAAAACATTCTCAATTCAAGAAAATTGGACTTCACTAATGCTAAATACTAGCCACCTTTTACAGGACATTATTTTTAAGGAACCAATTTCAGCTTTTAAAGCATCTCAACAAAACCAATGAATTCTTAATGATTTCTACCTTCTTGTTTTGCTAAACTACTCGCCAGTGGTTTCTCTGGTGGCAATTCCAGTCTCACGGGAGTCTGACATTTCAGTTCTCTTTCTCCCTCGCTTTCAGCATGTTCCCGATCTCGCTTCTTTTTATCTTCCTAGAAAGAGAAAGATAAGCAATTTCAGTGATGCTGTAGAAACTGCACTATTGTTGGCTAACAAATGCTTTGTTCAGATTACTTAAGACAGGAAACAAAAGACAGGAATGCCAAGATTTCACGTTTCTAAAGGCACTGTCTCCACCTACTGGAAGATAGAGTTATTCTGCTATCTGAATTACTCTATCATTTAAAGAGAGTCTTTTTACATGGTATTTGTGATAGAACTGAGATTTTTACAGAGTGACAGGAGCAACTTCATACACCGAGAATTCTCCCCAGGGTATTTCCCCCCCCCCCCAAAACCAACCAAACCTTTAAAGCTAAATGTTAAGAATACATGTAAACTTTTGGGAAATAACACACTAGTTCATTAAAAGCCATTAGAAAGCCAGAAAATTGAGTATTAGTTACACTCAACCCCCCAGCAACCTTAAAATCTGCTTCCATTTCAATATCACCTGTGCAATCACGCATATCTGGAATGTAAAGTTACTTGTCTATTTGAATTCCACAGTTTGGCAACTAACATTTTATAATACTACGAATCCAGTCCTCTGATCACCTGTGTAAGGTAACGGTAAAGTGAAACTGGAGTAACTTTTGGATATGGGGTAGAGCCCTTCAGCAGGACTGGGATTCCGTGGGTTCCATAAGACTTCCTGCCATAATAGCATGAGTGGGTAAAATGTAATTTGTTGCAGGCAGGATTGGGTGGGGGAAAAAAACACAAAACAAAACCCACAGACTGCAGTAATTTGTGAGAAAACACTAAATCTCTCATCAGTTTACCACATAAAAATTGTGTCTGAATTCTGTTTATATTAAACTGTAGGTTTTTTTTTTTTTTTTAGTAGCATGGGGGAAATCACTCTTTTGTGAGGTGTAAGATTTTTGTGGTTGGGAGCAGGATAAAAATGCAAGAAACAATGTGGGAGTGGGTATTGCAGGGTAGGACAGGAGCAGGATTAAAAGAATAGTCCCCACAGGGCTCTAATATGGAGGACCAAGGAACACCTTTGCATCATGTCAAAGAAATGGACTTCAATGAGGCAAAGTATCTTCAATTTATATTAGTTCATCAGCATCTGCAGCTCATTCTGTTGAAATTACTTTATTTTGATCTTAAGTTCTATAATTCAAGAATTTAGGTAGATCAGTGGGTCTCAAGTGTTTCTCTACTGTACCCAAAACAATAGGGCTAAGATGTGGACTGCCCCTTGCCCTTATAGCCAGGATCCCTCCCACCAACTTAACAAAAAGGGCACAGCAGGATGCTTGACAACACAGAGGATGTGGGGCTCTGTATTAATTTATGAACACTAAATATGCTATGCTACATGACTGCCAGATTGCTGTAAGGGAGTTGGTTTTTTTGTCTAAGGAGTTAAGTAAAAAAGGAGTTAATAGGAAAAACAAGCAGGAAATGAAACAATGACTAAAGAAAAGAAACCTAAGAGGAAAACTACCTAAAGGTCCTCAAGCCAACAAAGGCTGGACTATAAATTGGCTATTAATTGCATAGCTGGCTCCCACAAGATTAAAAGGCTTATTTTGCCAGGGATGGGGGACTAAGATCAAAAGGACACCAAACAGTTAAAAAGTTTTCTAGACAGGGAGGGGGTAAGTTGTCCGGGGATGTCAACAGGGACACAGAAAGAGAATATGCAGAAGGAGTATGAAGAAGTTGGATCTATGTGGCTAACATTGGGGAATGGTAAACTCTAGGTACAGAGACTTGTAGATAGACCATTTTGTTGTTTTAAAATCCTTGTTCTCTTATACTGTGAAATGATCCTACTGGGAAGATTAAACAATACTGCATTTAGAATCAAACAATACTGCGTTTTGAAAAGGCTGTACGGTCACTCTGTATAAACCACTGACCACAGGCCCCGGAGGGCAGAACTGCAGGTCCTGAACCTAAGCTGGGCCTGCTCAGGTAATCATGGTTAATATGCAGGGGTCTAGAATTCAAATCCTGATCTAAGAATGGGGGAATCTCATGATTTCACCCCAAGAGAGATGCAAACTTGAGGCTTGTCACCTGTGATGGACCACTGACCCAGAGAGGGGATAGCATTGCAGCTTGCCCTATACCATGACAGATAGGGCAGCTGACCCCTGTAGTGGGAAGCTAGAGAGCAAGAGGAAAGTATAAGGAGATTCCAGCAGAGCAAAGAGACAAAACAAAATATTGGGTCCCTGGCTGCAACAAAATGGCAAATTCTGTGGCCATAGAACTGCAGTAGACAGGGTCTTGATTGAATGATGCAGTTCACTTCTCTTAGGGTATGTCTACACTATGAAATTAGGTTGATTTTTAGAAATCGATTTTATACAGTCGATTGCGTATGCCCCCACTAAGCACATTAAGTCGTCGGAGTGCGTCCTCACTACCGTGGCTAGCATCGACTCATGGAGCAGTGCACTGTGGGTAGCTATCCCACAGTTCCCGCAGTCTCCGCTGCCCATTGGAATTCTGGGTTAAGCTCCCAATGCCTGATGGGGCAAAAACATTGTCGCAGGTGGTTTTGGGTACATGTCGTCAGTCGCCCCTCCCTCCGTGAAAGCAACGGCAGACAATCGTTTCGTGCCTTTTTTCCCCGTGCAGACGCCATACCACAGCAAACATGGAGCCCGCTCAGCTCAGCGTCACCTCTGCTGTTGTGGGCAAGTCTACTGTGGGGGCTGCTGTGATCCAAATAGCCAATGCAATCATTGACGTTCTGTTATCAAGGGTAGTGACTCTGGGAAATGTGCGGGCCTTTTTAGATTTTAGGTGCATCATATTCCTGTCCTTTGTCCCTGGTGAAGACGACTTGCAGCTGTACATTCCAGTCCGGTCAGCGCTGCAGCACCCCATAGCATTTCTGTGGTTGACACATATAACAGCTCCAGGGCTCTTGCTCTTTTGCCTTGGCCGAGGTACCTTGCCCTACCAGGACCTCCAAGCATTCGACACAGAAGCACCGGCAGCAGCTGGCATTGCTACACAGCAGCAGCTCCTTGCCTTCGCAGCAGATGGTGCAGTAGGACTGGTACCCGTCCTCGTTGGACATGTAGCTTGGCCGGGGGTTCTGGGAATGTCTTCCCTGCCTGGCTCCTAGCAACCTCCAGGGCATAGTGTATGGCTCCACCACTTCCCCTGCAACCCTGCTCTCCTGCTCCCCAGCTCGGGGGATCCGTTCTGGTCCTCCTGGATGCCTTCGCAGCAGATGGTGCAGTAGGACCGGTACCCGTCCTCGTCGGACATGTAGCTTGGCCGGGGGTTCTGGGAACGTCTTCCCTGCCTGGCTCCTAGTAACCACCAGGGCATGGTATACGGCTCCACCGCTTCCCCTGCAACTCTGCTCTCTTCTCTTCTTTAAGTTTCGTCTCATGGAGATTCAGTCCTGCCTGGAATATCATGCGAGCTGGAGGCTTCTGCCTCAGGCTGGTCTCCCAGCTGGCAGCACCGCACAGTCGCACCTACGCCAGCCTACCCCTTGCTCCCATGGCTCATGAAGCCTGGACAGTAGTAAGGGGCAGTTCAACTATAGGCTGAGCAAGTGCAGAATGGTGGTAGAATGTGCCTTTGGACGTTTAAAAGCTCGCTGGCGCTGTTGGTCAGACCTCAGCACAACCAACATTCCCACTGTTATTGCTGCTTGCTGTGTGCTCCATAATATTTGTGAGAGTAAGGGGGTAGACGTTTATGGCGGGGTGGGAGGTTGAGGCAAATCGCCTGGTGTCTGATTTTGAGCAGCTAGACACCAGGGCGATTAGAAGAGCACAGCAAGGCACGCTGTACATCAGAGAGGCTTTGAAAACCAGTTTCATGACTGGCCAGGCTTCGGTGTGACAGCTGTGTGTGTTTCTCCTTGATGCAAACCCGCCCCCTTTGTTGATTTTAATTCCCTGTAAACCAACCACCCTCCCCCCTTCAAAATAAAGTACCTATTGTTTTGAAATGCATTCTTTCTTTATTAATTTTTTAAAAAATGAGATAATGGACAAGGTAGCACAGGTGGGGTGGGAGAGGAGGGAAGGACAAGGCCACATTGCTTATTGTAGCCACACTAAAAATCAAACTGTTTGAATGACAGCCTTCTGTTGCTTGGGCCATCCTCTGGAGTGGAGTGGCTGGATGCCCAGAGCCTCCGCCCACCGCATTCTTGGGCGTCTAGGTGAGGAGGCCATGGAACATGGGGAGGGGGGTAGGCAGTTATACAGTGGATGCAGCGGGGGTCTGTGCTCGTTGGCTTTCCTGCAGGTCCAACAGATGCTTCATCATGTCCGTTTGCTCTCTCAACAGACGCTTCATCGTGTCCGTTTGCTCCCCCATTAGCCTCAGCATCACGTCCTGCCTCCGCTCTTCGCGCTCACTTAATTCTTTCCTGACCTCTGCCACTGAATGCCTCCATGCATTAAGCTGTGCCCTATCAGTGCGGGAGGACTGCATGATCTCGAAAAACATGTAATTGCGAGTGCGTTTTTTTCACCTTCTAATCTGCGATAACCTCAGGGACGGAGATCATAGGGGGAGGGTAGAAACATTCTACGCTCTACGATTCTGGGGGGACTGCATGGTCACCTGTGCTGCTGAGTTCGCCACGCTGACCAAACAGGAAATGAAATTCAAAAGTTCCCAGGGCTTTTCCTGTGTACCTGGCTAGTACATCGGAGTTCAAAGTGCTGTCCAGAGCGGTCACAATGGAGCACTCTGGGATAGCTCCTGGAGGCCAATACCTTCAATTTGCGTCCGCACTACCCCAAATTCGACCCAGCAAGGTCGATTTTAGCGCTACTCCTCTCGTCGGGGAGGAGTACAGAAGTCGATTTTAAGAGCCCTTTAGGTCGACGGAACGGGGTTGGTTATGTGGACGCAGTCATTTTTAAATGGACCTAACGTGGCTAAATTCGACCTAACCCTGTAGTGTAGACCAGGCCTTAGAGTGATTGTTTCAGGTTGTCGGCAGATTCAGACAGGCATAAATTTATCAGTTTATACACTGTTCATATTTTCTATATTGTCCACAACTATAGGGGCTAAAAAACTTTTTAAAATTAAAGGCGTAAAGACTTGACCTTTCAGGCTGAGTACCCCTAGAAGAGATGTTATTTTCCCTTGTCTATGAAATATATAGTTTAATAACGTCTTTATATTGCTTTGGATTTACTCAAATGAAAGTGAACAAGAAATCATTCTTTGTTTCATTGTTATTATGCTAGACAATATTTTAATGATTGAGAAAAATAATTTAATATATCCAAGACTCATCTTCTTCTGATCTAACTAGTTTGGGGGTGGGAGGGCAAATCAGCAAAACATTAATGTTTTTAAATTTAAATTACTCAGATTGAAGCATACATGGCATTCACCTTTGTCCAAATTACTAGTAATCTAGAGGGCCTGATCCTAAAATCTCCCAAAACTGGCAAGTCATTTCATGATTTAACTGTTCTCTTACACCTTACTGACTTAGATATTTGGGCAAGGTGAAGATTTTAGCACTAAAGTACATAATGTAACAGTAGCTACCTTTACTTTTCTCTTTCTTTTTTCTTTTTCCTCTCCAGGAATCTGTTTTTCTCCTTTCTTTCTCTTTTTCCTTTTCCTGTCTTTGTGTTTTTCATGTTCAGTTTTGTCTTCATAGAGGCTTGAATCATGTCCTGAGCTTCCAGTAGAGAGTTCAGTGACTTCATTTCCTCCGACTTTTAGTACCAGCTTTAAGGGTTTTTCTACATATTCTTAAAGCATCAATGAAATGAGAAATATGATTAAAGCATAGAAAACAGAGAACATACTCTTATTTAGTCAATTTGGATAGTGTTCCAATATTTATTTCTGACATTACAAAACTACTCCTGAACAGGTCTATAATTAATCAACATGAAATTACAATTAGAATCTGTCAAATTCAGTATATGGACCAAGGCTAATCAAAGCTCATGTCCAATGGCTTCTAGGAGAATCAGTTTACACCAGAAACGACCTCCCCCCGACCCAGTATTGCACAGTTGTCTAAGACATTGTGGATGTTTTCCCCTTTCCCATACTCACTAGGTGTGGTTACTGACAAAGGCAAACTAGATCCCGGGGAACAGATGATCAGATCCGGTTTGGTAAAACTCGCACTCCTATCGGTCTTTATTAAAATTGTTACATTTCATACAAATTAGGCCAAATCAAAAATAGTTCCAGATAAAACTTACTACAGTGTTTTAAAGTAGAATCATTGTCCTGAGTCGAAGTCCAAGGGCAGACCTCCCATCAATTTCAATTAGAGTGAAGGCACTTAGGCCCAGATCAAAAGTAGTCAGGCACCTCTCACACCTTATTTCCAAGTGGTTTTCTTTCCTATCTCTTCAGTGTGAGTCTCTACAATTAAGGGTATGTCTCCACTTAGGTTATGTCTCCACTGCGCACCCTACAGCAGCACAGTGCCGCTACAGCAGTGCCACTGTAAGGTACGCACCGTAGCCGCTCTTTGTCAGCAGGAGAGAGCTCTCCTGACAACAAAATAAAACCACCCGCAACGAGGGGGTTAGTAGCTTTGTCGGAGGGAGAGCTTCTTTTCTTTTTGTTGGTCAGGGGTGTGTTTTTTCACACCTCTGACTGACAAAAGTTTTACTGATGAAAGTGTGGTGTAGGCGTAGCCTTAAAATGCTACAGTGGTGCAGCTGCTTCAGCAGAGACATTACCTGCCACTGTGGCGCTTAGGCACAGACACTACCTACACCAATGGGGAAGGGGGGCGGGATTCTCTCGCTGGTGTAGGTAATCCACCTCCCCAAGCAGCACTAACTAGGTCAATGGAAGGAAGTTTTTGTATTGTCCCAATTCAATGCCCACTGTGCGACCCTCCAAAAAGGTAACTTCCTATGTTGCAGAACAACTTGGGGGCATAAACAGTCTGCTCTGTAACAAAACCAGGCCATCTACGCTTTTGAGCTGTCTAACCTCATACACAACACATGGATAGTCTGTTCCTGATGATATTTCTTCAAGGCCCTTTAACAGAAATCCAGACCTTTTGTACCCAGCCCAGCCACCCAGAGCTCCAGAGGGAAGATGCGCTGAACCCAGGACACGAAACGTATCTGCAATGTGGAGCCTCAATGAATCCACTGACCATAAAGAACAAAGCAGCCACCCCAGTATCTCCCCCCCCCACAAAAACACTCCCCCCCCTCCCCTCTTACTACCCCAATTTCCCCATCTCCCCCCCAAACAAACTCCCCATTCCCCATCCCCCCCAACTTACTATCCCTCCCCCACACTCCCCATCTCCCCCCTACAAACCCACTCCCCATCTCCCCTCCCCCCAGTTACTCCCCACAAACACTCCCCATCTCCCTCCCCCCAACTTACTATCCCTCCCCCACCCCTACTCCCCACTTCCCCCTCACAAAAACACTCCCCCCCTCCCCTCTTACTACCCCACCAATTCCCCCCCCCTTAAACAAATTCCCCTTCCCTCCCAACTTACTATCCCTCCCCCACACACTCCCCATCTCCCCCCTACAAACACCCCCCCATCTCCCTCCCCCCAACTTACTATCCCTCCNCCTCCCCCCACGAACACGGGGACGCTCCTTTCCCCCTCAGACGCCCCCGTCTCTCTCGCTCTCCGGCAGCCCCGCACCCCCGGAGCCAGGCGGCGCGTCACCTTCATACGGGTGCTTGTCGGACTTGTGCTTCTTGTGCTTCTTGCCCATGGCGCCCCGCGGCCGGCCCAGCGCCCGCTCCTCAGCCAGCTCCCTCCGTCACCCCGGGGACGCGGCCGAGCCCGCCCGCCCGCGCGCGGCAAGAGGGTAGCCGGCAGCCGAGAGCCTGCGAGCGACCGTGAGCGGCGCCCCCTGGCGGCCGCAGGGCGCAGCGCCCTCCAGTGCTGTGTACGCTCGGCCCGCCCCGGCGCGCTCGGCCCAGCTGCTGCCGTGGGTGGGAGGCAGCGGATCCCGCCGGCTCTGGGGTGCACTCCCGTTTGAAGGGGGGGAGGGTAGTAGGCGGGCCCTGGCGTAGGAGGGGGAGGGCACGTCTCTGCCAGGCCACAGACAGGGTGAGCGATCAGCACCTTTTGGCTGGCTGCTTTACAAAGGGCTGGTCTGTGCACCAGTAAATTAGAGCGACCCCTGTGGCTCCCACGTGTGAAAAATCCACATAGTTAAGCCGACCTCAGTCCCCGTGTAGACAGCACTAGGGCGATGGAAGAATTCTTCTGTCAACATAGCTGCTGCCTCTCAGGCAGAGCCGTCCCTTGGGTATGGCGAATCGGGGACTGCCCCGGCCTCCACACTTTGGAGGGGGGAGGCGGGCGAGCAGCAGGTGGGTGGGTGGGTGGGGGGCAAGGAGGAGTCCCCTACCAGAACCTCCCCCTCCCCTCAGTGCCTCCTGCCTGCAGGCGGGCCCCGCCAATCAGCGCCTTCGCCTCCCTCCCAGCGCCTACTGCCTGCCACGGATCAGATGTTTCGCAGCGCCAGGAGGCAGTGGGCAGGGGGAGGGGGAGGAGTGAGGGCGCAACGTGCTCCGGGGAGGGGACGGAACTGGGCGGGGAAGGGGCAGGAAGAAGCAGGTTGGGGGTGGAGTGGGGGCAGAGGCAGGGGGAGCACCCTCCGGCAGATGGGTGCCGTATTTCTAATGTCTCGGGCCATGCACCCCCCTAGGGACGGTCCTTGTCTCGGGGAAAGGGATTAACTATGCCGAGGGGAGAGAACCGCTGCTGTTGCCACTGGTACCGTCTACACTGCAGCTGCGCCGCTGTAGTAAACAAGCCCGAAGTGTGGCTTGGCTCCTGTCAACATTTATCTATGTGCTGAAATTACACAGGTGAGTATTCCCAGTGAGCTCCAGACCATCAGCAGACAGGTCTTGCTGCTCATACGAGTTCAACAGTGTCTGTTTCTTCAGTGATTCCTAATTCCTACTCCTGTCTCTCTTTTTGCTGTTCCTCTCCCAAAAAGATTATAAGGTTCTTCTCTGAGCTTTTCCCTTCTACAGTACTTTCTTTTATTGCTGTTGGCATTTCACCCTGTAATAGATCCACCCTGTCTTAGATGCTGCCACCATATCTATGTTGCTGGATCTACTCTCCAGTGCCACCTGGAATTTGAGTTATGCAAGATACAGGGAGGTGATCATAAAGGTGTTGCTAAGAAATGGATTCTGTTCCACCAGGAAAAAGCTTTCATTCTGACATCACAAACTGGTCCTATTAATGCTCGTCAGATTTGTTAGCTCATGTACAACTTTTTATAGACGAAAGGATTATTTATTTTGATTTTAATTAGACATCTGTGGGTGGGTGACAGAGCGCCAGCAAATGGTTAATTTTTAAAGCCTGCAGCTCTGAGGAGTTATAAGGTAACAATCCGGGCCAGAGCCAATGAGAATTTGGTTGGATGATGTGATACTTTTGTGTTTCACTGGCTAGATTTGTTGTTATTCAATATTCTACCAGGAGAATTGTGTGGGTGGGGGCCTGGAATAAACCACAACTTCCCTGCTTGATCTTATTCCAGTAGTTTGAAATTTAGCTCTAATAAAAGCAGTTGTTTTTCTAATTCACATCTGGACTTTTTAATACTCTTATTACAAACACAACAATAAGTTCCTAAGTATATTTCAGTGGGAGGCAGAGAGTTTTTGTCTGGGTATAAGGCCATATGTAAAAATACAAGTCTAGTAAATGTGTAAAGGACATGTTTTATAAAATGCAAACAAAAATGTGTTTGTATCCTCCATTCCCCCTAGGGGACTGGTAAACTTTCTAAGGTTTCTTTCATGTTACATGGCAAGAACATTTGTACAATTGTTCTTCTGAATTTCACTGACTAACCCTGTCCTGAATCTACAGAAATTTGAGAGAATTATAGGATAGCCAAGTAAGTCTGACTTGTTGCCAGCCTTTGAGAGTGCAATATGCCCTTTTAGTTGTTAGTTTTATTGACACATCCTGCATCTTACAAGTAGAAATTTTATCCGTTGGCACAGACACTCACAGCCCAAATACACCTTTGTTTCTCTTTGGGTACGTCTACATTACCCGCCCGGATCGGCGGGTAGAAATCGATATAGCGGGGATTGATGTATCGCGTCTCGTCTGGACGCGATACATCGATCCCCGAACGCGCTCCCATCGACTCCGGAACTCCAGCAGGGCGAGCGGAGTTAGCGGAGTCGACGGGGGAGCCGCGGCCGTCGATCCCGCGCTGCGAGGACGCGAGGTAAGCGCGGGTAATTCGAAATAGGATACTTCGACTTCAGCTACGCTATTCTCGTAGCTGAAGTCGCGTATCTTATTTCGATCCCCGCCCCTAGTGTGGACCAGGCCTTTATCTCCAGGTCTCCTTTGCACTCTCAGCGTAACATTTCCTTTCCTCTCCAAAACACTGAGGGCTCAGTGGTACCTTTAAAGCACTGTCCTGCTTTGGGGAGATGTGGAAGAGCTCCAGGATGGAGCATGTGTCTCAGACATCCCTTGTGCCAACTATTTAAAGGAAGCAGAATGTGCTCTCCTTCATAACTCACTACCTGTTAGTTGTGTGGAGGCAGTGGGGAGCGAGGGAAAGGAGTTATGGTCCAGCATACTTCCCATACACTATGCCTTTTCAGGTGTCTAGTAATGCTAGCACTGCTAGCTAGGGAGCAGCCCTTGCAGTCTTTGCCTTCTGCTGAAAATGGTTGTGCTCGGCTGATGTGTTGTGTTGCAGAGAGAAAGGGGAGAGGCTCCGTGACCCCTGCATGCCAACACAGAGGCTGGGCACAATCTGGAACAAAGCATTCAACAAAATGCTAACAGGGTGGCGTTATAAGTATTTGAGAAGTAGGGCCCTACCTGAACACTTCAAGTCCAGCTTCCACACAGGGCACATAACATGAATCTCTTTTCTCATTGAATCGGCGTCTATCCTACTGAATATAGAATCTGTCCAACTGAAGGCTTGTCAGATTAAAGGCCCAAAGCTGTGAGATGCTGAGCACCTCCTGTTCCATCACATAATTTGTAAAAGTACATTTGGTTTCCCTAATGAGAAATGAAGGCCAGGTGGTCAACTGGACAATTGGAGATGGTTAGGAGACTGACTAAAGATCTCTTACACTTAAAAGAATGAAGGGATCTATATTACCTCTTGTTTTGGGGAAAACAGGAAAGGGTTAATGTAACCTTGGGTTTCATTGGAAAGTCCCTCAGAGTAGCACGGTTGTTATGTCAATGGGCCTCAAAGGACACGTTTTCTTCCACTCCATCCTCAACATCTCATCCTTCGAAAAGCCATGGCATTACAGGAAAGCTGCCTGCGTTCTGATATAGCTTTCTTAGAATACTCTTTGTGGTGATTTTGCAGGACACATGGAGCAGCAACTTGAGGAATGATTTCTACAAATCTGAAAGGATCTTTTGAAATTGACTGTAAGGTTTAATAGCCCAGCATAACATACTGAACTAGGTGATTAGGAATGGTCCCCAAATAAAAACTCTGGATCTGAATCCCCCAAACTTTGGGTGTATTAAGAATCCATATAGGAAATTCAGATCTGGTTTTCTATCTTTATACTAGACAGATCCAAAACTCTGGGAGTCTGATTTTCTGTTGACCTGCTCCTTATTATCTCCACCACGCCAGTGCAAAGTGGGTACAAAATGCTAAGTTCTCTTTTGATAGTGTTACATGCACTTTGCATAGGTGTAAATGACTGCACAAGATGCTGGGTAATGGAGAATCAGGCCTAACTCAGCACTATCTCAAACTGTAGTATTCACAGTTTTGCTAGCTCTTGCAGTTTTATCACAAGTCTCACATTATCTGGGTGCTGGGCAGCGGTTAATTAACCCAGAAACCTCAGGAAGCACCAATGGCTTTGGGCTGATGAGCGCCTGAGAAGGGTAAGGAACCCTTGATGGAGGAAATGCCATCAAAAGGTGGATGAGCAAATTCACTCCGTGTTTTTGCCAACGACATCCACACAGGACAGATTGGGTCCTTCAGCTG
The DNA here is from genome assembly GCA_003942145.1 of Platysternon megacephalum. Lineage (NCBI taxonomy): Eukaryota > Metazoa > Chordata > Testudines > Platysternidae > Platysternon > Platysternon megacephalum. The sequence goes on along the minus strand of QXTE01000059.1, from coordinate 6,263,509 downwards.
TGGCTGATAACCAATCTAGGAGTGGAACCCCGAAGGGCAGGCAGATGGAAGATCTTCTCTGCTCTGGCAACTCCTGCAGCATAGCTGGTTCCAAATGTATTGACTCCCATCTTTCCTTTGGTCCAAACCAGTGAAGTCAAGAGGGGGACGCTGACACATGGGTAAAGCAGTGCCTCCATATCAACTGCCCATGCTATTGCAGCCACATCACATGGACGCATCACAGAAGGTGGCAGTTACGGATTTTAAGCTCTCACTTGATTGGCGTAGAGGAGGGCACCACGGGTCACCTTCAACGGTGGAAGGAATCACTGTGTTCCATTGGTCAGCTACCACCCGCCACAAAGCCGGGCAGCCCCCGGACAGCTAGGTGCTGACCCACCACAGACTGCCCGCCTCATAGGGTGCGTGGGGCTAGACCAAAAGTTGAATGGCAGATGGAAACCTTGCACCTTGCAAAAATAAGAAACCAAGAACTTTCCGGCTTGGCAGCAAGACCATGTGTCCGGGATTGACAGACGATGATGACCTACAGTCCACAAGCAGCATACGGAAGTCAGCTTTGATAGACTGTGAGGTGTACAAACTCAATGTTGACATTGCAGCACTTCAGGAAACAAGACTTGCAGATGTTGGTTCTGTCCAAGAGGCCAATTACACCTTCTTTTGGCAAGGTAAAAGCAGCGAATAAAATTGTCTGCATGGTGTCAGTTTTGCTGTGAGAAACAAGTGGGTAAAGCTCCTAGAAACACCCATTGGGAAGTCAGAGCATATCATCTCACTTAAACTTCAGACGACCTTCGGCTCTGTGAACATCATTAGTGCCTATGCACCAACACTCAACTCTAGCCCTGAGGAAAAGGATACATTTTACAACTCTTTGCATCAAGTCGTCAAAAGAATACCATCAACTGAGCAACTTTTCCTCCTTGGTGACTTTAATGCAAGAGTCGGTGCAGACAACAACTCATGGCCAGATTGCCTAGGACATTTTGGCATTGGCAAGTTGAATGAAAACGGCCAACAACTTATTGAATTCTGCGTGTAAGCAGAGTCAGAATGAGCGCTACCCTGACATCTGGTGATGAGGTGTGGAAAAGGACTTCAGGGGTTGATCTCGTTTGCATGGGCACACCCACCCTGCCTAGCACGATGGATTGCCTGCCCAAATGGGATCCCCAGTCTCTTTGTTATTGGGGCAGGAGTAATAAAGGGTTGTTATCCTGGTTATGTGAATCAAGGACAGTAGAACTGTACTTGGCATTTTATGATGGAGGGATTCGGCCTCAACTAAGCAGCACTCACTAGGCAAGGGACATGGGTTCCAAAGCCCAGTGAACTGAGAGAGGTAGGGGACAGGTATGTGTATCTGGTAGTGTGGGCCTCAAACACTACTTTGACCCCCTCCTCTCTCCATTGTGTAACAACAGAGCTAATTTTGACTCCATTAGGAGTCTTGTTACATGCTGCAGAACTGAAATCACTGATACGTAGGACTAAGCATTAGACCTACTTTGGGCTAGTGGTGCACCAGCCCTGAGGCTCCCCTACTACTAGCTAAACTCACTGAGAGCTGAAGTCACTAAAGAGCTGAAGTTGCTGAGAGCTGTGTTAAGTCGGGGCGGGGGGGGGAGCCTGAAGACAAGTTGGCGGAGCGGACAGCATGATAGTGAGTGGAGCGGAGCAGATAGCAGGGCGGCTGGCATGGAGCGGATAGCAGGGCGGCTGGCGGGGAGCGGAGCAGAGAGAAGCGGCCAGCAGGACAGCTGGTGGAGAGGCGCAGCTGGCGGTGAAGATTTGCAGCAGAACCCAATGGAGAGGCGTGGCACTTGGCCGTCAACCCGAGCAGCGGAGCATGTAAGATGTCCCCCCTACCTCCCCCCGCTTCCACCCAGGCTGGGAGGTAAACTCTGCAGATGAACTTCTGAACTCTGGGGGCTGCACTGACCAAGGTCAGAAACTGTGGGTGGGGTGACTGTTGGGTTGCTGGACTTAAGACCTTGAGGGGAAAAGGACACTGCCAAACTAACTTGGGGGTGGGTCTTTTGCTCATGGTTTGTGTTATGAATCCTGTTTGTGGTGTTTCCCCAACATAATGCCGCATTGTTTCCCTCCTTTATTAAAAGGCTTTTGCTACACTCAAACTCCGTGCTTGCGAGAGGGGAAGTATTGCCTCTTAGAGGCGCCCAGCGGGATGGTATGTAATTGTCCCAGGTCACTGGATGGGGGCTCGAGCCGGTTTTGCATTGTGTTATTAAAACGGAACCTCTAGATACTGAACCCGGCCCTTGTTGCTGCCAACTCTGACGGGCAGAAGGGTTACATGCGCCCAAAACCAAATGTGCATTACCAATTCATACTTTACAGGAAAAGATCGCCACAAAGTGTCATGGCGACATCCACGATCAGGCCACTGGCAACAATTGGACCTTGTTATCATCAGGAGGAAAGACCTACCCTTAGTGCAGAACACTAGCATGTTCCAGAGCACTGATTGCAAAGTGAAGATTCCAGCCAAGAAACTACATAGAGCAAAATCTAGGAGCAAGTCCAAAATCAATGCTATTAACATCAAAACCCAGAGGAAATGCCAGGAGTTCGTGCAGGCTTTTGAACTTAGCAAGAAATTGGAAGTCATTACCAGAGAAGGCAGAGGAATTTTGGGAAGATTTAAGAACAACAATCCGTGAAACAGCTTTAGCTACATTTGGGGGAAAGAGACCATCAAATGAAGAAAATGAAGCAGAACTATTACCTCTCATCAACCTTAAAAACACAGCCTATCTGGAACACAACAAGAAGCCAACAGAGAGCACCAAAGTGAGACTTTGACATGCAAAAAACGAGATACAGCGAGCAAGCAGAAGCGGTGCAAATCATTACTGGATCAAGCTCTGTGAAGAGATACAGACAGCCTCAGACACAGGAAACCTCAAAGTCATGTCTGATGGCCTGAAGAAAGCTCTAGGTCCCACAGTCAACAAGGTTGCCCCTCTCAAATCGCACAGCAGTGAAATCATTACAGATAAAAGCAAGCAGTTGTCTTGTTGGGTTGAACACTATTCAGAGCTATACGCACAAGACAGAAACATCACCAGCGAATCACTAGACCAAATACCAACTCTACAGGTCATGCCAAAGCTAGATGTGGAGCCCACTGTAGAAGAGCTAAGCAAGGCCATTAATTTGCTATCAAGTGGCAAGGCTCCTGGAAAAGGTGGCATCCCAGCGGAAATCCTCAAGTGCGGGAAAGAGCCTATTACCATATCTTCATCAGCTGCTACTTAAATGCTGGAAAGAGGGTGAGGTACTACAAGAGATGCGCAACGCAAACATTATCACTTTGTATAAAAATAAAGGTGAAAAGGGCGACTGCAACAACTACAAGGGTATCTCGCTACTAAGTGTAGCAGGAAAAGCTTTTGCAAAAGTCATCTCAGTGCACCTACAACAGCTGATGAATCGCATCTACCCTGAATCACAGTGCGGATTCAGGGCTAGAAGATCAACTATACACATGATATTTTCTCTGCGTCAACTCCAAGAAAAGTGCAGAGAGCAAAACCGACCATTGTACATCACCTTTGTGGACCTAACCAAAGCATTCAACACAGTCCGCAGAGCAGGTCTATTTGCAATACTAGAAAAGATAGGATGTCCACCAGCCCTGTTAAGTCTTATATGTTCATTCCACAACAACATGAGAGCAACTGTCCAGTTTGACAGGTCCACTTCAGACAGCTTTGAGATGAAAAGCGGAGTGAAGCAAGAATGTGTTCTTGCCCCTACACTCTTTGGAATCTTCTTCTTGGTACTCTTGAACTGTGGATTTAAGGACATGAAAGATGGAGTTTATCTCCACACAAGAACAGCTGGGAAACTCTTCAACCTGTCCCAATTTAAGGCAAAGATCAAAGTCAAAAAGTACTAATCAGGGAACTTCTATTTTCTGATGCTGCTGCCCTCATAGCCCACAATGAAGATCTATTACAAGAACTCATGGACCGCCTTTCAAGTACCTGTCAGCCATTTGCTGTCACCATCAGCATCAAGAAAATAGTTGTATTAGGACAGGGGATTCCACAGGATCCTTCAATTACCTTAAATGTAAATAAGCTAGAAGTAGTCCAAAAGTTCAGCTATTTAGGTTCTACAATGACCACCAACCTCTCACTGGATGAAGAGCTAAATGTTCGCATTGGAAAGGCTGCCACCACCTTTAGCAGACTAACTAAAAGAGCATGGAACAACTCAAAGCTTATCATCAAGACCAAAATGCTAGGGTACCATGCTTGCGTCCTCAGCACTCTCGTGTATGGTGGGGGAACATGGACAACTTATGCTCATCAGGAGAAAAGGTTGAACAGTTTCCACCTACATTGTTTACGCCGCATACTCAACACCAAATGGCAAGACAAAGTCACTAATGCAGAGGTTCTTCAAAGGGCAAATTTATCAACCATGACAGCCCTGCTCAAGCAAAGATGACTGTGCTGGCTTGGCCATCTGGGTAGGTTGGAAGACAGATGAATGCTATACAGGGAGCTATCAGAGGGAACAAGAACAACAGGACGTCCCAAGCTTCACTATAAAGACACATGCAAGCGAGATATGAAGGAATTTGGAATTGATCCTGACCAATGAGAAATCTTGGCAAGTAATCATAACAAGTGGTGCCATCATCTCCATCAGGTATCAAAGACCATGACAGGAACTGGCTCCTACAGCTTGAGGAGAAAAGAGCCTGTAGTAAGCAAGCAGCTCCCAACCAAGATACAGACATTTGCAATAACTGCCAAAGATCATGCAAATCTCGGATTGGCCTATTCAGTCACATGAGACATTGCAAACCATGTACATCATAGGCTGCAATTCCCACCATCTCTCGCAGACTAAAGGATGCCAACACATTATCTGGTATTTTTTCTTAAAGCCCCAGCTGAAATCATGTGATTGCATAGGAATTTCAGCTTTCATTTAAAAAACAAACAAAAATGCTTATAGTCCTTATAGTTGTGGGTAAAAGCTTGAAAACATGTGGGTAAAAGCTTGAAAACAACTTCACCCTAGAGGCTCAGATGCCAAATAAAAATAATCCAATTTTTATTTTATTAAATCTCATCCTTTTTAAGCCAATCTAATGATTTGGGGGCGGGGGGGGGGGCTGCCTCAAGAGTTTTCAATACTTGGGTTGGTAATACTGTTCACAATCTGATTTGGGCCACCTGTACAAACAATGTATGTTAAAAGTTCCTTTATGTAGCAATAGTCCTTGAAGTGTCCTGCCATCCTGCTTCTTCCAATTCCCACAGCTAGTAAAATCACTTAAAGTTTGTATTAGTTCAGAATATGGGGCACTCCATTTTTATTCTTTGCTTGATGGCCCTGAGTAGATCCCCACATGCCAAGAATATATGGATTAAGAATATATATAGGTACAAAACCTCTGACATCATCTTCTGTGGTGGTCTTCTTCTGGACTCCCTTTTTCACCTGGCTGTGCCCTAAAGGAAGTGAATCCTAACCTTGCAGGTTTAAAAGTTTTAGAAAATGTTTGAATATTGGGGTATTGGTCCGAACTGAACTTTGAGTTTAAAAAAATATTCCCTCTCCTGCACACTGCTCTGAATCTTTTTTGTTAAAAAAAAAATCACAAAAGGGAAAATGTATTAATCTCTGCAGCACATCTCTGCTGATAATCATAACGCAAGTCTTTGTTCTCCTAGCTTTGCAATTTAAGTTGTGTCAACATGCAAAGGTTTGAGTCAAAATCTTGGTTTTGATCAGATGCAGATCCACGTTCAAGTGCTGAAGGACTTTCATTTTTCCTAGCAAACTTTGCTTTACAGGCAAGGTGTTTTAGTTCGCACATTGATTTTTTTTTTTCAAAAAGAAACATGTATTGATCTATACTTGCACTGAAACTGGCAAACCTGAGAGAGGTTGAGGGCATTTGTAGTGTACAGTTTTTTAACAGTGAAAAATAGCTTTGTTTCATGAGAAGCATGCTTTGACTCCAAATTCAGTAAGACCTAGCGCTGAGAAGTTTTTGACTCTACTGTCGTTAATCAATCTTGAATGCAATCTGGACAGTAATATTTTATCATGCCAGTTCTCTATTACTAGTAGAAATACCATTCTGTAACTTGCTAAGTCATTATTTTCTGCTTAGCCAGATGTCATGGATTCTTCTAGTAATTTCCTTTTACCAATAAGTTATTAATTACGTTAAGATTTTTTATATAATTGGTGCAGTATACTTGCAAACACCAAGCTTGCCCTACTCCCATTTTGGCAAGTAGTTGTGACACGTTTGTCCTGTGGCATTCCTCACTTTTATGCAAACGTTTCTGAGAATGGTAATTACAAAATGAAATTACTGAAATGCTGTGTTCCAAGGCATGCAACCACATACAGGATAATTATTACTTTAAAAATGGGTTCAATGGCTGTAAAGGATGTTTGAGTGTACTTCTTTGGTATGCATGAGTTACTGTACAATATTGCCTTCTAGTGACTACCTCATAAAGAGACTAGGGGACCTACTGCTGTTCCTACCAGCTACAGAAACTTTCCTTTGGTTCAAGTTGTAGAAGTCCTGGCTCCCCCGATGTGATTTATACAGCAATTGTGTCTATTTACAACATATGTGTGACAGGTGTACTAGGCCTAGAGGCCACCTTCTGGAGGCCTCAGGGTCCTACCACTCCCCCTCCCAGAAAGGAGCAGTAGAGAAGTCCTCCAGGCTCCCTATAGTGGCTGCGATAGAAGCACCCAATTGGAGGGAGGCTGTAGGGAGCAGCCAATCAGGGCCCAGAAGGGCTATCTAAAAGGAGATGCAGTATCATAGGAACTGAAGGAGTAAGGACTGTGTTCCTGGCTGAAGCAGTGGCAGGATGATGGACAGATCAGTTGCTGGCAGGGACTGTGGGAGCAAGAGATAGCTCTTGGCTGGCTGCTGGGACTGAGGACAAGCCTTCAGCCCTACGGGAAGGGGAAAGTGTTTGTGAAGGTGCTGGGGCCATGGGGAAGTGGCCCAGGGAATTGTAGGAGTGTAGTGACTAGTTAAAGGGGAAGCAATATGTGGCTGCTACTCATAGGGTCCTTTCTGCTGGGACCTGGAGTAGTGAGCGGGTCTGGGTCCCCCCTACCAGCCACCAGGGAAGTGGCTTAAGCCCTGAGGAAAGGAGTTGAGAAGGCCCAGACAAGGGGCTGAATATTGAACTGTGAAACAAACCTGGAAGGGGATCGGATGGTTCAGGGCCCAGCTGGAGAGCTGGGACCAGAAAGGCCCAGAGCAGGTGGAGACAGTGTCTCCAGGGATGAAGCCTGGTATGGTATGGGCCCATACCAGGAGCAGGACTACTTAAAAACTGAGCCCAAGGAGGGCTACAGAGGTACCAGCGGAGGAGTACTGGGATAGGTCACTGTTGGATTATATATCCCAGAAGGGGGTCTGTTTTGTTTCACATACAGACTGTGTGCGTGGCTTGGTCGGAGAGCTAAGTCATTGAAAAGCTGCCTGAGAAACCACCAACAGTGATCACTGCAGACTAAGAGTGCAGGCACACACACCTGGCCAGAGGGCGCTCGCAAGAGGTATGTGCCACCCTGTTACAATATGGTTTTTTTTCCCCATAGGACTCCCAAGAACAAAATGTGTGGCTTAGGCCCTGTAGTTCTTTCTTAGGAAAAGCTCCCATTAACTTTAAACAGAAGGCTCGCCGGATAAGCAATGGTGTCTTTTACCCTAAATTATGTACAGCTTAGTGTTTCCTTGAACATTCAAAGGTTCTGTAAAAAGAGCACATGGCTGTCAACAATGAGTGAACAAATGTGAGATCTGGCTGAAAACCAGTGATGAACAATGGGAAGTAAAAACAAAGAATTAAGACAGGTATATTATTCCAGTATAATTAGAACAATTTTATGCCAAATGCTCCAAAAATTAATCATATGTCTATATTTTCTTCTGATATGTAATAAACATAATATTTGGGATGAGAGTGCTGATGTATGTAATGTTGAATTGTATAAAATGAAGACACTATTAGGAAGGATTTTCAAATTTGTATCAAAAGTCATCAAAACAACCAGATACAAGATCCTACAAGAGCCATATTGGGACTTATTCCAAAGACCCTTGTGACCCTATTCCCCATACTCTTCATAGAGATATTGTTACGATATGAATATGGCATAACTAAGAAGTAGGGTTGTCGATTAATCATAGTTAGCTCACGCGATTAACTCAAAAAAATTAATCGTGATTAATCGCAATTTTAATCGCACTGTTAAACAGTAGAATAACAATTGAAATTTATTAAGTATTTTGGATGTTTTTCTACATTTTCATATATCTTGTATTCTGTGTTGTCATTGAATGAAAGTGTATATTATTTTTGATTACAAATATTTGCACTGTAAAAATGATAAACAAAAGAAATAGTATTTTTCAATTAATCTCATACAAATACTGTAGTGCAATCTCTTTGTCATGAAAGTGCAACTTGGAAGTGTAGATTTTTTAATTTCATAAATGCACTCAAAAATAAAACCATGTAAAACTTCAGAGCCTACAAGTCCACTCAGTCCTACTTCTTGTTCAGCCAGTCGTTAAGACAAACACGTTTGTTTACATTTGCAGGAGATAATGCTGCCCTCTTCTCATTTACAATGTCACCAGAAAATGAGAACAAGCATTTTCATGGCACTTTTGTAGCTGGCACTGCAAGGTATTTATGTGCCAGATATGCTAAATATTCGTATGCCCCTTGATGCTTCAGCCATCATTCCAGAGGACTTGCTTCCATGCTGATGACGCTCGTTAAAAAAATAATACGTTAATTAAATTTGTGACTGAACTCCTTGGGGGAGAATTGTATGTCTCCTGCTCTGTTTTACCCCTATTCTGGCATATATTTCATGTTATAGCAGTCTCAGATGATGACCCAGCACATGTTGTTCATTTTAAGAACACTTTCACTGCAGATTTCACAAAACACAAAGAAGGTACCAATGTGAGATTTCTCAAGATAGCTACAGCACTCGACCCAAGGTTTAAGAATCTGAAGTGCCTTCCAAAATCTGAGAGGGACGAGGTGTGGAGCATGCTTTCAGAAGTTTTAAAAGAGCAACACTCTGATGCGGAAACTACAGAACCCAAACCACCAGAAAAGAAAATTATCCTTCTTCTGTGGCATCTGACTCAGATAATGAAAATGAACATGTTTCGGTCCGCACTGCTTTGGATTGTTATCAAGCAGAACCTGTCATCAGCATGGATGCATGTCCCCTGGAATGGTGGTTGAAGCATGAAGGGACATATCAATCTTTAGTGCATCCCTACCCAGCTCCGACCAGCATGTCCCTATAGCTCCTAAGGGAAGGGGCGGCCAGGGGGGCTCCGTGTGCTGCTCCTGTCACAAGCACCAGCCCCGCAGCTCCCATTGGCCGGAAACCACAGCCAATGGAAACTGCGGGGGTGGCACCTGCGGGCGCAGGCAGTGCATGGAACCCCCCTGGCCGCTCCGCCTAGGAGCTGCAGGGATGTGCCGGTGGGAGCCGGGAAGCCCCCGCTCCCAGGTAAGCGCCACCATGCACCCTAACCCCTGCTCCAGCCCTGAGCCCCCTCCCACACATACAAACTGCTGCTGCTGGCCCAGAGGCTGCCTGGCTCAGGCAGCCCCAGCCCCTGAGCCAGCACCGGCCGCTCCAGAAGTCATAGAGGTCATGGAAAGTCACGGAATCAGTGACTTCCATGATCCTCAGTGACAGACACGCAGCCTTACTTATAATCACATAAAATCTATCCTTTGTAGTTAATAAACTTATTTTGTTTTCTAAAACCCAGTTTGTGCAATTCTTAACGGGGGAGGAGGAGGGGAAAGCAAAAAGCTGCGCATATCTTCCTCCACATTGAGGGAGGGGGCAATTTTCATGAGTTTTTGCTGTACAGATTTCTGTGCCGCACAAGACAATACAAATTTGGGTTTACGCTCCAGAGGGGGTGTGCACTTCAGTATTGGGCAATCCCTGAGCTGAGTCTTCCCACACAGAGCTGATCTCAGTGTCTGTGTCTTTCTGCAGCTGTGTGTGTCCCTACCTGTGTGTGTGCTGGAGGAGGCTTGAGGGCCTGGCACAGCAGGACAGGGTGAGGGAGCCCAGGCTGGTGGAATGGGCAGGCTCAGTGGGGTGTAACCTGTCACAACCTTGATTATAGAAGAACCTTCACACAGACTATTGACTAAATTGTTTATAACAAGCCAGACGTCTGTTAACTAGCTGGTGAAAGAATGACTATGCATTTTCTATAACCTGGGTACAAGAACTTGATTGCAGAAGTCTGAGACAGATTTTATGGAAAAGTAAAAGTGCATTTAACAAAGGTTTTTGGCCTTCTTAAGGGGACATGAAATTCAACTAAGAGGGAAAAAGAGAGATCTTTGAGGGTCTTGATGCCTCAAAGGGTGGTTGAGGGGCCTGGGGGTGGGGGTGGGGGGGTTAGTAGGGCTCCTAAGCATTGTTCTTTGTTACTTGAAGGCTTGATTTACACACAGTCTAACTATGTAAATTGAGAGTGGTTTTTTTGTTAACCAATATAGTTATAATGGTATAACCCTTAGCGTGGAAGCAGTTATAAGTGTGTCAATGTTATTATACTGGTATAGCATGTTTATAGTTTCTTTCCCAAACTAGAATATGTTATGCCAGTGTAAGCACATTTATACCAATATAACTGTGCCCACGCTAGGGCAGTTGTGCCACGTTAACCATACTACACCTCTACCCCGATATAACGCTGTCCTCGGGAGCCAAAAAATCTTACCACGTTATAGGTGAAACCGCGTTATATCGAACTTGCTTTGATCCGCTGGAGTGTGCATTCCCCCTTCCCCCCCCCCGGAGCACTGCTTTACCGCGTTATATCTGAATTCGTGTTATATCGGGTCGCATTATGTTGGGGTAGAGGTGTAGTACCAAACTATAGCAGTGTAGTCAAAGTGGTACAACTTTCTATTTAGACAATACCCAATAAAGTGAAATGATCTAAGGGGTTAAACTACTGCGTTTTACATGAGTAAAGGTGAGCCTTTGCATCCTCCTGCCCTTGAAATATATAGTTTGTCTTTTCCACCTGCCCAATGGAGAATATATATATATATTAACCTGGTTACTACTATTGAGCTTAGTAACTAATGTGAGCTCTCATTCTTGTTAGTTTTGGTATGCTGTGGCAATAATTTCAATCTGCTGCATATTTTACAGAGCTTTGTGTTCTTTAGTTTAGTTGGTGTCATAGCAACTAGTATAAGAGTGCTAGATAATAAATGAGTCATTATCCTTCTATAAATAGAGCTGATGTTTGAGAATATTAAATAAAATCCAGGTATATCCTTGGGCAGCCTCTTCTGCCCCTTGGATTAAGTGAGATTATTTTGTATTAAAAACTATGGATAACCTTAATTGTTTAATATATTTCAGTATATATTTATTTAGCTAGACATCAGATAATGCATATTATCTGGGGTTAATTAATCATTAAACACGCTTTAAATTGTTCTTAAGTCTTCTAAGTCAAGAAGGAAACAAACCCAGTGGTCCAGCAGTTTGAGTCACTGGCCAGTGTATGGAAGGTAGCTAATGTAATTTTATGAGTTAGTACAGATGTGAACAACTTTACCAAAGTTACCTTTGCCTTACTTACACAAATAGACCCAATAAAATCCCCTTGGACTACACAGGGGAACAAAATTTGGACACTAGGGGTGGCTGTTCTCTGCCCCATCCCCTGATAACCTTTAGCTGAGTGATTAGGCCATTCAGCTGTGATGTGGGAGATGCAAGTTGAATCCCTACTCTGGAGCAGACCTGAAATGGGCTTATTTGATTCACTGAAAAATTCCATCAGATTTAATTTAACCCCAAATGACTTTTTTTCTTTTTTGGAATTGGCATCAAACCAATAAATCAGTTGTTTGCCCAGCTCTACCAGGTACTGCTGCACTGGGTAGGAAAGGGAATTCAATGGAGTTCACACCTCTCTTTTAGCATTCCCCCAGACCCAGGAGTATTCAGGGGAATCTCTTTCCGGGGTACTAGGATTCAGGTGGCATCCCAGCTCCCTCCAGCCACGTGGCCTTGGGAAAGAAACTGCAGTGAGGAGTAAGCCAGAGACTGAAGCTGGTAGAGCAGTGGCAGACAGCAGTTCAAATAGGGACCAAGGGATACCGATGCAGTCACCAGACTGCTTTCTGCAGTTTGTACGCTGAACATTCTATCCCCTGTGCTGATTGGCTCTTTGCTCCAACCCCTCCCTCACTCTGTCTGTCCTCTGCCCCATCCCTGCCTTTGTCTCTCCATCTTGCTAATCCTCTTCTAACATAGCCCCAGTGAAAGGATTTGAATAACGAAGGGGAAAAAATTGGAACTCCATTGCATTGTTCGCTCTGCTTTATGATAGCCTTTCCCACTAACCATTGTCTGTCTTGTCTGTTTGGATTGTAAACTCCTATTTTATGTTTGTGCAATGCCTAGCATAATGGGTTCCCAATCTCAGTTGGCCCCTAGTCACTACTGTAATAATCATGATAACAAATTCCTCAAACTTGGCTTGATATTTAACTTTCAGTGAGATCTTCAAACATGACATTTTAGCTGTTTTTAGAATACAAAAATTCTGATCCAGACATATGGAAATACCAAGCTAGAACCTCAGTTAGTGCAAATTGCCATAGTTCCATTGCACAATGTCTATTTATACCAGCTGAGAAATGGACCCATTATATTTTTCCTCATGCTCAAATAATTCTAAAATTGTTCAAGGTATGTTACTCAAATTTTCCAGGAAAAACCATATGAAAAGAGGATTAATTATTTTTTAAAAAACCCATGCACCTCTCCAGTGAGCTTATTGTTTTATGCAGTGATAAGAACCTCTAGATGGACCTCCAGGCTCATGGACCATTTGGATGTATGCTATTATCTTAGAAAGATAACTGTTCAGCTCTTTTCTTTATTTCTATTTTCATTCTGTCATTAAAGGAGGAAAGTGCACTCATGTAGCCAAAGAAAACACATGGTAAACAGAAGGAAACATGAAGAGCTATCAGGCCACTTGGTGGTGTAATATGCAAAGGAAAATGGATTTGTCATGTGCAGTATAAACCAAGTTAATGACATGTAGATGAGAAACTTGGCTTTTTATTTCATTTAACTCATACAATAATATTTTTACCTTATTTTACAAAGGATATGGTGCTTGTACAAATAATTATTTGGGCAGGAGAAATCATTAGCTTTGAGTTTATTCAAAAGCAACATACAGTTGAGGTAAGATTAAAGATCAAATTAAGATCTGTCATTTAGTACATTGTGAGTTCTCTGAATCTTCAACTGGTGGCTAGTTCTTGAGTCCTTATGACAAACAGTAAAGTTTACCCACTTTGGTCTCTCTGTTTCCCTTTACTAATGGAAGTAACAGGTCTACCAATAGTCACTGAAATTACTGGATAGGGACCACTATCATGTGATAGTAAGTATTACCCATTTGGAATGCTGGCTCAGGTCAGGTGATTAAGGTCAGGAAATTAAGACCATCCTCTCACTCATCTGTGTCATGCAATGACTACAGAGAAGAACAAAGTAGAGTTGAAGCCAGAAGGGTGTGTGGAAGGGAGGAGCAGCAGCAGCAATTTTGTAGTCTATTTCCCTAGATCCCAGGAAAACCCCCTACAGCCCTAAACTGTGAGTGTTTGTAAACAATTTGAGACAGGAAATGTGTAATACAATGTTTTGTAGGGGTGCCAAGCTCACTTGGACTGCTGAGTATGCCTGGCTAGGAATAATATTGTTTGCAGTACTCACTGTAATGGGCCAAATTCTGCCCTCACACAGCTGTGTGTGTATATAGCCCTTGACTAAAATAGGAATTGTGCATATGTATCTGAGGGGAGACTTTGGTCTAGTTTGCAGAAGTAAGTGTTTGTTCTCTGCCTATGTGTTTTAGGTTGCTTGAGTTAAGCTGCTTTCTATTCTACAAAATGGAGTGGTATTGTAATTGGGTCCCCTGACCCACTTGTAATTGTAGCGTAGATGGGGCTTTTCATCGTTTAATTCATCGTTGATCTTGTGTTGTAGCAGGATTTTGACTGAAGATGAGTCTTGGAACAGATATGGTTTTCCTTTAGTGTTGTACCCAAATGTATTGGAATGCTGGGGCTCTGTAGAGTGCCTTGGAATTTTCTGTCTCCCATGCTTGCTCTCTGTAACCCTATTACATTACAGATTTATTCAAGTTTTTTGATCATATCTTGGGGTTCTGATGCTATGAACTATTTTATTTAGCACCTCTCCATAAAGGGTTTATATTGTCCCCCGAGACTCTCATTGCAAATAAAGGCATATCGTGTAGTCAAGCAGCTGTGAAAATGGAGTTCCCCTGCATCAAGCTCAGAGGTGTTGCGAGGGTTGAGGAGGGCTGGATTTGTGCACCAAATATCTATTTCATATGTCCAAGACTTGAGGTGAGCTTGCAAATATGGGAGTAGGATGTCCTTTTAAGGCACCGACATTTGGAAATTGGGCCCTATGTCTCTCTCTTTGTAATGCTGAATATAACTAATAGGATTAAGGGAAGGGAGCCAGGTTGGCCTTGTAGTTTAAAGTACAAGATATATGGGTTCTGGCCTATGTTTGCCAACATTTCAGTGTTAGCCTGGGCATGTCGCTTCTCTGTGCCTCAGTTTCCTTATCTGTAAAACGAGGATGATTTTGACTTTATAGATATTCAAGCCTTTGCTGTTTGTGTTTATATATAATAGTACAGCCTTCAAAATCCTTGTCTGGGAGGTGCAGCAGAAATGTAAAATACTATTCTGAATACTTTCCAAATTTGTCTGGGCTTGGATCTATGTTTATCATTTGGAACCAACCCCATTTATTATCAGATGAATACTTCAAAACAGATTGGGTGAGACTGGGAATTGGCAGGTAGCTGCAGGCACTAAATAAGAAGAAATGATGAGAGATGACCTGGCAGACTTGCCTTCCAGAACACCCTTTGATTTCTGCTCCCCAAGATATCCGAGGATAACTTGTCTGGGTTGGGCTGGGAGGGAGATACGTTTAGTCTATGTGGGGAGTAATAGGGCTATATTGATCTTACAGTGCTGCTTTGTGGTTTTTCTATTGATAGACTCAGTGCAGTCCATGAACTTTGGCATCGTGGTACCCTTGTTCTGACCAGGAAAGCAAAGTCACTTTTGCTCTGCCCATGCTTGGTTGTGATGAGGGCTGTCAAAAGAACTGTACTAAATAGCATGTGATCGATTTATTTGGCAATATTTTGGGGAAAAAGTCACCCCTCCTCCCGCAAAAAAGATTGAGTCCCTTTAGGAGACACAGCACTGTTGAGATGGGTTTATGAAATCTGTTTGGTTAGACCTAAATTCCTTATGTCATTGCTGGTTAATGTTGTTGTGCCAAAGTATTTAATGCCTGAATGTCTGAGAAGATCTAGATTTGAACAACTCAAAAGGGCCTTGTCAGACTGCATGAGGAATACAGTCTAAAATATGTATGGAAGTACATGCTTTCTGATTTACTCTGACAGGATACTCACATTGCTTCTTTAGGTATTGCTCAATATTTTTCAATGTTGGTCAACTAGGGCTTTCCTTCTTTCTTTCCTTAAAACATGAAAACTAAAGCACACAAACTTCTCCAGCATTTTAACATTTATATTTCATGTATATGGGAATTGCCACTGGATCAATCCAGGAGTTCATCTAGTTGATCATAATGTATCTGACAGTGAAAGATCAGAGGAAGGTGCGAGAAACCATGCAGTAGACAGTGACGGGGTAACATACTCCTAGGGACAGTTTCCTGCTAATCCCCAGTAGTTGGAGGTTAGCTTATGCCCAGATGCATGAAGATTTACATTCCTTACATTTTTTTTGGTCTGTCTTAATATTTACTGTTATTCCCTAAGGCATACTTATTATCTATATAAACAGCCAATATTTATTTGAATCCAGCTAAGCTCTTGGCCTTGATGCTATCTTGTAGTGATGAGTTCCATAGGCTGTTTGTGCAATGTGTGATAATGTATTTCCTTTTAATCTGTTTTGAAATTCACCCTCTTTCATAACACAAGACCAAGGGAACATTCAATTAAACTGAAAGGGGGGTAAATTCAATCAGACTTATACTAGTGCTACATAACAGTAAACTCCATTCTTTTAGAGTGTAAAAGAGGTAGCTCAATCAGTGTTTCCAACGCTTATGACTTTATAGTGAATACTACAGTATTTGGTGCTTTTTTCCTGAAATCTCCAGCTCTTGGAGTCCTATGATTGTCAGAATCTTAGCTTTAATTTTTCTAAGAAAGTAATTTCTAGCCTTCATGGTTGCAGAGCAGAGCTTGAAAGTATGAACCCAAGAGACTAAAAAAGCAACAGGAAATTAAAAGAACCCTAAATGTATTTATTAAGCCAATCTCCTTATTTTTGGGATCCTGGCTCATGACAGGTGACACTATTAACTATTTCTTTTTGGTACCTTTTCCTACTTCCATTGAAATAAATGAATGTGAGCTGCCTCCAAACATACCTCCTATGCAGTGGTGAAGTAACTGATCTCAGTTTACTATAAGCATAGTTAGTCCGAGTAAAAGCCTGTATGGGAGACCCCTCAAGAAACACCTATCTGATTATACAGTAGGTTGCACTTTAGAAGTCATTGTTGAACCAATGCTCAATTTTATTGTTTGACACTGCTGCTGAGGTATGTATTTCAGATTAATTGTAAATCACTATCTCAAACACTTTTTTGCTCATTACAAATTTCCCAGAGGGTTTTCTAATTTCCCAAAAGAATGGGTCCTAGCCCAATAGGTAGTTACAGTCTTAAAGAACACAGTCCTGTTTCTAATGAAGACATTGATTAAACTCCCTTGATTTCAATGGCAGCAGGATTGAGCCATTATATTTACTCAAATGAAACCATAAGGAGATTTTATTTTATTACCTGCCCATAATTCTTGTTTAATAGCACAGAGCAGCACAGACTCTCAGTTGCCAAATTTTATCTGAAAGGTATCTGCGTTTCACTAGGGATGTAATGATGATCTGTGCGTGAGCTGTAAATTGCTTTGCGATGCAAGGTAATGTATAAATGTAAATTGTTACCTACTACTCGTAAGTGTAGTATAATATGGCTTTCAAATTATTAGCAAATATCTTTTCCATAGGTGTGATCACTTTAGAGAAAATTGAAGACATTTTGTAAATCTCAAAAATTGCTGTTTGACACATGGTGATAGCTAGTTCTATTGTAAACAAACATTATATTCAAGAACCAGAGGAAAAAGCGAGATGAGATTTTTTGCTGTGTTCTTCATTACTCTGCTTAATGTGTTGATTACAGTACCACTTAAATCCTTCAGAAAGCCAGAAGGATAAGCAAAAGTAATGATTAACGAAGTCTGTCAATACATATTTTAAATAAGTACTGCTCATTTGCTTATGTCTGTTCTATGACCACACACAAAAGTATAAGAAGACAGAGGATCAACATTTTGATTTGACACATCAACAGGTGAGGTTGAACAAGACAATAAATGATTATATATTGTTATTCACAAAGGGGGAAAACATTCAACTTAAAATGCAGGCATATAAATTGGAGAAACCATATTTATTATACCCTCTTGGTTATCCGCTTCAGGCTTGTTTTTAATCCCCCCAACCAAATATACTTGATTTTTCAGTGGAAAAAATAACACATCAATGAGATCATAATTAACATGAATTTAGCCACATAATTTGAACTGCCCAGTAACCTGAAAGATTATATCCAATTCTCATCAAACTGCATTGGTTTTTGGAAAATGTTTGAGTCTTGATTAAGGCCACAAATAGAATGTATCTGAATGGTTGTAAGGACTTGAACATGCTGTTTTAACTAGTAGTTTCATGTGCTTAGAATGTCTTTAGTAAATTTATTTTAGCTAGGGAGGAACAGAAGTAAACAGGAGAGAATCAAGCAGGAACTGGTTAGGGAGGAGGCACGTGGATAAGGAGGGGCTGCAAATTTTTACTTTGGGCAGGAAGGAACTGATTGAAAAGTAGGGAAGAGAAAAGGAAACATCAGGGATTATGAATATCTATGTTAGGTGTGAGAGAATCAGCAGGCAGAGTTGGCGGGGGGAGGGGAAATCATTATAGTTCTAACTAATAGCATAAGACATCAATGGTTTGGGGAAACTTTTGTCTGATCATCTGAATTTCTAGCATGTACCACATTGTTTCATTCTGTGTTGAAATACTCTGCATTATAATGTGTACTTGCACTTTTTCAAGTATAATACATGAAAGGCTACCACACATATAAATGAATGATGTATTATGCATGAAATCATACTTGCAAAAAAGCCCAAACAGAATCTCATAAGAAGTGTTTTGATATCTGGTAAACAGACTATCACTGTGTTTCGATTTGATATATAACAAATGATGTCAGGATAAGAATGTAACACAAAAGAAGAAAATAATTGTAATACAGCAATGCACAATCTTGGAAGAAAAATGAAAGATTATGACATTTTCCAAGAAACAGACCTACTAATCTAGTATATCTGAAGAGGGATGGCTAGCAGTAAACTCTCCACAGTAAATTCCTTACTCAAACACAGAAAAGAGGAGAGCAGTACCCTGTCACTCAAGTCCCCACCAATATAGTTTCACTGGGACCTAAATAGAGGATCAATTAAGTAGGGCCACAGCTGAAGATTAGAGGGAGAGGCAACCCCATCAGTTGGGAATAGATAAGGAAGGAAGAAAGGAAGCCCTCCCAGGGGGTGGAAAGCCTGAAGGAAGGCAGCACTGGCTGTTGCTTGTAGAGCTCACTTTCTCCCCCATAAAAAAGGGGGTGCTGAGCTGGGTGGAGCTAATCCCCAAAATCACCAGAAGAAGGCACCATCCGACAGTGACTAGTGCACCCCAGAACACCTACCTACTACCTTTTAAAATTTTCATCCCTTTCTGAGAAGTCTAATTTAGATGGCAAACTTCTTGGGGCAGAGTCCTGTCCTAGTCTGTAAGGAGTCATACACGCCTATAACAATAATACAACACAACAATAACAATCTGCTCAATGAGATAATAGTGTGTACTCTCACTAAGTACTAGAAGACATCAGCAATGTGTTTTAGATTACTTTATTCATTTTTTTCATTACTATTGTGTCACGCTTGATATGATACTATGGCAGGGAGTGATAAGGAAATATCACTAGAAAAATACATTGATATACTTGGGTCAATAAATGCTTGATTTTCCTATTCTTTGAAATAAAGCATTTTAAAAGCTCTGCATAGTGTACATATCTGGACTCAGGTCTTTAAAACTGCAGTTTTGCTCAACCCGCATTTGTACATGTTCTCTCATTGTGAGAGCCCCAGATGGGTGTGGTAGTCCCAGCGCAACCAGAGGTGTTCTCAAGGCTGCTTGTTGATGTCTGATCCTCACCTAACCAGGATTCAGGACTCAGCAGGTATGGAGAAGTCTGTGAGGTTTCAGTGGGCACTAAACCTCTTCTGCCAAAGTGAATGGAATAAGAATTATGATTTTTGAACGAGACAGACTTCCCACGCTTGCAGTGGATCAGAGTTCCTTGCCAAGGACAAAGAAAACACTGGAAATGAACAGAGTTAGCCCCCTCTAAAGGGAGCCTATAGCTTCAATTATTATGTGCCCCCATCACTCTAGTATCTGAGTGCCTCACAATCAAAAAGTGATCCTTTAGCACAATACATATTCCAATACCCTCCCCTGGCTGCTCCATACTTGCTTTAACACAGTACCACACTGTTAAGGGGGGATAGGCAGGGCCAGATTAACGCAGGGGCTTTAGGGGCTGCAGCCCAGGGCCTCGAGCTAAAGGGAGCCCCGGCACAGCAGGGCTCAGGCAGGCTGCCTGCATGCCGGGGCCCCACGCAGCTCCTGGAAGCGGCCAGCTGCTGGCACGTCTCTGCGGCCCCTGGTGGGAGAGGCAGCTCTGCGCGCTGCCCCCATCACCAGCACCGTCCCTGTAGCTCCCGTTGGCCAGGAACTGGCCAGTGGGAGCTGCAGGGGCGGTGCTTGCAGGCATGGGCAGCGCACGGAGACACCCTGTCTCCCTCCCCCAGGGGCGCGCAGAGACGTGCCAGCAGCCGGCCGCTTCCAGGAGCTGCGTGGGGCTATGGCAGGCAGGCAGTCTGCCTGAGCCCTGCTGCACCACCACCCAGGAGCAGCTTCTGATAAGCACCTCCTGGCCGGAGCCTGCACCTCACACCCCTCCTGTACCCCAGTCCCTTGCCCCAGGTCAGAATCCCCTCCTGCACCCAAACTCCTTCCCAGAGCCTGCACCCCTCACCCTCTCCTGCACCCCAACACCCTGCCCCAGCCTGGAGCCCCCTCCTGCAACCAAACTCCCTCCCAGAAAGAAACTAATATAACAGCTGTTCTAAGGTAAGAAGTAAGCTATTTTGAATTAACTTAACTATATTCTACATGTTTGAAGACTGAATTGTAACCACAGAACGGCTTTATATTAATTAAAAGGCAAGTTTATTATAGTGTTAATAGCCTCGATGCCATAATTGTGATAATTTTGTTTTAAATTAGGAAAGAGACTTGTATACAGGGCCCCCACAAAATCTAATAGCCCCGGGCCCACAGGAGAGCTAATCCGGCCCTGGGGACGGAAGGGGGGGCAGGCTCTAGGATTGCTTTATTTACATACCTTCAATCACAAATGTATAGAAAACACATTTATTGTTTTTTAAGGTCATTTTAGAAAAACAATCCAGATGGCCATGGTGCAGGCATTTCCTGGTAATGGCTGATTTGCACAGACGAGCTGATGGCCTGAGCCGTATCCAACAGACCTTAATACTACAATGAGAGTTGCATGAGGCGGGGCTGCTCTTTCCTATGGTCCATGATGATTCGAGAGTAAGGCCCCGTCTACACTACCCGCCGAAATCGGTGGGTAGCCATCGAACTATCAGGGATCGAATTATCGCGTCTTGTCTGGACGCGATAAGTCGATCCCCGAACGCGCTACTTCGAACTCCGGTACTCCTGCAGGGCGAGCGGAGTTACCGGAGTCGACGTGGGAGCCGCGAACTTCGATCGCGGTGCCGCGCGGACGCGAGGTAAGCGCGCCAAATTCGAACTAAGATACTTCGACTTCAGCTACGCGAATAGCGTAGCTGAAGTCGAAGTATCTTAGTTCGATCCCACCCCTAGTGTGGACCAGCCCTAAGTCTTAGCTGCAGTAATGTGATCTGAGGGTTGGCCTATGCTGTTGCATTTTTACACGGTGGCTCTTTGCAGATTGGTTCAGTCCGTTTCCGCCCACTGAGTGCAGCATGAAACTTTAATTGAATGTGGGATTTCCTGTTTTGACTTTGCATAACAAATAAAGTAGGTGGCAGTGATGGTAATGGAGGGAGACTGAGAGAATCTATGCAAATAGTATATAATTTTATCCTGAAGAATCCCAAAGTACTTATAAACGTGCTAGTCTAGGGGTAAGATTTTCAAAAGTGCCTAAGGCACCTATATTTCATAGAAAGCCAATGGAATAGACTCCTAAAACACATAGGCGCTTTAAAATATTTTACTGTGGATCCTCAGCTGATGTAAAATGGCATCGCTCCACTGGCTTTGCTGATTTGCACCAGCTGGGAATCTGGCCCACTTTATACACAATCTGTAAGAGAAACAAGTGCACACAAGGCTAGAATGTGCTTTTATCATATTCTGCTGACCAGAACAATGAGGGGGTCTAAGTGTGAGAACAATCATCTTGTTCAAGGGGCAGCGTGTTGGCCCAGAAACCTCTAGAGCCAAAAGCTCTCTACAGCTTGAGCTCAAGAGCCAGGCTTTGGAGCTGACAACTATGACAGACTCACATCCCCTGAGGATCCGGCACAGAGACAAAGCTTTTGTAACACACATTGGCCAGTGGGTTATGTACTTCCCTTAGACAAAGGAGGCTCACCCTGAAGTGTGAAACTCGAAGCAGTTTGAATCCTGAACCAGCCCCCAAACGTTTGTGATGGCTGCCATCTTGGCTAACACACTGAGCTTTGAGCTTTGAAGTGGAGACCTCCAGAGCCTAAAAACATGAATTGCTGAAGCATGCACAACACATCAGGGTCTGTAACAGACTCTCATCCCCTGTGGATCAGGTGCTGAGTGGGTGTGTGAAACCTCTGACCAGTGGGGTTATATAAGCCCCAGCACCATTGGGTAGCCTACCCGGGCCTTGTCTTTGATGAAGTAGTGCAGCCCCTGCTCTTTGGATGCTTTCCGTGTGAACAAGAAGGAGAGAGAGGTGTGGACAAGGCAGAACCTTGGCCTCATCCCTGCTCTCCCCAGTTTCTGTCCAGATTAATTGACCAGGCATGAGAGGGGAACTAAGTTGCACATTTTCAAGGGCTACAGTTATTTACTTTTGCCCAGAGTCACCATTTCTTCCTGCTCCTGAGGCAGAGCAGTTACTTGTTGTGGGTTGAGCCTGAAGGCTCCATCTAGTCCAGAATCACTTCAGTCGTTGCTGGAGTGCAGCCACTTCTAGGGTGAAACATGCCAACTGTTGAACAGAATAGCACATGGCACAATCGGTCAGGAAGTGAAGAAGAATCATTCATCCAACTGCAGTGGGATTCAAGTAGGTGGAATATAACCCAGAAGAGAGAGAGACGTTTAGAAGAGATTTGTGAATTTGCAGCAATATAAACTTTCTACTACTTCATGTTCTCTTTAAATAGCTTGTAGAGAAAAAAAGAAGGTTTATTACAATTTGTTCGCATAAATCCTGGTGAGTCTGGGTCAAAATTTGTTCTCAGTTATATAAGTGTAATTCTTGAATAACCTCATGGAAATAGCACAATGGCGTTGCTCTGGACGTACAGCAGTGTCACTGAAAATCTGGCCTCTATTTTGGCTTTTATCATT
Organism: Platysternon megacephalum; assembly: GCA_003942145.1. Taxonomy (NCBI): domain Eukaryota; kingdom Metazoa; phylum Chordata; order Testudines; family Platysternidae; genus Platysternon; species Platysternon megacephalum. The sequence goes on along the minus strand of QXTE01000059.1, from coordinate 6,240,497 downwards.
CCAACACCTTATTCACATTAGGCCAGATCTGCAGCTGGTGTAAATGGATATGATGTCAGGAGATTGACTGCAAAGATGTTACTCAAATGGCTACAGCTCAGCTGGTGAAATAAGAGTAAATGAGTCAAGCCTGGTGCCATTCTCTACAAGTTAACAAAATGAAAGAACTGCAATCAGTTTTCCTAATGACTTGTATTTTGAACTCCCACATCTGTGTTCATAAACATGTACCCATACAAAATTTAATAAAAATGCTGCCTCTCTGGTTTTACTAATTTCATTTATTTTTAATGGGGGGAAAAATTAAAAAAAAGTTCTTTGTGAAATCTGCTGAGGGAAGGAATCTGGGGAAAAACTTAAAAGTTTTTTTTTTTTAATCTTGAAATCCTGTGTTAAGTAAGTGTTTAAAAATTTCTGGCCGTCCTGTTAGTAAAAATAATTATTTACAGCCTTCTGAGGGTGGTGGATCTTTTCATTTTATATGTTCAAAAGAAAGGGGGATTCTTCCAAATCCTCAAATGTACAAAATTACATTAATTTCATTTTCATCAAACTTCTTCATTGCATTAGATTTGCATGGATTTTAAACTGAGACATTTAGCAGCAGGCTGGAACAGAGGTGCATAGAGGGTTCTTTTCAGGACAGCATTTTGAATCACTTTAGACAAATATGACTCCTTAGTTCAGGTCATGGTTTCTTGAACACTTGGGTTTGGGTTTTTCGGCAAGGAAGAAGATTAGTAACTGTCTTGGACCTCTGGAATTTTTTATTTTAGGATAGATTCTGCCAATTTCCAGTGGGTAGTCCTCCCTCCTCAAGAAGTCCCATTAATTTGGGAGGGAAGCAAATTGACTTCATTGGAACTACTTGAGACGTGAAGTACTGCAAAGCAGGACTAAAGGTGGAAGAATCTGCCACTTTGATTTCATGTCACCAGCTCTAAGTATGTTTATTCTCAGAAAGATTCCCAACATTTAAATAAATTCCAAATACACTTGATGATGATAAATCTTAAAAAAAACCAAACAAACAAAACCTGATACCACAGAGTGATTCTCTGCTATGCCCCCTATATATTGTGGTGGTGGAGTACAAGAGCTACACGTGCCCTGCAGCCAGCCAGGGGAGAATTCACCTGACACATACCTGATAGCATAGAGCCACTGTAAACCGGTGTACATGTGTGATGCTTTGAAGGTTCACCTAGACCAGTAAGGGGTTGTGTCACTGCCTGCCCTGTAACCCTGGGAGCGCCTGTGCTTGCCGCTGTGGTTCAGAGCCCTGACCCCAGCAGCCTGCTCAGAGCACAAAGACCTCACCCTGGCTTCTACCACTTCATTGCGGGGTGACCCCAAAAGCCCTTCAAGGCCCAAGTCTCCTGCAAACTATCACCTCTGCAGTGTTCAGACCCTGTCACTGTGGCACTTGCAAAACATTATCCAGTTTGCTACTCCTTTAAAGAGACAGTACACAGCACCAGCTTGTTAGTTTGGCTGAGGATTTTACTCCTGAGTTTGAAACGCTGCCTTGAGATGGTTGTGAAATAAAACGAGATTAAGTTAATTGACAAAGAACAGAAGTGCTCTTAGGGACACATGTTCCCCATCCCTCAGAATAAGGAGCCCAGGGCAGGAGGGATGTGTTGGGGGTGGACACATAGTGCAGTACTATAGGATTCTGGGTAGCACCATCCATAGGCAGCCAGAGACAAGCTGTTGGGGATGTCTAAATTACACAATGCCATTTCAGCCCCCAGAGTAGCTCAGAATCAGCAGTGTGCAAAGGGGACTTAAAGCTACCTTTGCTTCCCCTTCCCACTTGGAGGCACAGTACAAAAATCTCATCCCAGGTGGTTTAGTAAACTACCCAAATGATCAGATGGACTCTTGAGCTTCTGCATGGCTACATAGAAAAAGGATCCTCCAAAAGGAAGAGTTTGATAACCTGAAGTGTTAGCTCTGGTGTCCTTATCAAATTCCAGTGTTGTTAACTACTGTCTTTCTAGGCTATTTCCCTTTGTATTTTTAATTGAATATAATTTTCTGCTTCACTTTCCATTTCGAACTGCTAGCTACTTGCTGCAATTTTTCATTCCAGAGTTGGGTGCCTTTCACTGAGGGGTGTGGTATTTTGGGACTCCTTCAGGATGACAGGCACTATGTAAATGCAAGATGTTCATGTTACCCCTCTATAGTTCAGGCAGGTAGCCAATATTCAGGGTCTTGTAGGTTGTTCCTGGTAGGGGGAGAAATTGATGATGCAGTCAGATATTTCTTTGGTGCAATTTGGTTCACTTACAAAAAAAAGTACAAAGTCTTGTTTCCCTGAACATGGTATGAATCAATCTACAGGAGGCAGTTTCTTTGCTTGCAGTTCCAAGCCTCTTTCCAGCCACCACACTACCCAAAAAGCTCTCTTGGCTTTCTCTCAGGACCACATTAACAGTACTTTTCTTGCTGTTCCATTGGCTTCTTGCTGCCTTCTCTGCTCCTATGTGCCTCTGGCTGCTTCTTGCTCACAGACCCACACAGCTGCACCATAAAACCCAGCTTCCAGCATTTACATCCAAAACTCAAACCGCATGACTCAACTCCTAGTCCAGCCTTTTCTGTGGGTGGCAGAGCTATCTAGAATCCCTGTCCACCCCCAACATACTCCTCCTGCCCATGGGCCTGTATTCTGAGGGGTGGGGGAACATGCACAGCCTTGTCATGCTGGTCTGTGATTTGGGTGGTGGCTTCTATTGTTACAGGCATTACTAAACAAAGGGGCATTTAACTGCTTCCTCATTTAGCCTGAAAGAAAGATGTCAATCATGCCCACCAGTCTCAAAGACCTACTCCTTAGGAACTGCCCAGCCTTCCGCATAACATTAATCATGTTAAGGTCTAAACCCACAGCTCTTGCATGCACATTATGTCCACTGAAAGACAAGGGGAGTTTTTTGTGTACAGTAACTTTAGGATAGATCGCTTATAGTTTCATTGCTTGGGGCCAATTTGAACATTTATTTTGGTAGAATACATCATCCCTCTGCATTCATGGTGTAAAGCTGCTATCTTTGAAATGAAATTCATTTTTCCAAAAACACTAAATACGTCTGAGATTTAGATGTAAATGTAGAGGTATTGGACACAACTTCGCAAATATAAAAACTCCATGTTTAAATCCAACATTTCATTGTTTTTGTTCCTTCAATCAGTTATGTATTTGCTTGACGCCCGGCAGAAACTACTGTGTAGATATTACAAGTTGTGCACCATGCCAGAATGCGTTGACCCTATGGAACAAACCCTGAAACCGTCACACAAAAGTTACAAGAGTTTTCTAAACTTACGTGCTGATTCCACAATGATGTTAACATCCCAATACATCTATTTTTAGACATCTAATTCACATGGGATCCACACTTACCTGTAGTTGCACAACCCCCAGAATCTTACAGCGAATGGCTGTTTTTTCATGATATCTCACTGTTTGTTTTCATAGGTATTGCAGAATGTCACAAAGAAAGACCTGCATGTTCATCTAGTATATACCCTTCTTGTTTGTTTGTGTTGCTTAGTGCCTAGAAGCCATGACATCATTGGGCTGGCTACTCTATAAACATAAACAGATGGTTCCTGCTCCAAAGAGTTTACCTTCTAAGACAAGCCAGATTGGATCTACAACTTACATCTTCTCTTGCGGAGACTTATCCTAATAGGATCCATGGTTAAGGAATTTTCTTGCAGTTCAGCCTAAATTTCTCATTGCTTCATTTCTTAATTTCTTATTGTACTGAAATGACTCATGACACATACATAAATAATAAATAAATAATGAAAATGTGGACAGCCACTTTCTGGGGGGAAAACATATTTTTTTAATATTTGCACTGGTCATATTCTTTTAGAGTGTTGAATCATCAGTGGATCAAACCCTTCTCTAAATGGGGTTGCACTGATGTAATTCAGTTCTCTTAATCTTTCAGGCTTTTCACTAACTCTGACCTGCAGTTATTAACTTATTCTATTATGGTCATTGCAATGTTTTGGCTAAGAACTCATGGAAAGCACACTCTACTAGTTGGTTGATCTGCTGTATTCTAAATGCAGAAGCAGCACTGACCCTAACCCAAAGAATATGTAACTAATAGAAGAATGTTCTGAAGAGAATAAAGATAGAGGTAATTGACCTATGAAATCAATGCATTATAGCAATAGCATATCTTGTTACATGTCCCTGCGCAAATTGATACATAGTTATGTTGACGCAGAGTACTCACTTTATATCTTGATTACTGTCCTGCAAGGATGCATAAAAGGCTTTATTTTTAAAAGATCTAGTAGTGTTGACTAAAATAAATGGAAACTATATACAATAATAACCATTCCCAGTTTTCAACATAGAAACTATGCAAATAAATACAGCATGTACTCTGAAGATGACTTGATAATTTGAGTAAGAAAAGTCATATCTCTCAACCCAGTGGAAAATATGATTGTTCTAGAAGTAAAGCTAGATCCAAATGCTGCACAGCTATAAAGAGCTAGAGTCAATCTTTGGTTGTGATTGAGCTTGAACAAGGACCTATCAATTCCTTATTTGAGAGATTTTAATCTTGCTCTCCCAAAGGGAGGATTTGACAATTTCTGACAATAATGGATCCAATGCTGCTCCCTGTTTGAAATCTTTCCAGAAGGACCAAATGTTGAAAGCAAATGTAGTTGGCTTCCACATACTAGTTTCCCTGCTGATGATGCAATTTTCTCTAAGGTACTCTTCTCCATACATAGCTGCTATTTACTACTATGTACAAATTTGCAGCTGTTTACAGTGTAAATTATAGATGGGCAGCTAGAATAGTAACATCAAATGATCTAATATGAGAATTAGTCAATCAGAATATCTAACATCTTCACACCGTGTTAGGGAAACTATGAGCTCACTAGAGAAATTGCAGGCCAGCACAATGGCCTTGTATCTAGAGATCTTCCAATTTCTGGGTCCAGTCTCTCAATCCAGTGATGGTGGAAAGCAGCATTTTATGTCCATTGCAATAAATCAATCACTGGCAATACTGACAGTAGGGTGATGGTGGAACCAGAGATGTGGAGTGAAATGGACCTTCTATCCAGAAGGAGAACTTCAGTCTTTGAACCATTCCTTAGTAAGAAGTTACGGTGCAGCAAGAAGCTGATAAAGTCAAAACAAGGGTGAAGGGGATCCGACAATGTAATCCAGTGTGTCACCTGCACAGTGGTGGTGTCTGACATTAAATCTTGCATGTCAAAAGGAGAAGATAGAAAAAGGAAAGAACTGCATCAAAGATAAAGCCTTGTGGCCTTCCATGGAGGAGGAGAAGTGGTACAGTTTTTACCAGAAATGGGGGGAAAGGAGTGGTTATAAAGGTCAGAAGAAAGAGAGCAGAAGATCCCAGACTTTTCATCTAGAACTTTGGAGTGAGAGTTCAGAAAATGTACTAAGAACATAAAGAGAGGACAAGACAGAGGTAAGACTGAAATCATTAACCACCCAGAGTAAAGCAGTACAGTAAAATATGTGTACATGCCATTTTCTCATTTAGTTTTTGCTCACTGAGAAAATATTATGAATTATCCATTCTTGTATAAATTACAGTGAATGTTTGGAAGGAATGCCACTACACATTTTGCTTTCCAAATATAACGTGTTTAAGCTGCATGCTGAAAATGTCATGGACAGGAATTAAAAATAATTACTTGTATTATATCATGTACACGGGTCACCAGTGAGGACTATAGTGTGTGGAAACTATCAATACTTTACAGGAAAGATTTCATCCACTGTCAGTAGCTGTTCCAAAGTCACAATCTATAATCTGTTTGTCTGCTTTGTTAATCTGGAAACCAACCGTATCATTCTTTACTCATGTTCTACAGCCCAGAATCCAGGAGAGCTTTGGAAACTCATAGCTGCCATTGTAATGGGAGTATGGCTTTACCACAGTGTGAATTCCTTTTAATGTCAGTTTCTTTATGGGGGATTAGCCACCGCAGATGTCACAGATCCTGGGAATATCTTCCAAGATAAAAAAGGAAAGTTGGCATCTCAACTGTCATTTAATAATCTACAGACTCACTATTACATATATTTTCTGATATCTGATACCCATAGATACAGCGAAACATCTGATTTAAATGGTTGCCAGTTTGATTGCAAAATTATATTAATTTATGTTCTTGTAGAGAACTTGGATTATAAAACGCCATGTGTCGTCTTTGCATTGAGTCCTTTAAAACACCAATGGATAGAGGAAGAGTCCTAATTTTCCCATGACGTGTCTCAAAGCAAGTCTCTGTGACTAATAGCAGGAACCCCTTCTTTCCCACTACAGAAAGTTAGTCCAAAATGCTGGTTAAGGTCAAAAAGAGTTTGTCAGTTAGAAGCTGACACATGGAAAGATCCAGCACTGAGCTCCATAAGGTATGAAGGGGAATTTATAACCTTGAAGTGCTCCCAGTGCCTCCTCTTTAATTAACTACTGTATGCATCCCAGAGTTCTCAACAACACTCTGCCTGACAACAAGGAGCCATCTAGCCCAGGGGTCGGCAACCTGTCAGAAGTGGTGTGCCGAGTCTTCATTTATCACTCTAATTTAAAGTTTCACGTGCCAGTAATACATTTTAACATTTTTAGAAGGTCTCTTTCTATAAGTCTATAATATATAACTAAACTATTGTTGTATGTAAAGTAAATAAGGTTTTAAAAATGTTTAAGAAGCTTCATTTAAAATTAAATTAAAATGCAGAGCCCCCCGGACCGGTGGTCAGGACCCGGGCAGTGTGAGTGCCACTGAAAATCCGCTTGCGTGCCGCCTTTGGCACGCGTGCCATAGGTTGCCTACCCCGATCTAGTGCCACGTATGGTAGTAGATCATTACACATGTGTACCTTAGAGATGTGCGTCACTTGTTCAGGGAGCAGCCAACAAATTGTTAAACTTTTGCTGGTTTGCACTGTTTTCCGCTCTGTTGTGTAAAAGTATTGTAGATGTGAAAAATAGCAAGTTTTCAATGCAGTAGCGTGAATCCTGATTTCTGCCTTGTCAGTTTCACTAACAAAATAATGTTTCCATTTATTAAAAATCCGTCAGAATTCCACAGTAATTATTCAAATACTACAGCTGCTAATAGCAATACTACAGGCTTTTTGAGGGGTGAGGATGGCTACTTGTACTACTTTTGTTCTAGGTATTCTTGTGCAGAGTTTCCTGTACTCACCACAGGTGACTAATAATAAATTAATTGGCCTTTTGAAGATGCTAAAAAACAAAACAAGGACAACTACAGAATCCTTTTTAAAGTGTGGTTACCAAAATTGGTCACAGTATTGGTCTCACCAGTAATATAAAAAAAGATAATATCACCTCCTGGTTCCTACTCAATATTCCCCTGTGTGTACCTCCAAAGATCTCATTAGCCCTTTTAGCCACAGCCTCACACTAGGAGCTCATGTTCAACTGGCTATTTATCATGACCTCTAAGTCCTTTCCAAAGTCTCGGCTTTCCAGGATACAGTCTCCATCCTGTAAGTTTGACCCACGTTCTCTGTTCCTAGACCTAAGACTGTGCATTTGTCTGTATTAATGTGTATTGTTTGATTGTGTCCAGCAAAACTAGTGTAGAATGCTGTGTACAAGTGACCTAACCTTATCATGATTTATTTCTTCTCCAATTTCTGTGTTATGTACAACATTTACCATCAATTATTTTATATTATTTTCTGTCATTTATAAAAATATTGAATAGCACCGGGCTGAGAACTTCTCTTTTTCTATCAGTCATCTAGTTTTTAATCCATTTAATATGTGCATCCTGATTGTTTTTTTGTATAGCGCTACTTTTAAAAATCAGAATGTTCTGCGGTACTGAATCAAACACCTTAAAGAAATCTGAGATCAACCAAACTTGTAATTTCACCGAAGAACAGTATCAAGTTAATTTGGCAGGACTTTAATGCTTTCTCCCATGCTGTCCCTCATGCTTGGGAGGAGCTCCCCTTAAACATATGAAAAGCTACCTCATTATCTTCCTTTAAATCCCTGCTTGAAACTTTCCTTTTGCTGTTATGCCTACAAAAACTTTAACACTCTTTGGCTGTCCCTATCATGCTGATCAATAATCACTCATTGTTTCCTTGCACTGTGTATTTGTATCCGTCTCTTGTCTGATACGTATATTGGAAGCTCTTTGAGGCAGGGACCATCTCTTTGTTCTGTGTTTGTACAGCACCTAGCCCAGGGGGGTCCTGTTCCATGCCTCAAATTCCTAGGTGCTAGTTATACACATTATTATAATTTCCATGAAAGCATGTTGAATGGCATTAATTAAAATTCTATCCTTTCGTTCTTTTTTTTTTTTTTAACAAATTAGCCACAATTTTGGAACACTATATGTACAAAGAGTATAACCCTTTAACAGGTTTCAATATGATGCCTTTCCAATGCATTGAATGTTCCGTTGTTCTTGTATTAAGTAAATGGATACCCGATTTACTTCCTCCTTATCATTCACTACTTTATACACCTCACTCCTGTTACCCCATATTTATTGTCTCTCAAAACTAAACAGTCCCAATCGTCTTAATTCTCAGTCTCGCCTCCTAAGTAAGCCTGCCTTTGACTCTCATCACTTTCATCGTTGCATCCCTTCTACCTCTGCTATATCTTTTTTGAGACCAGAACTGAACATGGTCTCAGGTGACGGACTACCATTGATTTCTATAACAACATATATGAGGGGAGGATTTTCAAAGCCACAAAGGGCAGTGAGGAGGTGCTCAACGAGCCCTGACTTTCAATGGGAGTTGGGTGCCTAACTCCACTCTGCACCTTAAATCTCCCCCATTAATATTATTTCCCGCTACAGTTCTCTGAATGGAGAAGGTAACCGAGGGCTCTGTGTCATGACTGCTTACGCAAGAAGTTGCTGAGTAAATCCAGTAAGTGGGGATCAAGATACATTGTGGTATCCTATACTGTGTCAGAACAGTGCCTAAATCTTTTTCAGTGAAAGGGTGATTAGAAAATCATATTCAGTGTGAACAGTCCCTAAGCAGCACTACAAAGATGTGAGATTAAATTACATTTGTTTGTGCTATGTGCTGTCTGTACTACAGCTTAAAGTAACATGCATTGCTTACGGATTTTTAATTAAATAATTAGTGAGAAAATATCAAATTTCCAGTGTATTAGCATGCTGAAATGCCTTTGTGCTTTCTAAATCTCTGTATGCCAGTGACTGAAAAAAAAATAGTGAACTAATTCCTAAATTAATATTTTCCTTTGAGAAATGAGATTTCCCCCCCCAAACTTGCTGGTATTCTTGACTCAAGTTTGCTTGGCTTAAAAAAACAAACAAGCACAGGTTTAGTAATTGGGAAAGAGAAGTAGCCGCCAGAGGGTACAATTTTCAAAAATGCTTAAATGAATCAGGAGCTTAAGTCTCATTGAAATTTAGTAGCACTTAACTTAGAAGTCTATCTAGGTGCTTATGAAAATTTTATCCCAGGTCTTGAGAGTTCTACTCCTTTCTCTGATGCTGACTTAATATGTGATCATGGGAAAGTCACTTGAGGCACAATCTGGCAAAGCACTGGGCATTCTGATCCCAGTCCAGCTAAGTGTTTAAGAATATGCTTAATTGTAATCACATGAATAATGCCAAAATTAAGCACATACTTGAGTGCTTTGCTGGATCAGGACCAGACTGCTGAGCACTCTGCAGGATTGAGCCTATAAATTTCTTTTGTACCTCTGTTTACCCAATCTATAAAATGGGTATAATCACAGGGGCCAGGATTGTGAGCCTTAATTCACCAATGTTTGTAAATCACTTGGGGATCCTTTGCTGAAAGATGCTGTGTAAGTGTAAAGTATTTTATTGTAGCAGAGGCTGTAGACAAATATACATGGCTTCCTGTAGTAGCTCAACATCAGAATTTTAGGTTGGACACTTTCAAAGGTGCTGGAAATAGGGTGCTGTGGAACCCATGGCTTGAAATAGCAATAACAACCCAAATACACTGTAGATGGTTTCTGCCTTTAGCACCCCAATATAAAAATTGTTCCATCACCACTGGGCACTTTAATCCTTCAAAATTCATTCATTATTTGAGGGCAATTGGGAAAGTTCCCTCAGTCCTCTGCTATGGCTGCTGTGTTGTGCAATGATGCCTAAGCACCATCCATAAAGTCCTGCTACTTAAGAGCATCCCAATGGAATGTGCACTATGTTTGGTATCCCAAACCAAAGCAGCTGTT